>OX333074.1:47820555-48420555 GCA_946863875.1 Alloplasta piceator
ATTAAAAGCATTTTTCGAGAAATTTTCAAATTTTGTTAGCCGAACCCAAAAAAAAACTTTTTTTTTCAAATAGCTATAACTTCTTCAAAAATTGACTAATAGAAAGTTTTTTTTCCAAGTTTTCGTCTTCAAATGTACTTTCCGAACAAAAATACAAAAAAAAATTTCAAGATATTAAGATCCATGACATTTTTAACTTTTCGAGAAAAATCATATTTTTTTCGAACCTGGCCTTTTTGAATTTTTTTTCACTCAAAAAATACTTTGATCAATTCCGGAAAAAATGCCGCTCAACGTGGAGTGGGCCGACATTTCCTTCCATGTTTTTTTTTTTACTTTTTTGAAAAATAATCAAAATTTGTTCGAGGAATACCACTTTGAATTTTTTTTTCTTCTCAATTTTTCAAACTCTGAGGTCGTTTATAAATCCTCAAAAATTTCTAGAGTGGTATTTTGGGAAATAAGCCCAGCTGAGAAATTTTTTTTTTTCAATCGATGTAAAAAAATAGAAGGAAATGTCCCCCACTCCATGTTGGGCGGCATTTTTTCCGGAATTGAAATTTTGGAAAGTACATTTAAAGACGAAAATTTTGAAAAAAATGTCCCAATTAGTCAATTTTTGAAGAAGTTATAGGAATTTGAAAAAACAAAAGTTTTTTTTTGGGTTGGGTAAAAAAATTTAAAAATTTCCTGAAAAATGTTTTGAATGGGGTAGAAGAAAAAAAATTTCAGCCAAAACGAAAGGGGTCGGGTTTTAAAGTGGTTGATTTGACATGGAATGTCCCATGTATACGTGAGATATACTCTAAGTTAACTTAAGGCGGTATTCTGGTCCAGAGACAGAGCGTTTTATCGGGCTCGATTTAAAAAAAACCAAAGAATTTTTACCATGATCTTTTTTACGACATATTTATTAATATTTTGTCAATAAGCAAAATAAAATTCGAGAAAAAAAAATGAAAATCAAACAAGTTATGAGCTGATAAAGTTGGGGCTAACAAAAAGGGGATGCGCTGACTGATACGATTACAACTTTTCTAGTCATCCGATACAAAATTAAAAGAAAAAATGTTAATTAGTAAGAATTTCGTTATAGCTCCTACCTCAGAGAAAACGAAAAAAAAAGAATTTCGCAAAATGGCGGCTGTCTGAACAAAAACGGCGTTTTTCGACTCTTTTTCATAGTTTTTAATTTTTTTACAATAATAAAAAAATGTAATTTTAATAAAAAAAAAGTGGTAGCGGCGATAGATAGTTGGACATTGAAGTTTGGTAAAAAATTTAAAGTGGATCGGTTGAGTAGAAATTGAGATATGTCAACCGTGTTGAGAAAAACAGTTTTGAGAAAAACTTTCGTAATTGCTGCGTCATAAAATCCGTAAATTATTGGAATTTGAAAATTTCCTCTCGTGGATTATTCCCAAAGGTCCAAACTTTGTGAATATGCAAAAAAAAAAATTATTTTTTCAAAATTCTAGACCAGAATACGGCTTTAAGAAGTGTTTGACCTACACCTGTTTGGATTTGGCTCATGATATTTTTAGGATCATAGGCTATAAAAAGTATTCCCAATTTTTTTAAATTCTTTCTGTAGGGAAAGTTTTTCTGAGAAAATTTCATTTTCCCATTGTCACTAATTTGGTCCATCCCACACCCAGAAAAAAGATCTAGTACATTTAACTAAATCCTAGTCAAGCCAAATAAATTTTTTTAGTTGTAGGCCGGCCTAATACAACTCTATTCATGTCAACAATTTTTTTTTTTTTTTGAATGACCTACTAGGAAAATATATTGCGATCTAATGAATTTTTATTTAATATTAATAAATATTATTTCAAACTGAACAAATATGTATTTAAATGAAATAATTTTTTTAAAAATATTTACACAATATATATGTCTAAACATTTCAATCTTTGAATTTATAGCTACACATATGGAGTCTACAATTTTGTAAAGCTTCGTCTTTTCCTTAACAGAAGGTTAAAGAAAAAAGACTCTTTTTTATGGGAATCCTTTTCGGGGATTCGAAGATCTTGCGTTTTGCCGCAACGTTCAATGTTATAAATATCCATACTGAAAAAAAGGATATGAAACATAGACAAGCTTGGAAAGGATATAGGCGTCGAGAGGCAGGTTCGCTTGTGCGAGAGGTAGCCACCTGGCGGATTTTTGGGGTACTGACAAATCTGCAGATATGATCGGATGAGATGACGGGTGAATAGGTATTTAGTAACAACGAATAGAATTTTTCTTCAACGCCTGTTTCTCGATGACAGGGAATTCAAATAAATAAATATAGTGGAAGTAAATATCGCTCAAAATTGGATGGAAAGAAAATTTTCTTAAAGTAACTAAAAAATAATCAAATAAACGATTATAGTATCTACGACTAGATCTTTTTCTGGGTGCACCATTGAAAAGACTGTGTAGATAAAAAAAAACATTGTTGATAAAAACAATGTATACAAAATACTTGCCTCATTTGATAATCGATTACCCAGCTATTGGAAAAATCACCGTAAATGCGATAGAGGATAAAATGTATGAAATTATCGGAAAACTGATGATGAGGAATCTGCAAGATCAAAGAGCCCGATTTTTTGTGTCACTCAAAAAATATATTATCATGAGGGTACAATTCTATTCCAACGGCGATAGGAAAAACATTCAAGCTCGATAAAGAACCCCCTTCCCCAGTCCCCGGAATCGTGGGAGAAAAAAGAGAAATGGCTCGACAAAGCGAAATAAAGAGCAGGCAACTGGGAACAATGAGAAAACGATATTTTCTCCGGATGCTGCTCAAAGGAATTTTCACCTGTTCACTTTTCTCTCCAGCATTCATCCGGCAATCTTTCTCGTCGTTTTCCGGCATACGTATATATATCCGGACGTTTGCTTCAACTCCAACGAAATTGGACTTGAGCTGAGAAAGAAAAACTGTCCAAACGGCGAGTTTTCACGCTGGAAAATGCGCACAAACCGTGTAGAATTTTGCGTCTTTGCGGTAAGACGCGAATGTTTATCGCTCTTTCTTTGAAGTCGTCGTACTTTCTTCTTAAAAAACGATGCCAAAAATCGTGTCGGTATTACTCGGGACCTTTGATGCATCTTTGAGCAAAAACAGAGTTAAAAAAAAGGATGTTGAGCTTTACAACGTTAAAATGCAACGACAATAGGTTTTATTCTCGATTAATCCTTTGTCTGTAAACGTTTTCTTGGCACCCGCTGTCTGTAAACGTTTCTTTGGCACCCGCCGTCTGTAAACCTGGGTCGTTCGCGTCCGGCCGTTTTTTTGTGGACTTAATGAACTTGGAAAAATTTAATAAAATTCGAGCTACTGTTCGAAACCCTTAACTTGATATACCAACTATAAAATTTGTGAAAAGTTTGTTTTTACATATATTTTTTATTAACAAAATGGAGCATCTCCGTAAAGAATCAGTAGTTTGCTTAAAAAATCATAAATTTTTGAAAAATTGAGATATCTTTATGTACTTTACGTTAAATTGAAGCTGAATCGTGCACCTTTGCAGCAAAAAATATTAGATTTTATTCGTGTAATATTAGATGCTTAAGTTCGGTGGGTAAAATGGGGAATAAATCATGTATCGATATGAACGCATTTTATTATCGACAAACGTTTTTTTTCTTATAAACTGTATTATTTTCAACTTATAATTGTTAATTCTACTGCCGTAAACAAAATTGTACGTTCTTAAATTAAATTAATACGTTCTTAATATAAACTACACTAAGAAAAATATATGTAATTTAAAAAAAAATTTTGTTCTGCAGCTTCATTACGCTAAAAAAACATGTTAAAATAAAAAAAAGCATTTTTGCTTACCTGCAATTTTTGGCAAATGCAGTCTGTAAACGTGGATCATTTATGTCCAACCCGAATTTCCCTCTCTTATGTAAGTTTTTTTTAGGTGAGGGTAGCGGATTTGCATAGGACACAAATTTTGGATGGGACAAAAATGACCCAGGTTTACAGACGAAGGGTTAACGACTCTTAAGGATGTATTTTCAAAGTGTAAAATGGTTTAAATATTTTTTGGGGTCTCTCTTAACGATTCAGGGTTCTAAATAGACAAAAAAACAGGTAAACAATACTCGAATGGAAGAAGAACTGATTTTCGTTGCGTTTCAAGGATGCAAACTTCAATATCATTTTAAAAAACAATGTAAGCCCGGAGAAACAAGCAAAATCATAAATTTTCAAAGTTATTTCATAAATTCGATGATTCTTAGCATTGTAACTATCTTTATAGTTAATACTTAAGTTAATCTTAAGTTAATACTTTCCACGATACAATAATTGTATAAACTTTTTCAATTCTCATTTGATGGTTGATTTGACAAGATTTTTTTTTACATTTTTCCTCAATTTTATTTGTAAGTACTTATTAGTTTTTCAAATTGAAGAAAATTCATCTCATCTCTCACAAGATCCACTCTTGCATGAAACTTATTTGCAAATATACCCACACAGACACACACACACACGCATGAATAAATATTTTGCTCCAGTCTATTTACATATCGTACTGTACGATTTTCCGAGTCTCTCGCATCGGCTGCGTCTTTTTGAGCGTAAATTCATGGTATATAGTCATGGCACTTGTAAGTCCCGCTTCACTTGGTTCAACTTCCACTTGCGGTAACTCGAACCATGTGCTCACTTCAGTTTACACACGCTCCGTTTACACTTCCATTCAATCGCCTGTACACATACGTATCTTACACCTCGTGCATCCATACATTGTTTCGTAAGAGTACAAAGGGCGTAACTCACATGTTTTTTTCGAGATGAGAATTGAGACCCTTTACTTGTTGAAGATCGATGTTCCGACATCTTCAAGTTGACTATACTAGCTAGGGATTTGAATATAGAAAATAGTCGTCGAACACTATCAGGATTAGCACTTATTTCATCTTAGCAATAAGCATGCACCATCAATCGATCACTTAGTGAAGAAAAAGAGTTTAACCGAGAGATGTAACTTAGTTAAGAAAAAGGTAATTTATTTAAGAAAAAAGATTTAACCGAGGGATGTGACTTAGTTAAAAAAAAGGTTTATCGGAGGGATGTGACTTAGTTAAGGAAGAGGTAACTTATTTAAGAAAAAGGGTTTAACCGAAGGATGTAACTCATTTAAGAAAAAGAATTTAACCGGGGGATGTAACTCACAATTAGTTAAGAAAAAGGTAACTCAGTTGAGAAAAAGATTCAACCAAGGGATGTAACTTAGTTAAGCAAAAGGTAACTTATTTAAGAAAAAGAATTTCACCGAGGGACGTAGTTAAGGAAAGGGTAACTTAGTTGAGAAAAAGGGTTCAACCGAGGGATGTAACTTAGTTTAGAAAAAGGTAACTTTGTTAAGAAAATGGGTTAAGAAGAAAAATATTCAAGCCACCTAATTGAGAATTCCATTTGATATAGGCTGACCCTTTTTCGAACCTTATCCCTTGAAGTCATCTTTTCGTTTATTTATTTCTTAAGTCTTTTCGTTAACTCTTAACTTTTTACCAATAGAGATGCTTACACAATCAATTTTGAATGAATAAAAAAGGTTAAACCTACGGAAGTTAACGCTCAAAGAGACGATGCTTAGTTTAGGTAAGTATTGTCACTTACGCATTGACAAAAGATCGAGCTTAACCCAGATCGTCTCACGCTTGAAGTGATTTTGCCGTTTTATTTTTAGTGTGAGCCTTTTTTGAGGCCCTCTTGGTCTTAAATAGCAGCCCTGCACACATAATTAATTTCAAGTTGATAAAAGAAGAGCACAATTCACGACACGTGTGAGATGAAGGACAAGCTTTAGGCCTTGACCCTATAACGTTTGAAGTAATTTTTTTCTTCACTTCTCTGCAGTTTTCTGCGGAACCCTTTTTTCTTTTTAGGTCGATATTAATTCACTATATACATCCACTTCTCGCGAAGAAGTGAACTTGACCAACATACGTTGATTCATGTGAATCAGTGCTTTCTTTCGATAACTCGATAAAAAAAAACAAACAAAATTACCATTCTTTTTTTACAACATATTTATTAATATTTCGATAATAAACAAAAAAAATTTCGAGAAAAAAAAATGAAAATTGAATAAGTTATAAGCTGATAAAGTTGTGGCTAAAAAAGAGGATGTGCTGGCTGACACGATTGCAACCCTTCGGGTCATCAGGTACAAAATTTAGAAAAAGATTTTTAATTAGTAAGAATGGCGTTATAACTCCTACCTCAGAGAAAACGGAAAAAAAAATTTACAAACCGACGGCTGTCTGTACAAAAAAGGCGTTTTTCGACTCTTTTTTTTCATAGTTTTTAATTTTTTTACAATAGTGAAAAGAATAATTTAGATTTAAAAAAGTGGTAGGGGCGATGCGCTAGAAATATGCAAAAAAAATGATTTTTTCAAAATTCTAGACCAGAATACCCCCTTAATGTTATGCTCTGCCGTGACGGACCTAATTGCTGTGTCACTAAAATAGCTATAACTTCTTCAATCATTGGAATTCAAAATTTTTTTTTCGAGAATATATCCTTAAAGGTCCAACCTTTGAGAACATACAAAAGAAATTGTTTTTGTCAACATTCTAGACCAGACATACCACTTTGAAGTTACGCTCTGACGTAACGGGCGCATCACTAAAATAGCTATAAGTCCATAAATGATTGGAATTTGAATATTTCCTTTCGAGGATATATTCTTAAAGATCTAAACTTTAAGAATATGCAAAAAAATTGATTTTTCCAAAATTCTAGACCAATACTCCCTTTACTAATGTCAAGATCAGGGAAATTTTTAAAAACCTCGTTTTTTTAGTGAGAATTTTAAATTTAAAGTTAGGGCAAAGTATGAATCGATGAAGAAATTTAAATCTTTCTGTATCTTATCAGTCGATGTAGCAAACCCAAAGGCTCAATCCATCAACGTAGAATGGTTTGTGACTTATACTTTTGATCCTCCGAAGGAAACTTACTTACACAATGAATTTCTAACCAAAATACTTGAAACCACTTTACTATCAAGCTCATGCCCCTTGTTAACCATAAATCACCCTATATTTCCGGTTTCGCCGTTGTATGCATATCAGTGAAAAGTCCTAGACTCAATAGCGCAGTTTAGTCAGTACATCGTGTACGTTAAGGTTTGCCTCGCTCGAGAGAGCACGCGTAGATATGTCGAAGGCAATATACGAGAGTTCAGTCATTTGCATTTGAATCCCGACCTATCTATATGCAAATAAATATATATATATATTAGGGTGATTCGTTTCAGGGCAACTTTTTTTTTTACCCATCGTGCCCGAAAACCTTTAGTTGGTGCCCAAAAACGAAGTTTCGCGAAAGGGGCGTCTAGTCAAAAAATATTTAGAGGTCGCGAATCAAAATTGAAGGTTTCCCATTTGATTAACATTGAAAAAAAAATTGTCTCATTATTGGTGTTACCATTCCCCGAATTTTGATATCGCGATATTTTCCAAGTGGGTTTTCATAGGAAATATGATTCTCTACAATAAAGTTCATTCAGCCATGTCCGTTAATTCAACCGTTTCAGCGGTAACATTATTTCAAGTGAATATTGTATGAAAATATCTATTTAAACGGCTGTAACGCCTAAGCTATTAGATATATCGAAAAAACTCAAATGAGAACTTTGTAGAGAAAGTTATTTGCTACAAAAAATTCTCATAAGCCAAGCTCGTAAATTCAACTCTTTCTCAGCTATAGGTGGATGAAGTAAAATAAATAGATTTTTTGTTTTTTGTTTTATTGATATATTTGCATAGGGAATTCTTTGTAACATTTGTTGAATGGTTTTTCTGATGATTTTGTACATGCTATCTCATAGAAAATGGAGTTCGTTTTATTGAATAAAACAAAAAAATATCTATTTTACTTCATACACCTATACCTGAAAAATAGTTGAATTTGCGGGCTCGGCTTATGAAACTTTTTTGTAGCAAATTACTTTCTCTACAAAGTTCTTATTTGAATTATTTCGATATATCCAATAGCTTATACGTTACAGCCGTTTCGATAGATATCTTCATACACTATTCACTTGAAATAATGATACCGCTGAAACGGTTGAATTTACGGACATGGCTCAGTGAACTTTATTGTAGAGTATCATATTTCCTATAAGAGCCCACTTGGAAATTATCGCGATATCAAAATTCGCGGACTGGTAACACTAATAATGCGAAATTTTTTTTTGCCAATGTTAATCAAATGGGAAACCTTCAATTTTGATTCGCGGCCTCTAAATGGGTGGGGGTCGAAGAGTCGACTAACCAATATTTCGAACGGCCGAAATCCCGAATTTCACGGTTACGAGCGTTCGAATAACGAAGCGCCGAAATCCCGAACGCCAGAAAAGCGAAAGGGGAGAGAGCCGCCCCATGCATAAGAGAGAGAGAGATGCGCCTCCTCTCTCTCTTACGCATTGGGCGGCTCTCTCGACTTTCTCTTTTCTGGCGATCGGGATTTCGGCGCTGCTTTATTCTAACGCTCGTAATCGTAAAAATCGGGATTTCGGCCGTTCGAAATATTGGTTAGTCGACTCTTCGACCCCCACCCCTCTAAATATTTTTTGACAACACCCCCCTTTCACGAAACTTCGTTTTTGGGTACCAACTAAAAGTTTTCGGGCACGATGGGTAAACAAAAAAGTTGCCCCGAAACGAATCACCCTAATGTATATATATACATACATGCACACACATGCCACGTACTCTCGTCGTCGAATGCCTCGACAATGAGCCTTCGCGGATTGCTGAGCAGATAGGGAGAGATAGAAAGCTCGAGAAATGAGGAATTGCCTCGTCGAAACGGAGTTTCAAACCACTTGCGTAGTTTCTCTATCCCTCGGATCTCTTGAAGCGTATTCGTCGAGTGGGTTGTACCTCAAGCTTGTATATTCCCATTTCGATTGCGCGTCGAGCGCGTCTTTCGCTGTGTGTAATACACGCAAACATTCATTTTACCTATGTACATGCAACAAAACAACGATGAAAGTAACCCAACACCCACGCTCCTTTTCCTGGGTGACAAAGGTACAACCGAACGGGGTTAACAGGATTCTGCCCAGTGAAGTTCGTTCGTTGAAGTCATCAGGCGATATCGGGACGGTCGAGATCTCTAATTTCGTCGTGCAAATTTTCTGTGTATGAGGGTTTTCTCTGCTCAAACGACAAAATACAAGAGGAAATTATGCGCAGCATGAATTGACCTTCTCTGAAACATGAAAAAGCTCTCTTCGTTGCTTCGGCATTCTTTTTGTCAATGGGCTTTATTTTCCGAATTTATTTAGGTTTTCGCAATGTCAATGAGTACAAAGTTGTTGGGGACGAATATATTTTTACATAAAAAAATCTATTATGCTTATTAATGTTTTTATTCAAGCCTCCGCGGTCACACTGGGTCGCTGATGACCAGCGCGAAATTTCACTTTAGGATTTGTTTGCTCAGTTAGTTGCTTACAGCGTATAAAAGAATAACTTTTAGGTTTTAATAAATATTGATATATATTCTACAAACATTGAGTCGGGAATTTTTTTGGATTTTTCGAAGCATTTTAACCCGTTGAAAATTGTACGCGAACACAGACGACCCAGTGAGACCGCGGAGGGTTAAATAAAATTACTATTTTTCTGACGTGGTCAATTTGGGCTCCCCTTCTGAGGGACAATTTAGGCACAATTCTTAGAGTTGCCAGTGGGTGGATATTGTCACTGTTGCTCACTATTTTTAAATCGTGTCACTTCTCTCCCTATTTTTGAAATTTGGCCACTATTGTCACTATTTCAGAGCTTAGAAAGAAGTGGTTAGAAATCTTAGAATAGAGGTGCTGGTCTATCTTAGAATAGAGGACAAATTTCTAAAAATCATCAGAATCGGGTGAACGAAGCGGCGTTTTGAAGCTTCAACGATTACGAAGAGAATGAGCCCAGTCTAGAGCCAAAATTGTGAGTAGAAAAAAAATTACACCGATTTTAGCGAACAGATTCAATTTTGGCGAAAACGCAAAAAAAATTTTTTTTTTTTTTCAAATCTTATATCGATGTAGTTTGTCCCTCTGAACACGAATTTGCCAATAGTTTTATCATAAAATCAAAATTTTCATGAATTTTCATCAAAAACATTTTCGTTCACAATTTTGGCTCCATTCTGAGAAACCTCAAAATCGCGAAATTTCAAATGCTCATAACTTTGGACTGGCTTAACCGATTCGGAAATTTCTTGTTTGTACATAAGCCTTGTTACTAAACTTAGGGAATACCGTTTGGTTCATTCTGATATATAAATTTTAGTAGAAATGACAGCAGTTTGTAAATGGTGGAAAAAAACCGGAAAGGCCTTAAAAAATTTGCAAAAATCGATGGTCGAACTTTAAAAATCTGCTAAAAATCGAAAAGTCATCAGAATCGGATGAACGAAGTGGCGTTTTGAAGCTTCAATGATTACGAAGAGAATGAGCGCAGCCTAGAGCCAAAATTTTAAGTAGCAAAAAAATTAACCCTGTTTTAGCTGACGGATTCAATTTTGGCCAAAATGCAAAAAATAAAATAAATTTTGTTTTTTATCAAACCTCATATCGATGTATTTTGTCCCCCTGAACACGAATCTACTAATAGTTTTCTCAAAAAATCAAAATTTTAGCCCCATTCTTAAAAACCTCAAAATCGCGAAATTTCAAAAGCCTAGCTATAACTCATTTAGACAAAAAAGTCACTATTATGTCGCTATTTTTATATGAAAGATAAGTCACTATTTCACTATTTTTAACCCTCTGAAACACTGGCAACTCTGACCTTTCCTCAGCGTCAGATTATCTATTTTTCTATCCATTTTTTAAATTAAATTAAATTTTCAATTAATTAAATTAAATCAAATTAAAATTTTCAATATATAAAAAATTTGTCCCGTTTACAGCTTGTTTAACAAACTGTCCAACTTTCGCATTATAGGAGTTAACGATTGACATTGCGAATTCCTCGTGAAGAATTCAAATGAACAGATTGTCGCAGTTGGAAAAAAAATGCACTTTGCTCGGATGTCTCCGTTTTATTTTTCTCCAACAATTTTTCGTCTCCTTTCCAAAGTTTTCATTTTTACGTTCCTCGAGTTATTTGCCCACTTTCTGCGCAATCGCGCTTTCCCGATTTTCTTCTTCCTCGCCGTTTCTCGGCATTTCATTTAAAACTCTTCCTCCATCTCTCTCACTCGCTCATTGCTCATTTTTTACGATTACCTTTTTTTTTTTATTAACGTCGAGAAGTCGATCCGGCACGACATTCCATCGAATGGTATTCTGTATTCACCTGCGGAGGAGAGACGAGGTCCGAAGGTATGAGGCGAAAAAAAGGCCCTCGGTAGTTCTCTGCTGGAGATTTCCGCGGGCGCTTTTCCTGATACTTCTCCAAAGCCTCTCTCTTCCCTCTCTCTCTCTCTCTCTCTCTCTCTCTCTCTCTCTCTCTCTCTCTCTCTCTCTCTCTCTCTCTCTCTCTCTCTCTCTCTCCCTCTCCCTCTCTCTCTCTCTTCTCTCTCTCTCTCTCTCTCTCTCTCTCTCTCTCTCTCTCTCTCTCTCTCTCTCTCTCTCTCTCTCTCTCTCTCTCTCTCGCTCGTAGCGTTTTATTCTTTTCGCTTTCCTCCACAGGGTAGTTTTGCTTTTCCGACGTCAGCATACTCGAGATCTCTGACTCTCTCACGCTCTCTTCGTCCCAGTAAACTATACACATATATACGTGAATCACTTTGGCTCCATATATATATGGGTCATTCCAGGTTAAATCACGTGGTCATCGGCCTGATCCTCTCGGTTTGAGTTTCAATTTTAGTTGACGAATTTTTTTTTTGCATATTTTGGTCCGAAAAGAAGACATTATTTTTTCCAGATTTTTATCACTTGTTTTGAACCATGAAATAATTTTTTTTCCATGACCGTTGAGTAAAAATGAATTTGGACCAGTTTTTAAATTTTGATTTCGTTTGCATAAATTCTATAACTGAAAACTAGTATTTTCATCATAGTTTGAGAGTGGGCCGAGAATAGTTTATATTTTTTTTAGTTGAAGAAAATAAATTTGTTTACAAATTTTGTAAATTAAATATTTCATTGATGGTTCCTGTAGGATAAAAAAAAAAAAGAAAAATAAAGCATTTCGTGGTGAAAATTTTTTTTTCTTATATTTTGATAATATATATTTTCTGTTCTTCGATAATAGATTTTCCATATTTTGATAATTGTTAGAAGAAGTTTGGGTTGATATAAGATATTGAGTTGTGGTGCTCCGTTCGAAAGGTAATACATTTTTTCATTGCCATAATTAATCGATTTTATGAAATTTATTATCAAAATAAAGGAAAACAATTTTTTTTACCAAGATACGATTTATTTTTCTTTTTTTTTCCTACAAGGAACCATCATTAAAATATTCAAATTTAAAAACTTCTAAAATTTTTTTGTTTTTTCAAACAAAATATACATTATTCTCGGCCCACTCTCAAACTATGTTGAAAATAATTTTCCTTAGTTCTAGATTCGAGGGAAAAAAAATCAGAATCTTAAACCTGGTCCAAACTCATTTTTACTCAAAAGTTATGAAAAAAAAATTATTTTATGGGCTAAAACAAGTGATAAAAATATGAAAAAATACCGTCTTTCTTTTTTAACCAAAATATGCACACAAAAAATCGTCAACTGAATCCGAGGGGGTCAGGCCGATGACCATGTGTGTTGACCTGGAATGCCCCATATATACATATAAAGTTCGCGAAATACTGGAGAGGTCGCGGGGATATAGTTAAAATGGCGCACTGACCGAAAACTTCAATATTCCGGCTCTTTCACGTCGGGAAAATAGTAGTAGAAGGAAAAGAAGAAGAGGCGGGAGAGAAAAAGTGGAACTGGAAAGACCGAGATATCGAAAGAGATCCTGGAGTCGCGTTTGAAACGGGGATATAAGGGTAGTTTGGGGAATGAGAAAAGGAAAAAAAATGTGGGGGAGGGGGGTCTGCAGAGGGATGTGGAGAGAGCTTATCTCGTGTGATAGTGGCGGTACACCAGAAGAAGACTCCCCTCCTTCACGTGGGATTATAGGGCAGGGGGTATGAAAATATCGTCTGAAGGAGGACAGTGCCTCGAAACGAGAAATTTTGCCATCCTGTGCACTCGATTCTTCCCGAAACATATACCTCTCCCTTCACAGCGTTTGTACAGCTGTACAAGTATACAAATACATATAGATTCATACGTGTCCTCTCTGTTTATCCACCTTCAACGTTTTTCCAATCGAATTTCACTTCGCCACTTTTTACACGGAAATTAGATACAATTTTTATAGAATTTTTCGTGAATTCAATCAACGAATTTGGATTTGGTTTAAGATTTTTTTTTACATGATTCGTGTTACGTTTTTAGCAACATTTTTTAGTTTTTTTTTCCAGAACTTTATTTATGTTTAATAAAACCTCCCGGTTTTAAAATTGTAAGAAAATTCTGAAGAATGACAATTGTATATATGTAAATTTGTTGGATATGTGATTTTTTTTTTTTTTCAATGTATTTTAAGAAGAAATAAATGTAGGCTCAGCTCGTGCATCTGAAAAGTTTCAGAAATTTTCCATACCTCAAAATTAAGACTGTATTCTGGTCTCGGGACATACATTTTAAGCGTTTTGCCGAGTTCGATAAAAAAAACCAAAAATATTTGTACTATTCTTTTTCTACCATATTTATTAATATTTTAACAATAAAAAAAAATTGTATTAAAAAAAAATGAAAATTATACAAGCTAGTAAAGTTGGCGCTAAAAAAAGGTGTATGCCTGTCTAACACGATTGCCACCTTTTTCTGATGGTAATCCGATACAAAATTAAAAAAAAAAAAAACATTCTCATTTAGTAAGAATGTCGTTATACTACCTCAGAGAAAATGAAGAAAAAAATCGCAGATTGGCGGCTGTGTGAAGAAAAAAAGGAGTTTTTCGACTCTTTTTTTCATAGTTTTTAATTTTTTTACAATATAGTTTAAAAAATAATTTCCATACAATAGTTGTAGGGGCGATAGAGATAGGTCTAAACTTTGAGAATATGCAAAAAAAAATGATTTTTTTTTCAAAATTCGAGCCCAGAATACTCCCTTAAAGTAAATAAACTGTAAAATTCGTATTATTATTCTTGCTTCTATTATTCTTGTACAATTTTTCATTATACTATTGTGAATATTATCATAATTAATTATTATAATTTCCTTACATGAAATTAGGAGTTTTTCAGTTAATTTTTTTAATTCTCAATATTCGGCCTTTTCGTTGCAGAAATACATATTTTCTCAATAAAAGATTTACAGAGAAAAATCTAAAAAAATGCAGAGTGCTCATTAGCGTCAGATTAGCGTTGAAATATCTAATATCGTAGAACTTGAGAGCAAACTGTTGTCGAAGACCCTAAGGCCCGAATTTTAAGATCTTAAGATCTATCTTAATATCGATGTTAAGATCAAACTTGAAATCAATAACTTTCCATTGAATTCAAGTTGGAACTTAAAATCGAGCTTAAGTTCCAATTTAAGATGAACCTTAAGTTTGAACTCAAGAGTGTCATTATAAGTTCATACTTAAGTTCAAACTTTGGTGCGTACTTCAGATCGATCTCCAGTTCAAACTTAAATTTGGTTTGAAGTTTGATCTTGAAGCCATCTTCAGCTTGAACTTAAGTTCGATCGAACTTGATTATTTTGACAACTAATGTCAAAAAACATGGTCGAGGGCGATGAAAGAAATTTGATCGAACTTAAGTTCAAGCTCAATATGGATCTTAAGATCAAACTTCGAGCCAAATTTAAGTTTAAACTCAAAGTCGATCCGAAATTCGGACTAAAGTTTGAACTTGAGTATGAACCTATAATGACACTTAAGTTTAAACTTAATATTAATCTCAATATTAATCTTAAATTGGAACTTAATTCGATCGTAAGTTCCAACTTGAGTTCTGTAGAAAGTTTGATCTTAAGTTTGATCTTAACTTTGAACTTAAGTTTTATCTCAAGTTTGATCTTGAGTTTGATCGTAAGTTTGATCTTAAGTTTGATCTTAAGTTTGATCTTAAGTTCGATCTTAAGTTTGATCTTAAGTTTGATGTTAAGTTTGATGTTAAGTTTGATCTTAAGTTTGATTTTAAGTTTGATCTTAAGTTTGATCTTAAGTTTGATCTTAAGTTTGATCTTAAGTTTGATCTTAAGATCTTAAAATTCGGACCTAAAATTAACTTTGTTTCAATGGTTCGAGTAATTTTTACAAGCTGTTCAAGTATAGTGGTCTATATTCTCCGACCTTTTACTAAAGGGATGTGTGCAAAGGGTCGTGAGAAAAATGTCAGTCTGGGCTGTCGAGGTCCTAAATTTCAACGGGCGTGTAGAAAGTTCCTTGGAAAGCTTCGATCATTAATTGGGTGAGAGAGCAAGCTCGTTCATTCGCAGAGAGTACTGAGTGTTCGATTACCGTATGTTTATCCAGGTGATGATGGAATGAAGAGACAGAGAAGGAAAATTCCGGAGGCGATACAGTCCCTTCTGCGGTAGTTTACATAGAGACGTTGTTAGAGCCAGTAGTAATGGTCGTTCTTGGGTCAGACACACAGTCGGTTGATAAAGGGAGCCTCGAGCCGCAGCGATTTGGTTACAAGGAAATGGATTTATTGAAATAGATTTACGACCACGAATGCGGTTCACATATACGGCTTGACGTTTCAATTGAACATTTATTTATACGGATAATTCTGAATTTTCGTAATGGATTGCAAACCATTGGCTCTGCGACTCGTTCGTCATTAATTTCCGAAACGATAATATTCGATTGAAATATGAATCGTTCACGTTCGATTTAATTATGAGAATTTCATGCTCAAGTTAATATCCATTGCCATTGAAATTCAATAACAATCGTTCAAGCGTAATGTTACATCGACTTATTGTTTGATAAATTCGACAAATGACGAATTTTTTAAATTACACATTATTTTTATTGATCTCATTTTCGTTAGAGGAGGGAATCACACGAATTTAGTCTGTTTTTAGGTTAACAAAAAATAGCTCAGCTTCGAGTGCTCCACTATTACGACGTTTCGAAACCGATAATGAGGTTGCTGATGAGATTTTACCTCATTAAGAGAAAAATGCATAAAGCAATTTCCTGTGGCAATCGATCCGACGAGAATTTCACCCACAACGTGTGACGTACGTTCTGAATATCGTGGACAGTAAAATGGAAGAGAGGAAGAGAAAATGACGCTTGTGACGCGATTGGGTTACCTCATGAAGCAAGTAGACATGGTCTGTCGTTGGTCAGACTCATTCATCCAATATAATGTATGCAATGGTGAGAATTTTCCCAAAGCTTCGTCCATAATTTGTAAAAATGAAAATTCAAACTAAATTCGACCATCGATTCGCCATCCTACCTGCGACATTCAATTTTTAATGGCTTTTCATTTCTATTCGACTCCAATAAAAATGTTGAAGCAGTTTTGAAGAAAAAATAATTCATTTACACTCTGAAGACCCGAAGAGTTTTCCATTGCCTCCAAAATTAGATTTCAAAGCGCTTTACAATAATTAATGATGCTGAGGTTTGCATCGTTTTGATGCAACGAAAAAATTTGTTTTTTTGAAAAATTCATTCATTCTGGCAAATTTTCGAAATGAAAAATCGTTAAATTTTATCTAGGATCTTCATTAAGGATTTGAGATTTTAAATGCCCAAACAAAACGTAAATCTCACTAGAAATGAATTTGAAAAATTCATTTTCGATGTAATCCAACGATGCAAACTTCAACATCATAATAATTAAGGTTGTTTAGAAGCAAGTCACGTCTAATGAGAAAATTATGAAAATTTGGTATGTTTTTCAATGAAGTATTTAAGAGGTTGTGTAAAAATTACACGACGATTTGGAAGCGAATTGGATTATCGAATAATTAAGATTAACAAATTAAATAAAATTAAATGTAGTCTTATGGAAACTGATGTAATTTTGCGATAAGTTTTTTTTTTGACCTCTCAATTTTTTAATATCCACAATATACTGAAAGCAACGAAAAGAAAACGAAGTTTATTGATAAATATTTTTTTTATTTGTTCAAAAAATTGTTTTTAACAAAACGTTAATTTCTTAATAGCGAGCTTCCTAATCGACTTGAAATTTTTACACGACCTCTTAAATACCTCATACAAAAACGTACCAAATTTTCAGAATTTTCTCATCATTTTTTATTTTAACCCTTAAGGAGGTTGAAGTAATGATGATAAAATTCTGAAAATTTGGTATGTTCTTACATGAAGTATTCAGGAGGTCCTGTAAAAATTTCACTACGATTAAGAAGCTATTTATTGAACAATTAACATTCAAAGGTTTCATAGCTTCTAAACAACCTTAAATGTGTCCAAACATTTTTCAATCTCTTCTACAATATTTTTGGATTAAGGCGGTTTTCTGGTCTAGAATTTTGAAAAAATCAATTTTTTTTAAATATATTCTTAAAGTTTGAATCTTTAAGAATATATGCTCGAAAGGAAATTTTTAAATTCCAATAAATTGCGATGTTACAGCTATTTATCTCAAGTTCTACTCAACCGATTTATTTAAAAAATTTCACCAATCTCCAATGTATAATTCTCTATTGACCCTACCACTTTTGTATCAAAATTTTTATTTTTACTATTTAAAAAAAAATTGTAAACTATGAACAAAGAGTCGAAAAGCGCCTTTTTTGTTCAAAGTCGCCATTTTGCGATTTTTTTTCTTTGAAGTAGGGGCGATAATAACATTTTTACTCATTAAGAATCTTTTTTCAAATTTTGTATCGAATGACTAGAAGGGTTGCAATCGGGTCAGCCAGCACATCCTTTTTTTTACCTCCAAACTTTACCAACTTATAAGTTATTTTATTTTTATTTTTTTTCTCGAAAATTTTTTTGTTCATCGTGAAAATATTAATAAATGTGTTGTAAAAAAAAGAATGCTGAAAATATATATTTTTTTTTATTGTGCTCGACAATTCTAATAATCATATCATATTAATAAATATGTTGTAAAAAGAAAAGAATGGTAAAAATAACATTTTTTTATTCAGTTTCTCAAAACGCTTAAAATGTGTGTCTCTAGACCAGAATTGAATTTTAATGGCAATTAACTTTAGCATGAAATTCTAATAATTACATTAAACATGAATAATTAATATTTCATTCGAATAGCGCATTAATTGCCGATAACAAATTATGTTTTGCACGTCAGCCTCAATCTTTAATGAACGATAATAATCAACCGCAATGAATATTCAAAAATACATCAATCTACGGTAAACTTGATCGAGGCCCATTTCCGTTCTGATATTTTCCGCTAAAATAATGCGCCATTGTTGACCCTTTACGATAATTCAGGGCGAACGTTCGTTTGGAATGTTGAAACACTGCGAAATTATTAAAGTTCTCATGAATCAACCTTTTTGGAGCAGACCTCAGAAAACTATTGAGCCTTTTTGATTCAATGGCAAAATGAACGAGGGAGAAAAACGGACAAACGGTTTTGCTCTTTCCCACATTCGTGATGAATTTTCAAACTTTCGACTTTGGCTCGTCAATTTTAAACTGGAAACAATTTATGACTGGCTTCATAAAGTCACCCTTCATACGGTCAATCCTCTGATGAAATTGAAAAAAAGTCAAAGATAGTAGTAACAAAACAAACGAAAAAAAAAACGACGCTGTTGAGAAAAAAGAGCGAACACCAGTGAATAAAACGCGGCAATGGAGATTATCGCATGAGCGTCGAAGCTCTGGCTGGCGTTTTTAATTTCACTTTATCCGAAGCTGAAAGCATACACACACATACATTGGGCCGAACCGGAAATTAAATGCGGGATCGAGGCATACGTATGATAAAACCGTGTTTTCTATTTGACCTCTCGGTTTCACTAGACATATAATATTTAAATTTCTGCAAAACCTCAAATCCTCATTATAGAGTCACTCGTGAACTCGTCATTATCGAATAAATTAATTTTCATTCGGATAGGAAAAGTACTAAATAAACGTTGTGCAAACGTTTCGTCAAAATTAAATTTTACGTTTTCCCTCTCGACCACGAATTTTTCGCGTTCTATATATTCAACGAACAACGTGGAAAATTCGTTTGCCTTTATTACCTGAAAATTCTCCAGTGCGAACGAAAATCTCCGTCGTGATTTAAATCACGGGACGATCTCATCTCACCGGGCGACTCTGTATATATGGGTCATTCTCCCGAAATACTCATTTTGAAGGGTACAACATTTTTTTTTTTTTTTAAATTATCCGTTTGACTTCTAAAAGTGTCGATGACCTTGGTATAAGATATTTAAACGTCATTACCACTTGGACAAGCTGATCTTTCTATTTTGCGGGATTAATCGTACCCGGAAAAACATGATCAGTGACAATTCGTGTGTAATATTTAAAAAATTACTGAATTCAATGCAGAATATACGGTTCAGAACTGTAATTCGGGCGTTTTACTGGTAATCCAATATAAATTAATGGATTTAATGTAGTTTTTACTTTTCAAACCATTACAAATGCTGATTTACACTGTAAAAAGTGCAATGTTTTCCGCAAAAAAATGACAAAGTAGAAATAACAAGCAGAAACGACGAAATCACTGTGTTTGAACTGTAAAATTTACAATGGTCTCTGTAGAATGTTCAAAGCACATAATTAGAAATTGCAGTGCTCCCAGTGAAAAATCAAATGCGCGCCGCAAAATATGCAACGTCAATTTTAATTTTTACAGTGTGGCACTGTAACGGTACGACCTGCGACGGGCCACGATCTCTGCATTTCGCCCGAGATCCGCTAGATGGCGTCGGACGGCGCTCCCTCTCGCGCCAGCGAGAGAGCCACAGAGCACCTATAAAGTCCGATGTATTACCAACATCGGCGTCCTCAATTGACATACAATTGTTGGAACATCACCCGCGTTCCGTGGTCGAGCAGTTCTATGGACTGAAGACTACATTTTCTTAACAGATCACCATTGCATTTCGGTGACGCTTGTGTTCTTTATGGGTGCAGTTTAAACTAGATTCGCTTCCTTAATTGATCTCGCGATTAATTAGTCAAGTACAAGCCCTCGTAGTTATGAGCCTGAGCGAGGATAAATAACGGTTTATTGCAACATTCGAATAAATGGGAATTTATTCAAATATCGAAACGTTTCACTACACTATAATTTATTTTAGAAATTGCAGTATTTTCAGTGAAAAATAAAAAACGTACCGCAAAATATACTACGTTCTTTTCAATTTTTACAATGTACACTGTAATTTTTTCACGGGCCCTGGGTAATTTTTACAATGTGAAATGTGTAAAAAGTTCACCGGATACAACAGAAATATAACGTTTCACGCAGTGTACATTTTACTGTTCCACACTGTAAAAATTCGTCTGATGGGCATGTACTATGTCATATGTGACATCTGTATATTGTATTAAATAAATATGCAAATTTCACTGTTTGCCCTTCCAGGAGGCGCCTTTCCCTTCGATGGGGAAAACTGTGAAAATTAATGGGAATCTCAGCAGTTCTCAATGATCATTTTTTTCCGTGTACTTTAAAGAAATAGTGATGCGAGAGGAGTAAATGCGAAGGCAGAGAAATGATGCAAACCTTTTGCTATAACGTTTTTTATTAGTTTATTTCAATATTTTCGGTTTTATTGGAGTATTGAATATTGGAACATTTATAGGCGCTTATAATAAAAAATGAAACGCAAATACAAACTATCTTACTTCCTTGTACAAACACATAAAATTAAGCAAAATTTGGTTACAACGCTTTATAAAAGCATGGCAATAACCTGGAGGAATTAGTTTTATTCAAACCCATTTTTATTCGTCACTCAAACCCGGTTTGAGTGATTCCTCTGGCAGATTCGACATTCCTCTGGATTTGATCCAGAGGAATGATGCAGAGAAATAATGCCAGAGGAATGACGATTTTTATGACTTTTAGGTCGTGTATGACATGCGAGTTGTTTCTAACTTCAAAACGAAGCGATGGACTTGTGCTCGATAGTTTGCATTTAAAAAAAAATGAACCAAGATTTATTTTAGCCGAAAATATGTAATTGGCACTTGCAAGAGGAATGACGCTCCAGCTTGTGACATTTACCTAAACCACACTGTTTTGAGAAAAAAAGTCAAAAACATCGAAAATGAAACTTTGACAAATTGTCAGCTCGGTTAATTAGATCTAAATGAGACTGCTCACAATCGCCTAAATAACTGCTGCTATCTATTGCGCCAATATAGACTCATTTCCATCGACTCAGCGGGATGACGGTAAAGCAGGTTACAAGATTGTCAATTTTTATTGAGATATATCTGTGCTCATTATTTTTTTTTTCCGGAGGAGATTACAACCAGCGTTCAGTTTCAGAAAATATTTTTCATTTGCAGTTTTCTAAATTTCAAGTATTATTTTAGACCGTTACAATATGAGAAGATGCGAAGGTTACAGGCCAGAGGAATGATTTTTAGGGGTCAAACACGAGAAAAAACGATTAAAATGTTTTTCTTTTTTTTTTCAAAATCTGACACCCTCTTTCAAAACATTATGATATCTTTTATATTCTGGTAAAAAAATCTAATTGGAGGGATTATTGAAAATCAACTAGGTTACAGCGAAAATGAGTATTTCAGGAGAATCACCCATATACGAAAATGTCGTCCACGAGATAACGAAGCATGACCATATACTAAATAGAATTTACGTGACCCAGTTTTGAGCCGAGTAGAGGCAGCGATGCCGCACAATTCTTCCTTTGATACCGTTGAATCTCGGCGTTTATCTATGGACTATTACTTATTTAGATTTACGCCATTCTAAAGAGCACGTATCTATAGAATTTTGGGCTATTCCCTTACGAGCTCCTCTTGGCATAGAATCGCAAATCTCTCTGTCTCGAGGTAATTGAATGAAAAGCTGGGGAAAATTGTGTCGGAAATTTATCCGCCGAGGATCTACAGGGTGCTTCAATGAGAAATGAGACTCCGGCCGCCATAGAAAAGGGTTTATGTAATCGTGAGAGACACGGTATTTCGACAAGATATTAAGTTGCTCATATATTTTAGTGATTTTTTATACGAAATTTATGCGACGTATAGAAATTATTAGCAGTAGAAATACCCTTTATATTTTTGATATTCATTCAGATATATAATTTATTCATGAGAACAGAAAAATCGATCCTTCTATCTCTTGAAAACATTCATATAGGATTAGAATTCAGGATTATTGCAGAATAAAAACATCAGCAGTTCAGGTTGTTTAGAAGCTATGAAACCTTTGAATGTTAATTGTTCAATAAATAGCTTCTTAATCGTAGTGAAATTTTTACACGACCTCCTGAATGCTTCATGTAAGAACATACCAAATTTTCAGAATTCTATCATCATTACTTCAACCTCCTTAAGGGTTAAAATAAAAAAATGATGAGAAAATTCTGAAAATTTGGTATGTTCTTGTATGAGGTATTTAAGAGGTCGTGTAAAAATTTCACGTCGATTAGGAAGCTCGTTATTGAGAAATAAACGTTTCGTTAAAAACAATTTTTTAAACAAATAAAAAAAATATTTATCAATAAACTTCGTTTTTTTTTCGTTGCTTTCAGTATATTGTGGATATTAAAACATTGAGAGATAAAAAAAAAAACTTATCGCAAAGTTACATCAGTTTCCATAAGACTACATTTAATTTTATTTAATTTGTTAATCTTAATTATTCGATAACGAGCTTCCAAATCGTCGTAAAATTTTTACATAACCTCTTAAATACTTCATTGAAAAATATACCAAATTTTCAGAATTTTCTCATTAAACGTGATTTGCTTCTAAACAACCTTAAGCGGATTTGAATTGATGACAAGAAAATTCCCCTCTGGTTTTGGGTTTGAATTTTACATTCTAAGACTCTGAAAAACTTGAGAGAATACGCCACCTTGGCGCTCGGAAAAATAGGTAGAAGACCTTTTTTTTGACGGAGCTATTAAAAATATAAAATGATCTTTATTTTACACAAAGAACACAAAGAAAAAAGGTCTAGAACGTTTTTTTATGCCATTTCGCCGAAAGTCAACTTAAACTAATTTAACGAATGGCATTTTGAAGGGGAAGAATTCGGTTTCATTTCCTGTTTTTTAAATTATTTTTACAATTTGTTTTTAGTTTTGGACTCTATTTTGAAAACAACTGTTTTTCGCCTTTTTCCCCTCTCTTCAGGTGCACCCATATTCTAGAGGAAATTTTTTGGAATACATTTTTTACGATTGGATTCAGAAAGGGGAAAGTTCGGGCTTCAATTTCATTTTTTTTAACTTCTAGCGATTTTTGTTTCCAAAGTTATTCTGTTTTTTATGAAAAAAGAGAAAATTTGAAAAATTCCGTATAACACGAAAACAAAGAGGATTCATGAAAAACTTCAAGATAGCAAAAAGTTGCGTCGGTTTTGGTTGAGTACAGAGAAATTTTTTATGATTTTTTTCAAAAAATTCTTTCTCATTTTCTGGGTCGCAGCTCAGACCATAACTCGAGAATTATGAGATTATTGATAAAATTTAAAGAGGGGAAAATACTTTACTTCACTATTTTCAACACATTGAAATTTTTTTTCACATTTTTCTCCCAATTTTTTTTCTCCTATTTTCGGTCGGAAAAAAAATGTTGGAATAAGAATTTGAAAAAATTCCACTCAATTCAATGAAAACAGACGCAACTTTTTGCTACCTCGAAGATTTTCATGAATCCTCTTTTGTTTTCGTGTTATACGGGATTTTTCCAATTTCCTCTTTTATCACAAAAAACAGAATAACTTTGGAAAGAAATTGTTCAAAGTTTAAAAAAAAAAGGAAATTGAAACTCAAACTTTCCTCTTTATGTATCCAACCGTAAAAATGTATTTAATAATTTTTTTCTAGAAGATGGGTGCACCTGAAGAGAAGGAAAAAAGGCGAAAAACAGTTGTTTTCAAAATAGAGTCCAAATCTAAAAAAAAATTGTAAAAAAATTTAACAAACAGGAAATGAAGCCAAATTCTTCCTTTTTAAAATGCCGTTCGGTAAATCAGTTTCCGTTGACTTCCGGCAAAATGGCATAAGAAAATGTTCCAGACCTTTTTTGAACTTTTGTCCGGAAACTTTTCGCCGGTAGTGTACATAGTTTGATGAATAAATTACAATATTGACGATTTAAGCAAATTAAAAAATGGCCGAGACACGAGCCGATAAGTAGGAACCTCTTTCAAAAATCTTTGCTGATGGTGTACTTGATTTTCTCCGTCTCTTTCAAGTATTATTCGAAACATAAACAAAAATTTTTTCTTATTCAAAAGGGTAATAGCTGAAATGTGAATTTTTTTATTTTATTTTTTGTAGAAATGACAGCTGTTTGAAAATAAAACGCGAATTTGCATCGAAATGTTGAATTTCAAGAAACATTTTGAATGGTTAAACGGTTAAATATTCTTAAAAGTATAAACAATTTATCTAGCCAAAAAAAAATGATTTTTTTATCTCAATCCCAAGATGACGTAATCCCTTAAAACCTGTTTTGGTAAAAGTGTCTCAACTCTCCTGCAATTATCCTATAGTCATAGTTGGGTGCAAAAGTTCACCCGAGAAACTCACGAAACGAACGCGCCATCGCATCCCCGGTTCAAGGATTTAACGAGACAAGTAGAAATGTCTTCTTCAATCTTATAAACCAACTGACGCCTCGGTAGGGCCATCTGCGTCTGAACTTATTTTTCCCTCTTTATCCAGTCACCGTGCCTTCAACCCGGCTGTTCTTTAAACTCAGTGCTCGGATACAGGATTTACCAAAATCGGAGGGATAAGCTCTTTTTCCGTATGACTAAGACAATTTCGAATAATTGATTTTTCAACAACAGAAGAGACTCGAAAAATAAACGGTACATTTTTATTTTTTAAACAAGCTTTTATAAGTTGTTAATAAAAATTAACTAAAAAGTTAAAAATAATTTTATTCCGATTGGAAATAAGTTTTCAAATAAAAGCGTGTTACACCCTCTTTCTTTCCTCTTCTGTTAAAATGTAACACGCTTTCATTTGAAAATTTATTTCCAATCGGAATAAAATTATTTTCAACTTTTTAGTTATTTTTTATTAACAACTAATAAAAGCTTGTTTTTTTTTTGAATTTTCGTTTATTTATTTTTTACTTTTTAGTATTTATGATGTTAAATAACTAGTAGAGTAATTTATATCTAGTTTCGCATAATTTTTTGCAAAAAAAATGTTTCGCTAGATAGTTTTCACAAAAATTCTCTTGCAAAATTTGTTACACAAAATTTTTTCACGAAATTTTTTGGAAAAAGACTGTAGCGTAAAATGTTCGTAGAGAAATGTTGCAAATCAATTGCTTGAAAACATTTTGTGAACAAAATTTTGCAAAACAATTTTTTTGTAAAAAATTTTGCGAAACAATTTTATTGCAAAAAGTTTGCAAATTTTAACTCAATCGGAAACCCAGAAGTGGGTCAAATTAAACTCGCAAGATTTGATTACAGAAAGAGAGACAGACAACGGGACAGGTGAAACTAAATAAAAACATGTAAAAGTTGTTATTTCTGTATAATAACTTTTTGCAAGAGTAACTAAGAAAATCGTGAAAGTTTGAAGTTTTCCCATAAACTTCAAGTTTTTTTCTATCGTTAGTCAAGTCTTTTTTATAAACAGTTCCTTGGGCTTCTCCGAATTGATTTTCTCAATCAATTAGTGCTTCCCCTTAAGGGAAGCAATGAAAGATGAACCTAAATCGGAAATGAGCAAATTTTGAATTTGCACATGTTTTTCATAACTTTTTGGGAATTTTGGAATTTTATTAACCAAATTTTATTGTCTTTTGAAATATTTTTGAGAGAATTTCAAGCTCAATTGCTGAAAAATTATAAAAGTTGGTACGCTTATGAGCATTTTTGGAAATTTCTAACGTTTTTTGAAAATAAACCTTATGAGTGATTTTTTATTTATTCAATACTAATTACTAGTATTTGTCCAAGAGAATTGAATTAGAGAGTTGCAAAATTATATTTACGTGAGCACGTTTACGAGCATTTTTTTTTTATTTCCAAATTTTTTCTAAACCTCTAGAGCGATTTTTCCAAAATTTAATTTCAATTGTCCTTGGTATCAAGTGTATATGGGTCATTCGATGTCAAATCGACCACTTATTAACCTTGCCCCTTTCGATTTGGCTGAATGTTTTGTTTCCTTTTCTACCCCATTAAAAATATTTTCTAGGAAATTTTCAAATTTTTTTTCACTTAAAAAAAATCAATTTTTTTTCGTGGATTACCACTTTTAATTCCTTTCTTATGAATTTTTCAAACTATGAGATGCTTTTAAAATTCTCAAAAATTTACCGAGTGGTATTTTGTGAAATAAGTCCAGCTGGGATTTTTTTTTCAATCGATAAAAAACAATAGAAGGAAATGTCGGCCCACTCCATGTTGGGCGGCATTTTTTCTGGAATTGATCAAAGTATTATTTGAGAGAAAAAAAATTGAAAACGGCCAACTTCGAGAAAATTTTCAAAAAAAACGTCCCAACTAGTCCATTTTTGAAGAAGATACAGCTATTTGAAAAAAAAAAAATTCGGTTTGGGTAAAAAAATCTGAAAATTTCCTGAAAAATGTTTTTTAATGGGGTAAAAAAGGAAAACAAAATTTCAGCCAAATGTCGGGTTTAAGAGTGGTTGATTTGACATGGAATTCCCCGTATATAAAACACATTTGAGCTTGACAACTGCAAAATAACGAGAGTTAAAATAGTCAGAGATATTGCAATGATTCAAAGTTCTGGCAAATTCACAATTGCCTCGCAAATTCAACAAAATTTGTCAGAGGGAAATAATAGGTTTGATTGGGTTTCAAAATTGATGCAATTATACTGCATCAACTTTGGTATTTCCTGTATAAAGTATTGTATAATCATTGCCCGTGTACACGTTTAGTTCACGTCCCGGCGTTCTCCTTAATTACTCGGGCGTGCTGCCCGTGTTTTCTCCTCGCTCTGGGATAATTTGTTTGCATCCCTATGCAACAGGACACTGATGCGCTCCATTCTCGTTCGTAAATACCATGGTAAATAATTGCCTCTTCCCTCCCTCTCTCTCTGACTAATTTCTACCAGGAGTCGCGCATTTTTTTCAATTTCGGCGCTAACACAATAAGTTTACATAATTACGAATCTTGTAACCTTGATTCAACATTTTGAATTTACATTTGGACCAGGGTTGCAAATAATGCATTACTTTTTTTTAATGCATTTGCATTTTCATTAACCATTAAATGTGAATGGTTAATGAAAATGCAATTGCATTAAAAAAAGTAATGCATTATTTGCAACCCTGTCCATTACAATGTAGTGTGTAATAGAAAAAACGTCCACTACCCATTGCAATGTAATGTGTAATGGACAAAACTTTGATTGCAATTTTGGGAATGGAAAAATATAGATGAATAAATTATTGCAGTTTTGCATTACATTTTATTGACTTAGGACTTAAATTTTTAGAATTATAATATAGATGCTTTTTAGATTTTAAGGTGAAAATCTAAGTCCTGAGTCAGTAAAATGTAATGCAAAATTGCAGTTATTTATTCATCTATATTTTTCCATTCCCAAAATTGCAATCAAAGTTTTGCCCATTACACATTACATTGCAATAATAATATAGAGGCTTTTTATAATTATAATATAGATGCTTTTTAGTGTTAAGGTACCTGAAAATCTAAGTCCCAAGTCAATAAAATGTAATGCAAAATTGCAATAATTCATTCATCTATATTTTTCCATTCTCAAAATTGGAATCAAAGTTTTGCCCATTACACATTACATGGCAATGGGTAACGGAAATTTTCTCTATTACACACTACATTGTAATGGGCAGGGTTGCAAATAATGCATTACTTTTTTTTAATGCAATTGAATTTTCATTAACCGTTAACATTTAATTTCATTAGCCATTAAAAAAGTAATGGTTAATACATTACTTTTTCATTAAAAATTTCGCAACCCTGATTTGGACGTTTGAAGGTGGATTTAATTATTCGAATCTACATCCTGTTCACCATCTTCACGATTTTGTAAGATTGTAAAATTGAATTTTCAAAGACTCAAGAGAGTATTCTGGTCTAGAATTTTCAAAAATTATTATTTTTTTAAATATTCTTAAAGATTAGACCTTTAAGAATATAACCTCGAAAAGAAGTTTTTAAATTCCAATAATTAATTCTTAATTATTCCTATAATCAAATTTTACGTTGATTTTTTTTGTTTATTGTTAAAATATTAATAAATATGTTATTAAAAAAAATAATGGAAAAAATATTTTTTGTTTTTTTTAAATCGAGCTTGTCAAAATGCTCATAATGTGTGTCTCTAGACCAGAATACCGCCTTAAATATCGAATACATCGAGTCTTTAGTTATTCGACCAAAAAGAATTTCGATTACTGAAAATATAATTTTTCAGCCTTTTTTCATTCTTGAATTATGATGTACCTGTGGATTAGTGTTGATCTTCTTCACGATGAAGAGAAGCTTTCTTTAATTTTGCGAAGGACGGAAACGTGAAATTCCTAAGGGATTAATTATGAAGTATCGGGAGAAACGCTGAGATGGTTTTCTCAGTGCAAAGTTGGTGATGAGGAAAGCGAATAAGCGAATGAGCGAGGGAAGTAGTTTTGCAGGGGCTTGCAAGGACTTACTGAATATTTTTGTAAATATGGGGCATTCCGTACCAATTCGACCTGAGTCCGATCCTCGACCCCTTAAATCTGGTTCCCGATTTTTCCTATCATTACTCTCACTCATAATACGTATTATGCATACAAAATTTCGAGCAGCAGTCTACAGTAAATTGATATCAGCTTTTTATTTTTTTTCATTTTTTTTTGCTCAAATAGCTAAAAAAAACGGGTTGAAGCGAAAGCCCAGACATTATGAATTTTACACCAACATTTTTTATATCTGACACTGTATTTTTGGGAATTTTTTCAGATTTTTCGATGGCGGCCATCGAGGTGTTAAAAAAAAAATTCAAAAATTGATGACGCGCTAAAATTTATTTTGAAAAATCTGAAAAAAATTGTAATTGCTTGATAGAGTGAGAGTAATGATAGGAAAAATCGGGAATCAGATTTGAGGGGTCGAGGGTCAGACCCTGGTCGAATTGGTATGGAATGCCCCATATATGTTCTACATTAGATATATAAATCCCTTTGCATAGATGAATAGCAAACAAAATGGCATAACGCACACGATTTAAAGCTCAAATTGATGCGGATTGCGCCATATTGTTTGCTAAAAGCCGATATATACACAAAACTTCGTTGTTCTTATGGTATTACGTTTCGGAATCTCTAGATCCCGCGGTAAACGTTGGGCTCACTCAACTAACTCCATTTTCTTCAAAGGTCTGTGCAAATACAAACATACATCGCAGGCTGGCAAACAAAATGGCATGAACCTCACAATTTTCCATCTTTAATCGCCTCTATCAAAGTCCTTCTGACTTCAAGCAATTTCGTTGTAGGGGAGGCTGGGGCAAGACGGCCCTCCTGAGCCGGTTAATACTTTTTGTGGCTTTCAACCATCAAATCAGTTTAATTTTCTTCTATCTTGAACGAATTCACTGACATTTTGCCGAAACTATTTAAAAAAAAAAATTCTGAAGGACGACGACGCCCCTCTAAAAAATGATTTTTTTTTTCTTTAAAAATTGTTTTCAACGTTAGAATGTTTTTCTTTATCTTAATTACCCTATTTACTTCAATTTTACTCGAAAATTTTACTCGGAATCTAAGGAATCGTGGATTCACTGTAAAAATTCTAAGGGATGGTCTCATGATTCATGTGTTGTATATACATGGGGCATTCCAAGTGAAATCGTGGGGTCATTTCCCTCGGGTCATCAGATCCTTGCATAACTTTTTTTTTCGCACTGTTCCACTTCAAAAATTTGATATTTTGCATATTTTTCAAATTTTTTCAAGACATGTTTTATTTTTATTTTATTTTTTTACTCATGTAAGGGGTAGTAGGAATTAATTATTTTATTTTATTTTAAAAACTGAAAGAGAAAGAAAATTATAAAAAAAAATATGAGGTGGCCGCATCCCACTTTCTAATCATGATAGATATTACTTATTTATGACCCAGAATCTGTGGAAAAAATTGCTAAATTTAAAAAATGGTGTTTTTTCAGTTATCCTTTTTTATTTAAGTATTTTATTGTAAAAAAAAGATTTTTTTCATTTATTTTTAAAAATTCGCAAAATAACAAAATTTTCCATGAAATGTTTTATTTTTATTTTATTTTTTCACTCTCGTAAGGGGTATTGGGAATTGATTTTTTTATTTTTTTGTAGATACTGAAAAAAAGAAAATTATAAAAAAAATATGAGGCAGCCGCATCCCATTCTCCGTCAATTCAGCCACTTTTTTTTGACCATTTCAGATTTGCCTCATAATCGGTTATATCAAAGTACTACTAAAAGGCATTCTATGTGATTTTTTTCAGATTTTTTCATTCAACATTTTAGAAAATACCATTTTGTTTCCAAATGAATATATCTCGGAAACTTGAAGTAACTGAAAAAACATGTCTCTACATAAAAGTTGTAGTTTTGTGTTATCTTTCGAGCGGATGACTTGAAATAATTTTTACGTTCCGGTAACGCTGATTTTTTACCCAAAAAGGGGGAAATTATTTTTTTATTCAAAAAAAGGCCGATTTTATTCGGCTGAAAAAATTACAGAGTCTTCTTGTATATCTGACGATATTGCATAAAAATCGCCAGAGTGGCACAAATCGAGGTTCTAGGGTAAAAAAAATGAAACCACACCAATTTTTTTTTTCCATCGGAACCTCGATCCGTGGTACTCTGGCGATTTTTTTGTGATATCGTCAGATATACTGGAAGACTCTATAATTTTTTCAGCCAAATAAAAAGGGCTGTTTTTGAATAAAAAAATAATTATCCCCTTTTATGGTAAAAAATCAGCGTTACCGGAACATAAAAATTATTTCAAATATTCCGCTGGAATGCTAACACAAAACTACAACTTTTATGTGTAGACATTTTTTTTTCAGTTACTTCAAGTTTCCGAGATATATTCATTTGGAAAAAAAACGACGATTTCTAAAATTTTGAATTAAAAAATCTAAAAATTCACATAGAATGCCTTTTAGTAGCACTTTGATATAACCAAATTATAGGGCACATCTGAGATGGTCGATAAAAGTGGCTGAATTGACAGAGAATCCCTCATATATATTTGTGATTATCGTGAAAAGTAATTTATTACATTCTTAACGTAATTTTATGTTTGATTTAAATTTTTCATTTTTGTTACGTTTTTAAACAGTTATCATAAATCATAATTAATGTTATTGTTTATTTGTTTAACATAAAAAAATATATAGATTAATTTAAAAATCGTTAAATCATAAATAACTTCTATATTTTTCAACTATTTTTTTTTTTTTAACAAATAACGATTTGTTTAATTTTTTAGATAATAAATAATTTTGTTGTCTTTTGAAAAATGTTCAACTTTGTTGGAAATGAATTTTTTTAAACTTTTGTTGGTGGTCTATTTCACGCCGGTTGCAGTGCATCAGCCTGGAAATGGATGAAAAAGAATTCCTACAAAAAAAATTATGACCAAATTTGTTAGGGTGGTCCATTATGCTCCAAGTATCGCGAATCGGTCTAAAAATGAGTCAATACATCAAATTTATGATAATTTGACGAGAAAACAAATTTTTTTCGTTTCAACAAATATTTGAGTGGGGACCGTTTTGCCCCACCCTCCCCTATACATATAATGTAGATTTCATTCAGTTGGTCGATTTTCACCTACGAGAGAAAGACGCTAGCGGATAGATAATATACAAAGGAACGAGAAAGATTTCAAAAGCTGGGAGATTGGAGTTTATATGCAAATAAGCAAATATTGAAAGCTCCAAGGAATTCTCTCATATCTCTTAGTTTCCCAAGTCACAGAACAAACGACGCGAAAGTAGCCCATGAAATTTCAATACAGGCAAATCCTTTTGGCCTCAACTTTGCCAAAGACAAACAGGCGAATATATAATAATCAGATGATGAATCTACAGTCAAAATGCGATGAGCTCGTTCCTATCCTCATCTCGTATATTTATGAAATATGAAATAAAAACGTGCCAGTACAAATACTCGTTAATTTATGATACGACTGACTCTTTGCCAACTTTCACCTGTTTTTTTACGTTTTCTTCCGAGATTATTCGTCGGGACTTTGCAGCGTGCGTTTCACGAGCCCCTTAATTTTTATCTGAAGTTTGTTCGTTAGTTGATTGCACGAGGTATCCTCAATTTCATTAGGCGAGCTTTCAGACTTGTCCGAAAGACGCGGATGCTGCGTTATCCGGTTTGGGTTAGCGAAAGGGGAAAAGAATGGGGAGGAATCGATAAAAGCACTTATCCCTGGAGCAGTAGGACCAAACTCTAAAGTTTGCCGGTTGCATCTTTGTGTGCCAACGGAAATCCGTCGAGAGAGTGACTTGACCGATCGTTGATTTCCGCTCGCGGAAATCTGCAATATCGACTGTCGGTACAGCGAGAGCGAGAGGCGCGTGTGTCGATAAAGCAGGGAACCGCACTTATCCGTAAACGTTGCTTTTTCAATCTCACGCTTCCTCCGCAGCGAGCGCATAGCTTTTGAAAAATTTCTCTCATATTTTTTGTGATTACAATTTAACTGATGTACGGAAATCGCAGTAATTTCCGATTTGATAGTAATTTGACAGTAATTTGATTCGAAACTCAATATATGTTACATCTTTCGCTTGGTTTCAATCAATGTTTTTATCCAATTGTTGCTTTACAAGGAGTTTTCGGTTTGCTCGTCATTCCTGCAAACCCATTTTCTCAGAAAAATCTCGTTATTTGTATGGACAAAAAATTAGGTATGCAAAAATATTTTTTTTACATTTATAAAGGTTTGTTTTAGATCATATCGCATTTTTATAGATTATTTATGGCAAACGAATCAAGTAAATGATTTAATAACCAATTTAATGCCAATTTTGAATCTATAATTTATTTTATTAATTAAAATAAATTACTGGATTGGGAATTTTTTTAAAAGTAGTGTTTTGAGTTCAAATCTTTTTGATTTGTATTGACAAGAAATTAGGTATGCAAAAATATTTTTTATATTTATAAACGTTTGTTTTAGATCGTATCGCATTTTTATAGAGCATTTATATGACAAACGAATGAAGTAAATAATTTAATAACAAGTTTAATGCCAATTTTTAATCGATAATTTATTTTATCAATTAAAATAAAATACTGGATTGAGAGATTTAAAAAAATAGTGTTTTGAGCTTAAATCTTTTTTATTTGTATTGAAAACGAATTGGGTATGCAAAAATATTTCTTATATTCATAAACGTTTGTTATAAATCTATCGCATTTTTATAGAGCACTTATGTAGCAAACGAATCAAGTAAATAATTTGATAACCAATTTAATGTCAATTTTTTATTGATACTTTATCTTATCAATTAGAATAAAATACTCGATTGAGAATTAAAAAAAAAATAGTGTTCTGAGCTTAAATCTTTTTTATTTGTATTGACAAAAAATTGGTTATGCAAAAATATTTTTGTTATATAAACGTTTATTTTAGATCTTATCGCATTTTTATAAAGCATTTATGGCAAACGATTTAAGTAAATAATTTAATAGCGAATTTAATGCCAATTTTTAATCGATAATTAATTTTATCAATTCAAATGAATACTCGATAATTAATTTTATCAATTAAAATAAAACACTAGATTGAGAATTTTTTTAAAATAGTGTTTTGAGCTTTAATCTTTTTTTCTTTTAGAATTGAGGTAAAAAAAAGTGCATTTCGCTCTTGGCGAGGGCTTGTGCAGAATTATGACCGGTTTTTTGTGGATCCTGCACCCCGAGGATTTTTTTCGAGACCTCGTCTTGATTGGTTCGATGTTTCGGAAGGTTTTGGTTATATCACGGTGCGCCAAAGTGGCGTAGAAATTTTGAGAAGGTATTAGTAGTTGGGGCGAAAGTACGGACGAGAGAGACTATACAATCAATTCTCTCTCTCTTTCTCTCCCATTCTCTTATTCTGAAAACTAACTCTTTCGCGTAGCGAAAGAGTTAGTGCATTCCGCTCATCTTTGCAACTCTACAAATTCTGTATCAACAAAATAAATGATAAATAGAACTTTGAGGCAACATCTCTGCCATATAGCATCCAATATAGCACACTCAAAATTTATCAGAGTTATTAGTCTGGTACAGCTGTTATGGTGATTTTTGGGCCTTTGCGCGGCAACGGGCTCTTGAGTGCAACAGAGCAGAGGACCAGCGTGCAAGTTGTAATGCGATGGATTTTTTTTTATAGTGGAGTTATCATGTGATGGATTTTTTCTGGTAGAGTTGCTGCGTTTTTTCCGGTATAGTCACAATGGGACAGAATTTTCTCCGATAGAGTTTTAATGCGTTACAATTTTTATAGTTGCAATGCGACAGAGTTTATTTCTAGTAGAATTATCATGTGATTGATTTTTTTCCGGTAGAGTTGTTGCGTGGCAAGTTTTTTCCGGTAGAGTTGTAACATGGCAAAGTTTTCTCCGGTAGAGTTTTTTCCGTAGATTCTTTGTGTAAAATTTTTTCCGGTAGAGTTGGAATTTTTCGTTTTGTATCGACGTTGCTGATGGTAGCGTTGTTTATGTCTGTGCTGAACGCGCTTACGGCGGCAACGCGCTCTTGAGCGCAACAGAGCAGAGGACCAGTGTGCAGTTGTAATGCGATAGATTTTTTTTTCTATTAGAGTTATCATGTGATGGATTTTTTCTGGTAGAGTTGCTGCGTTTTTTCTGATAGTCACAATGGGACAGAATTTTCTCCGATAGAGTTTTAATGCGGTATAGTTTTTACAGTTGCGATGCGACAGAGTCTATTTCTAGTAGAATTATCATGTGATGGATTTTTTTCCGGTAGAGTTGTTGCGTGGCAAGTGTTTCCGGTAGGGTTGTAACGTGGCAAAGTTTTATCCGGTAGAGTTTTTTCCGTAGATCCTTTGTGTAAAATTTTTTCCGGTAGAGTTGGAATTTTTCGTTCGGTAGCGACGTTGCTGACGGTACAGTTGTTTATGTCTGTGCCGAGCGCGCTTACGGCGGCAACGCGCTCTTGAGCGCAACAGAGCAGAGGACCAGTGTGCAGTTGTAATGCGATAGATTTTTTTTTCTATTAGAGTTATCATGTGATGGATTTTTTCTGGTAGAGTTGCTGCGTTTTTTCTGATAGTCACAATGAGACAGAATTTTCTCCGATAGAGTTTTAATGCGGTATAGTTTTTACAGTTGCGATGCGACAGAGTCTATTTCTAGTAGAATTATCATGTGATGGATTTTTTTCCGGTAGAGTTGTTGCGTGGCAAGTTTTTTCCGGTAGGGTTGTAACGTGGCAAAGTTTTATCCGGTAGAGTTTTTTCCGTAGATCCTTTGTGTAAAATTTTTTCCGGTAGAGTTGTAATTTTTCGTTCCGTAGCGACGTTGCTGACGGTAGAGTTGTTTATGTCTGTGCTGAGCGCGCTTACGGCGGCAACGCGCTCTTGAGCGCAACAGAGCAAAGGACCGGCGGCGTGGATCAACGGTGGGGCGCGTGGGTGTGTTGTGCGCTCGCGTGCTCGGTGGGCTTCGCCGGGTACGCGCGCTGCTGTCACTTGTCAGTTGGCCGCGAGCGTTCGAGCCGCGAACTTTGTGTGTCTCGCGTAAAGCCGCATGTGCTAAAACACGATTTCTCAGTGCCGATAAAAAATTAAAGAAGATAAATAATCCTCCTTCCATCTCGACCGTCTCCGTTGCGACATTGCCCAACGTATACATATATATATTGTTCATGATAACGCCGAATACGAAATCGAGGCGGCGATTTTCTTATCGCGGGCCAAATTTCGAAAGCGCGCTTGTCGCGCTCTCCCGAGAGAACGCGCGCGAAAAACGAAGGAATCTCCTCGACGTCGAGATAAACATCTCAAGCCTCAATTGACCGTCGTTTCTCGGTGATTGATCGCGGTTCTCATTGTTTTTGACACGTTTTTTTTTTCATCGCTGTCATCGACACAATTTTTCGAAAAAAATCAATTTCTCTCATATTCACAAATTCCAAAGATCAATTCGATGCGAAATTTTCATTGAAATCTATCATTTCTTCGAGTTCGAAAAATCGTGGAATTGATGCGAGATATTTGGGATTCTCTTATTCTCATTTCAACGTGTCCAGTGCGAGCGTGGCAGTGTCTTGTTTTTCCTTCTATTCCATCTGCGACGATTTTTAGTGCTATTTTTCTTCCATAAGCAGAACATTTTTCGTGCAGTGTTTTTCCCTCTTTATTTTTCTCATTGGGAAATTTGTGCATTCAGTGCGTATCGTGTAATATTTATATCCATAAATATAAACGCGATTTATAGTTTCTTTTATTTCGGATTACTCAGAAGTTTCCTCGAGGTTCATCAAAATCAAAGTACTCGTCGATAGAGCATCGATTCGATCAATTCAGTCGGTGAGTATCGATATCTCGAAATTTACATGCACATTTTCCCTTTGATGCGGCAATTAAACATTTTTGAATACTTTTTGTAGAATGAAAAATTGAATTTTCAGTGATTTTTTTTTTTAACCGAATAGATTTTTTTTTTGTTTACGTTTACAAATGAAATTGCGCATTGAAAGGTTTATGCGACATGTTTAGTGTGCTGCAAACGCACGCACGCCACAGGGGAGAGATTCGAGTGCACGCCGGTGGCCGTGGGACTCCGAAACGTCGTCACGGTCACGCACCGCCAGGAGAGAAAGAGAGAGAGAGAGAGAGAAAGAGAGTGAGAGCCCTCTCTCTCTCTCTTTCTCTCTGTCGGTGCGTCTCCGCCAATTTGTCGCGTTGAATAAAGTTGTGTTTTGACTTCAGTATATCCATTGCTAACGTTAATAAGGGCGTAAGTCGCGAAATTACGAGTCGTCAGCTAAAAGCACGTACTTCGCATCAGCAAAGTTTGAGAATTATGCAATTTTGGCTCAGCTGTTGAGGTTAACTTTTGAGATCTAGTTAATCGAGCTTAAAATTTTCTTTATTTATTTTTTAACGTTTCAGAGGTGAAACCAGCAAGATTGAGACTCTTGGTTCGAGAGTTTTTGCTAGATTAAAAAAAGTAATAATTAAATAATGTAAATAATCAATTAAAAAATTAATTTTCAATACAGAATGTGGTGAAAAAAATCTTATGTACTTTTGAAGTTTTCTATGTCTAGTTAATTATTTTGAATAATCGTGGGAAATAATTTATGTAATGGAAAAGCTCTTTCTTGGTTAATTACTTTTTTGAGATAATGGCTTTTGAGAATTGTTTTTCAAATTTTTGCAGGGTCTTTCAGGTTTTCGGTGGAGAATTACAGTCGTTGATTTTTCAGAGAAAAATTGAAAGGCCTCCAGCGATGTTTGATTAATTATTATTATTGATAATGGAAAAAGCTATTGAGAATCAATTATCAAGTTTTGGCAAAGCTTTCAATTTTTCGTCATGGGATTACCTTTATCAATTTTTGTACAAAACACTGAAATAACTCCAACAATACTTGGTCAATTAATCTTTGAGATAATTGAAAAGCGTTTCATAATTAGTCTTTTATTTTTCGTTGAAGAATTATATTCAGTGATTTTTGAAGAAAAAAAATAGAAAGACGACAAATATTTAGTCAATTATTTTTTCAAGTAATGAAAAAACTTTTGAGAATTGCTGGCTTAATTCTCGTTCAGATGAACATTGGACCTTCAATTATATCACATTCTCAGGAAATTATTTTCAAGTCAAATTTGTAATTTTTCTTCGATTTATGAATCCAAGCTTAAAAATCAGAACCATTTGTTTATATAATAAAACAGTTCTACGCTCTTAATTACCCTTTTTTTTATACAGAATTATTTTTCACGAACTTTTTCGAAACTTTTGGAGTGTTTTGTTGAATATTTCGACATTGCAAAATAAATTTTGCCATACACGAGTATTGATTTATTATACAAAAAAAATTGAAATATCCAAAACATTCCAAACGTTGTTTATCGATAAGCTTTATTTTCCTCTGAAACAAAAAACCGAAGAATTCCTTAATTCCCACATAATTGCCTTTTACGTCAAACTAAATTCTTCGAACATAAATGAAGCAAAATAGCAAGACTAAAAAAAAAGGATATTTGTAAAGAAAATTCAAATCAATTTCAAAGAGTCGTTACTCTAATTTGATTTAAAAGAAATTCTTAACGTGACCATTTTGGGATTAAAAAAAAAATCGAAGCAATCTTACTTCATAATAAAATATAACTTATAAAAAAACGGTATCATAGAAACAAATATTCAAAGTGATTTTGTCATGAGAGTCGAATCTGTATTATAATTTTTTTTTATTATCACTGACAAAGAACATCTGACCCATTTTTTACCACAATTTTACCGTTTTATATGGTAAAGAGGTCACAAATAATTATAATAAATAAATCGATATCGGGTTGCGCTCTCCATATAACGTTAGCAGTCGATATATTTTAACGTACGTAAATAGCAAAATGGCGAAAGTTACAGGCTTAGCACCTTAAGGGGACCAAAGTATCGCCCTTTTGCTTGTTAGCAAATTCTGTGCAAAATTTTAACATGCGCAAGTTCGTAATATATTATGTGATCCTTACAAAACAAACGGCGTATCGGAGGAACAACGTGGGCAGATGGCGTCCCACGAAACTCTCGTGATTCACCTCGTTATTCGTCGATTTTGCTTTTCACGAGTCCTTCGAGACACTTGATCCTGTTTTTATGATCGAAATTTCTCCATGGCTCACTTAAAAACCTCCCGATCTTGATAAAATATGATGCTGAAGCTGGCATCGTTTTAATGCGACGGAAATAGTTCATTAAAAAAAAAATAATTCTTCCTGAGGAAATTATGACGTAAAGAATCGTTGAAATGTATTTTGGGGTCTTTATTCAGGATGTATTTTGTAAAGCTTTCCAGCCAAAAATTATATGTGATTGAAATTTTCGTACTTCGTGACATAATGAAAATCTGAAAAAATTCAGCAACATTTAGCATGTCATAAACAACAATTGTCAATAATAATATTGCCCAAACGTTATTAATAAATTCTTTAAACAAATAACGGTAAATATTGGGAAGTGTAATTTATGTCAGAATCGAAGTGTTTTTTTTTTGGTGGTTTCTTACAGTTAAAAAACATGATCTTTAATATTATTTTGGCGACGCATAATATTTTTACCAAACTTTAATTTTGTTTTCTTAATTAATTTTTTTTTTAAATAAATTTAGCTACTAGAATAGATATCCCCGATTCATAGTTTCTGTTGTATTTTGGGTTTGATGAAAAACCAAGTTTTTATGATTCAAAAAAAATTTTTTTTTCTTATCAAACAAAAAAAACAACAAACTCAACACAACAAAACAACAAAAACTCTGCAATGGGGATATTTATTCTAAATTCCTTCATTTTATTTTATCGAAAAAAAGAAAATTTCAAAGTTGGGCAAAAACATTATGCGTTGCCATAATAATATTAAATATGATGTTTTTTATCTGCTAGAAACCACACAAAAAAAGTCAGCTCGATTCTGACAGGAGTTAAACTTCCGAATATTTACCCAAATAATTATTCAACAATTTTTCGGTAAGTTTTTTTTCTTAAACAAATCAAATGCGTTAATTTGGCTGAACGCATATGAACTTTTTCAGAATTTTGAAATTCTTAGAATGGCTGTATTTATGTATTTTTTGGCCTAGTGTCCTTGAAAGTTTTCTAAGCTGACGATAAACTTGCACGTCAAAACATGTACAAAATCGGCAATTTTTTGTTTGTATTTAAGAATATTTTTATAATATTTCAAAATAGAGAAAAAATTCTGAAAAAATTCATATGGGTTCAGAAAAATTATCGTATTCGATTTGTTAAAAAAAAAAAGATTTTACCGAAAAATTGTTAAATAATTATTTGCTTAAACAATTTATTAACAACCTTTGGGCAATATCATTATTGATAATTGTTGTTTATGGCATGCTAAATGTTAGTGAATTTTTGGAAATTCTTATTGTACCACGAAGTACGAAAATTTCAATCAGATACAACTTTTGACTGGACTTGCAATTTTAGATGAACAAGCAAAACGCAAATCTCTCTAAAAACGTGTTGAAAAAACGTATTTTTGTTGCATTGCAGCGATGCAAACTTCAGAATCATGATAAAATATGGAATACATAAAAATATATGTATATATTTTTCGAATTCTAAAAATCTAAAAATCCAAACATTATTATTGTTAAACGTAAAAATGTCATCGATTGTTTTTCCAAGCCACAGAAAAAAGAATCATAAAAATTCAATCTCAGGAGGTCTTGACCTTTTTTTTGACCTTTTTTATATCGATGATTATTATTGATTTCCGTATTTAATTAATCCCAAATTGTTTAAAAGCTCGATCTCGTTGACTCGTGAATATTTATGCGCTTGTTATGATAGTTGAGAGTTAAAAAAAAACAAGATATTTCCCCTCTCACACCGATAACTTTGTTGGCAAACACACCGCTCGTAGACTTGGTTTTTTTTGGTCTGTTCTCTTCGAGCTTAAAATTTTTGTTAATCTTCTTGCTGCCGTCGTATATATTGGCTTTTTGCTACAGTCTCTCGCTCATTCGAAGTCACATAATATATATGTAAAGCCTTTCGTGTTCTGTGCCAGAAGCACCTGTTGTTCCGGCTTTTCGAAGGCGCAGATTGAATTTTCAGTTTGCCGGTAAAATGGATCGCTGCTTTATCCTACGCGAGAAATTAAGGATGTTGAGTCCCAAATCGCAAATGATGAGAAAATTCTGAGAATTTGGTATGTTTTTGGATTAATTATTTGAGGGGTCGTGTAAAAATTTCACGACGATTAGGAAGTTCGTTCTCGAACAATTAACATTAACAAATTAAATTAAATTAAATGTAGTCTTATGAAAACTGAAATAACTTTGCGATAAGTTGTTTTTTTGACCTCTTAATTTTTTAATATGTACACTATATTGAAAGCAACAGAATCCCAACTAAGTTTATTGATAAATATTTTTTTTACTTGTTTAAAAAGTTGTTCTCAACGAAAAGTTAATATTTTAATAACGAGCTTCCTAAACTTCGTAAAATTTTTACACGACCTCTTAAATACTTCATACAAAAACGTACCGAGTTTTCAGAATTTTCTCATCATTTTTCATTTTAACCCTTAAGGAGGTTGAAGTAATGATGATAGAATTCTGAAAATTTAATATGTTTTACAGGAAGTATTTAAGAGGTCGTGTAAAAATTTCACGACGATTAAGTAAGCTATTTATTGAACAATTAACATTAAAAGATTTGATAGGGAATCAACATCCTTAATCTACCGTTTTTTTTTAAGTCATCGTATTTAGCAACTCAATTACGGGGGTTCAATATTTTTCGTTCTAACACGATGCTTGTGAAAAATAATTAAATTCATAATTGATTTCCCCACTTTATTTTCAAAATTTCCTTCCATGAAAATCGGTATTCATATTTTTCTTACTATTTTTTCTATCAACTCAAGTATTGGGTATTTTGGACCTAAATTGAAAAAAAAAGATTTCGAAGCGATTTCACGAGACTCGAAATGGATGAAAAAGGGACTCGAAAAAAATTTGAAAAAGGATTTTTACAATTCCTCCGTTTCATATTAATTTATTTCAATTCATCAATTTTTTCCGTTAGTTAATTTGACAAATTAATATTTGCGTTAAAATACTCAGAAAAGGACGGTAAACATTTTTTGAGGTTATTTTTAAAAATTGTAATTTCCATAATCTGACAAAAATCATTATCAAATCGAAAAAAAGACTTTACAATTTTTATTTATTTTATATTATGTTATATTAATTTATTTAAATTTCTCAACACTTATTAACGTACTTAGGATATTTCTCCTAAATAAAAATCATCTTTAGCAGTTTTTTCATTAGTCAATTTGAGGAATTAACGTTTGCTTGAAAACACTCAAAAAAACAAGGATTTCAAGAACTAATTTCTGGCCTATTTTAGATCAATTTTGTTTTTGAATCAAAATTTGTGTAATGTTCAAAAATTTGGTCGATAATCGTGGAATTTCGTATTGAATGCCTCACACTCTATATGTGGGCGGAAGAAAAAAAAATACGTCTCACACGTCAGCTTTATCGTGTATATTATCATTGTCAGTGTCTTGTCTTGACGGTCGTTACACATTTACATCAAGCCAAGCTCGACCATCCGTCTTTTTGCCCCTTAATATTCCTATTGCGTAATTTTTGCCGCGTCTCTCGACATATTTAGACGCGCCTCAACACACACACACGCACAAACATACATTAACCTAAATACCTTGTTTCTTCTCATACGAGTATTGTTTAATTTTCTTCGCGTTTTTTCTTTTTTTCTTACGATGCCAAAATACTTAAAAATTTAACTTAAATTTTAGGCTAAACTAAAGGGGTGATACGCAGTCAGGATTTAAAAAAAAACAATACTTTTTAAATTTCACTTTCGTAATGTACATATATTGAAGTATATGGGGCGTTCCACGGCAAATTAAACACTATTTAGCTTTTACATCACCGATTTTTTCGAAAATTTTTTATGTTTTAGTACTGATTTGAAGAAGTCTCAATGATTTTTTTCAATTTTTTTTGTCGAACCGTTTTCAAGATATGGATTTTTCAAAAATTATGTCACTGTTTTTTTAAACGTCAATAACTTTGTGAAAAATGAGCCAAATGGGACGTTTTTTTCCAATTTTTTTGTTTTTAAACGTACTTTTAATGAAAAAAATTGAAAAAAAAATTTCAAACCGTATTTCTATGACATTTTTAAGTTTTAAATATAAATTGTTGATTTTAAATATAAATTTTTACAGAAGCTTTATCAATATATTTTTTATGAATTAATCAAAGATTTTTTTACCGATAAATATTATCTATTTTATAAATAATTTAAAGCAAAAATTTTCATCAACAATCAATTTTTTTTGAGAAGCCGCCATTTCGTTAAAAATTGATATTTTGCTTATTCCTTTCATTAAATACTGGATTATACTTTATGTTAACGACATGTTTTCTATTTTTTTATTTTAGATGATTCAAAACAGAGATATCGTGCTTCAAGAATCATTATTATCAAAAAAGAAAAATTTCAAAATAAAGTAAAAACTTACAAAAAAATGTAGTTCATTCCATGTCAAATCGACCACTTTTGAACCCGACACCTTTCGACTTGGCTGATTTTTTTTCCTTTTCTACCCCATTAAAAACCTTCTCAGGAAATTTTCATTTTTTTTACCCAACCCAAAAATTTTTTTTTTTTTCAAATATCTATAACTTCTTGAAAAATTGACTGATAGGGACGTTATTTTTTCAAAATTTTCATCTTTAAATGTAGTTTGTGAAAAAAATACAACAAAAATTTAAGATATGAAAATCTATGAAATTTGTCACTTTTTCAAAAGAAAAATCATCTTTTTCTTGAAGTTGGCCATTTTCAGTATTTTTTTCACTCAAAAAAAAAATTTGATAAATTCCGGAAAAAAATCCGCTTAACACGGAGTTGGCCAACATTTCCTTCTATTTTTGTTTCACTTTAAAAAAAAAAAAAAAAATTCGAGGATTACCACTTTCAATTTTTTTTTCTTCTTAATTTTTCAAACTGTGAGGTTCTTTATAAATCCTCAAATATTTCCAGAGTGGTATTTTGTGAAATTAGCCCAGCTGGGAATTTTTTTTTTTTTCAATCGTAAAAAAAAATAGAAGGAAATATCGGCCTACTCCATGTTGGGCAGCATTTCTTCCGGAATTGATCAAAGTATTTTATGAGTGAAAAAAAAATTGAAAATGGCCAACTTCGAGAAAAAGATGATTTTTCTCGAAAAAATGAAAAGTTTCATAGATTTTAATATTTTAAAATTTGTTCGTATTTTTTTTCGGAAAGTACAGTTAAAGACGAAAATTTTGAAAAAGTTATAGGTATTTGAAAAAAAAAAAGTTTTTTTTTGGCTTGGGTGAAAAAATTTGAAAATTTCCTGAAAAATGTTTTTAATGGGGCAGAAAAGGAAAACAAAATTTCTACGTTAACAAATTATAATGTCTTTCCGGGAAAAATTCATGAAAAATCGCCTTTTTCGGCCTCTTGACTGCGTATAACCCGTTAATCAACACATTCTTGATTTTACGTATCGATATACGTCAATCGGTCTTTCGGAGCCTCCCGTATTCGTTGACTTTTATTTTTCAATATCTCGTTCGAGGGACTTCCGCACGTGTGACTTTCGAACAATCGCGAGCACACGCGCAATTTATTCGTCGATTGTTTGCGAAACAAAGGCACGTGTTTCGCCTCTACGATTCTGCGTTCCGTGTGTTTGCCATGCGAAGAATCGACAGGGAAACAAAAATGAAAATTCGTAGTTTTTAAATGTCTCATATGCATTGTTTACTTTCAGGTCCTCGTGCGAGAAAAAAAAAATGTGTGTGTGCAACGAAAAATGATAAAAATCCATTTTTTTCCCTATCTTTATTATTATTTTGACTTTAACAGAATTATAGATGCGATTGGAAATTTTCCCTAGATTGTGAATAACGTACAGTCTAATTTAAACGTTAGTCTTAATTCCACCAATTTGGCGATTAAAAATCGAAAATGCATGAAAATCCAATGTTTTCAATTTCATCGAGCTGATATTAAATTGTGACAGCTGTCATTGACAGACAAGTTTTTAGAGGAATTTATTGAATTTGGAAGAATTGAAAATATCTATATTTCTTCTGGATCATCATTTTGGGCTGGAAATTTAAAATTTGATCGACGCTCGACGACGAGACAGAGATGAAAAAAAGAAAATTATTCCGATCCACATTAGAATGTTTATTTATGAAATGTCAATTTTATAAACGGTCTGTCGTGTTTGCTCGTTCCATTCGTTAATCTTTATTGTTGCAGATGTCAAATTTCGTGCGTTTAACGTCAATCATGAGGCAAAATTGATTTTTCACTCTCTCTCCATTTTTTTTTCAATTTATTTCGTGGACGCGATTCTATTTCGGTCCTGTCGCCGCGTGTTAATAAAATATTCGTGATTGCTGCGATAATGAACAGAGCGCGAGAGAGCGAAAGGAAGAGAGAGAAGCAACATGTCGAGTTGAAACGGGAAAATCAATAGCGGACGAATCAATTCTCTCTCTCTCTCTCTCTCTCTCTCTCTCTCTCTCTCTCTCCCTCTCTCTCTCTTTCTTTCTCTCTCTCTCTCTCTCTCTCTCTCTCTCTCTCTCTCTCTCTCTCTCTCTCTCTCTCTCTCTCTCTCTCTCTCTCTCTCTCTCTCTTTCTCTCTCGCGTTCGCGAAGCGATGAGAGCGCTGCTTTGTTACATTTCCTGGGCGAATGTCGAGGACCTTGTTTTATCGTTCTCGAATCTCCCGACACGATTCCCCGAGCGATAATCTAGATTTGAATCGTTATACTCGCGCTCTCCAGGCGCGATTTAGACTTCCGCCAAAAAATAATATATGGTTCTCCACGTGAAATGTCATTTTATAAATATTTTTTTTTTTTTGCAATCCCTCTCTCGCCAGACACTCGAATTTTTTTCTCTACCAGGAATATTAATTATGAATTAACTCTCATTAATGCGATAGAAAAAATAAAAACGAAAAATAATTTGCCAGAGGAATTATCACAAAAAAATGCAGTTGCACGGAACAACTATTACTATTTACAATTTTTTTTTCTAGAAACTATTACACTGTCAAAAAATAGGCGGTTTTCCGGTAATCCTAGACTCAATATCCAATTCTATTGAAATCTAAATTTTGAACTATATCATTAAACGTATTGGACCAATAATTGTAAAAAACATATTTTGCAAATTCTTTCAAATTATATCTCGTACAATTAATTAGAAATTTTTCTTTTTTATTTCAAATATTTTTTAGCAACTATTACATTTTTGAAGAAAGTTGTAATCTACGACTCAATACTTACTAACTCTATTAAAATCTAAATTTTAGCAACTTCTTTTTAGCATTTTTAGTCGTTTTTAAGCTATATCGTTGAGGCCACTTCACCAAAAAAAATCTATATATTTTTCGAATCCTTAATAGTAGCTCTTTAAAATGATACCCTACACGATAAATCAATTAAGAATTTTTTTTCAAACCAGCCTAATTATTTTAATTAAAAATAATTTTTGTTCTAGTATGAAAATCCAACATTATGCTAAATTTAAAATTTCCACGTTACATAATTTTCGAGAAAAACCGTTTTTGCAAACGGACGGACACAAAATCGATTTTATAAGAATTCCGTTTTTTCCTTTTTACGGAAAATTAATAGAATTTAATAACAACATTTTTAATTTCTAAATTAACTGCTAAATTGAAATGAATTTCTGGAATTGAATCCTAAAAAGACATAAAATTCCACCAATTTTTGTATTATTAAAAAAAAACTATATGAAACACATTTCATCACAATATTCGATCACTCTTTATTTGAATGAATATTCTCGAATTCCTCTTCGTAAAAGTTTCCACCTGAAATGATAATGTCTAAACAATAAACAATTATTCGTGCTTAAAAACGCGTATGCTTGAAATTTCACATACTCTACAAAGTTCTGAACGTTCGGTTGAACATAAAATCGAGAAGTGCATTTCTTTAACTAAAAATTAAAAGAGCTCTTGGACAGTGTTTCAATTGAATTAATTAAATCAATTAAATCAATTTAATCAATTTAAATGAGTAATAAAAAAGACCCATAAAATAAAGTAAATTGAATATAATTAAATAAAACAAAATCAATTAATTGAATCAATTTCATAAATGCCAATTCAATTGTCAATTAAATTGTCAATGCAATTTCAATTGTCAATTTTTTATTCAAGCCGTTCTTATGTTGTTCTCAATCATTTAAACACATATGGCTTATATATTTTGATCGATAATCCGGAAGGAATTAATGATGATGCGGTAATTGAAATCTGAACGTATATATGGCGGCGAAACTCGAGAGCCTGAATTACACTTGCGAAGATTATCAGTTCAGGAAGACGACTGATATGAAGTTAAAGGGAGAGAGAGGGGGGGGGGGGGGAGAGGGATACTATTCCAGACGCTATCGGACCCTTACTCGTGGGCCTGGATTACATAGCAGGTTCACGCTGATAGTAGTAACTATACATGATGCATATGTACGTGGGTCATTCCATGTCAAATCGACCAAGAGTTGGAATCGACCCCTTTAATTTCGATAAAATTTGATCAGAAGTTTTCGTTTTCAGTAAAACGAAGTTCTACCAAAGGAAAAAAAAATGAAAAATATTGTTTTAAGAGTTATGCAAAATTCAAAATTTCACAATTTTTCAAATCTGTCAAGTTTATTTATTAAATATCTTGAAAACTATTATACTTACGAAAAATCGCTCTGAATTCGTTTGAAAGAGTATACTTGGGGCTACGAAAAAAAAATATTCCGAATTTTTTTTTTTTTTTTTGAAAAATGATGTATTTGAAGCATTTTGAATTTTCAAAAATCGTAAAAATCCAAGTTCCATATTTTACTTTTGGTTTAATTTTTTTAATATAATACCTTATACTGATCTTAAAAGATCCTGAAATTTTCAGAGAGGTGTTTTTTTTGTTTCAAATATATAAATTTTGGATTTTTTTAAAATCGTGCAAATACACGATAAACATTTAATTTTTGGTTAATTTTTTTTTACATACTACCTTATATTGATCTTAAAAGATCCTGAAATTTTCAGGATGGTGTTTTTGTTTCAAAAAAAAATTTTTTTGAATTTTGGCAAAAAAAAAATTTTTTGTTTTTCCTCTAACGATGAGTTGAGTTGAGTTGAGCAATCATGTAATTCTGTAATTTGGAGCGGTAAGAATTTCAACTAATGACCGTTTAAAAAAAAATTTTTTTACCAAAATTCAAAAATTTTTATTTTTGAAACAAAAACACACCATCCTGAAAATTTCAGAATCTTTTAAGATCAATACAAGGTGTTATATAAAAAAAAATTGAACCAAAAATTTAATGTTCATCGTGGATTTGCACGGTTTTTGAAAATTCAAAAATTTATATTTTTGAAACATAAAAACACACCTCTCTGAAAATTCCAGAATCTTTCAAGATCAGTACAAGGTATTATGTAAAAAAAATTAACCAAAAATAAAATATGAAACTTGGATTTTTACGATTTTTGAAAATTGAAAATTCTCCAAATTCATCATTTTTCAAAATTTTTTTTCGGAACATTTTTTTTTTCGTAGCCCCAAGTATACTCGTCAAAACAAATTCAGAACGATTTTTCGTAACTATAATAGTTTTCAAGATATTTAAAAAATAAACTCGACGGATTTGAAAAATTGTGAAATTTTGAATTTTGCATGACTCTCGAAAAAAAAATTTAATTTTTTTTCCTTCGGTAGAACTTTGTTTTATTGAAAACGAAAACTTCTGACCTAATTTCATCGAAATTGAAAGGGGCCGTTTCCAACTCTTGGTCGATTCGACATGGAATGACCCACGTACATGTCTGTAGGTGTAAGTATCTATTCACACAAACACAAACGCACAAATGTATATAGACCCAAATGGTTTACTTGCCGGAGGCTTTACGATGGCAATTTGTAGGGTTCGATAACGGTTTTCCCATGTGCAAAACAACCCGCGCTATTCTCCGTTAACCACCTAACATTAGTTATCGTATACGACACTCGGACGATGGCGAAATTTTTCAAACACTTCCGGATGTTGCATTAATTAGAAAAATTGCAATTGCAGGGGCTAAATTTTTTGAATATAGTTCTTTAACTCAATTATTTCGATCGCGCATTTGGCAACTTCTAACCTTTTTCTTTGGAACTTCTTTGGCACTTTTGAATAGATGAGCTCAAAATTTCGAAATTTCAACTGCATTAATTACAAAAATGGCAATTGCAGCGGTTAAAATTTGAAGAAAACACAGTTCTTTAATTTGGTCGTTTTGCTCGCTCATTTGGCAACTTCTAACCTTTTTCTTTGGAACTTCTTTCTCACTTTTGGATAGATGAGCTTAAAAATTTTGAAATTCGAACTGCATTAATTACAGAAATGACAATTGCAACGACGAAAATTTGAAGGAAAGAGAGTTCTTTGATTTTATTATTTTGCTCGCTCATTTGGCAACTTCCAACTTTTTTTTTGTGCTTCTTTATAACTATTCGGATCATTAAAATTTTGGAAAACATCACTGGGTAACAAGCATAGTTGTCATCAACGTCGATTGTTTGGCACAAATTCCTCAAGAAGGTTAGCTTTTGTATAATTTCGAAATTTTCGAAAAATGCACACGGATACTCTGATTTTCAAAATTACTAGGTAATAAATTTGGCACGAATCCGTTGAGGCGTTCAGATTTTTTTTAAATTGGTAATAGTATGAAAAAATGCTTTTAGACCCTCTACTTTTTTCCCAACTTTGCATCTATCATGCGGATTTTTTTCAAAAATGAACAAGCTTTCCCATGAATTGTGTTAAATTTATTTGATATTCAGATTTCATAAAATTCTATGAAAGTTCAATGGGCAACAAGCATAGTTGTCATTTGAGTTTGAAACCAATTTTCAAAACCTTAACATTTAAAATTCGTCAACATTAATGAATTTCGAAAAAATGCTCATAAACCCTCATTTTTTAAAATTTGTTTCCGTAGAAATTTAGTGCATCTTATTACAATTTTGTGAAATTATCATAATTTTCGAAAAACGCGTGCTCCATTTTCTGTAATTTTTCGACAATCGATCTGAAGCCTTGAAAAATACAGACAAACTTAAAATCGTGAGTAGTAAGGAAAAAGGAAAAATCCTGTAAATTGTAACTTGCACATTGCTTTCTAATAATTCTCCTCTGACGATTTCCAATTATTGAGAAAAGCACTTCCTGATAAGAAAAAATTAGTAATTGATGAAAACTGACGAGGAAATAATTAGCACATTCGAATTTGCACGATTTTTAATTGTAGAGTAAAAGTTTGGGTTTTTTAATTCAAAATGGACGCCCATGTCGAGCATGATTCATATCCTCGTTCGCTCGGAACTTTTATACATTTATCGGAACTGTTTCAAAGTGCATTACAGCGTAAAATTGTAATATACACAGGGATATGTATATCGGTGCGATTTATCAATCAATCAGGTCGATAGTTGAAATCCGCATGGGCGTATCGCAAAATATCACGAACGACGTACAGTACCGGTCTTTGTGCTCGATTTCGAGGTTACAAAATGGATTATCGCGTAACGGAATAACGAGCAGAACGATCAAGGCCGGTTTCAGTAGGCGAGACTGCGCGCCTTGATCCTCTCGTCATTATTTTACTTCTGTCATTCTACCATTTTGTTCCAGTGCAAGCACATTAACTCGTATGTAAAGACGAGTTAATAGATCTCTAGTTAATTCGCGTATAATTTCAATTTTTCAAAATTCTCGTCATCATAAATCAAAAGTAGTTAAGTAATTAAAAGTAGATTATCGGACCAATCGGTAATTACTTCGTCAACTAAATGGGTGTTCGTACATTACATTTTTTAAGCGAAAGAGAGTTTTATAGGGAAGTTCCATAATTAAAAAGAAAATGAAAAATTATTTCAATATTAATAACATTTTTTTGTAGACTCCGTAATTATTTACTTGGGAAATTATTTTTTAATCAAAGGGTTCGGTATCTTAAAAAAAAAACAAAGCCCTTATAAGATCACTTTCCCGTGTTATTTCGCTTATTACAGTTTTTCTGGAAAACAATGTAACGTAGGAAATTTAGATTTAGCTTGATTTTAGGTTCTCAAACGTGAAAATAAATCGCCAGCAAGCGATTTGACAAAAAATTAAAATTAGAGGTCTGGTTAAAAAAATAATAATTAATGTATCTCGTTAGATATTATTAAATTAAGCTACTTTTAATTATTTAAAAAATATTTTTTTCAGTAATTTTTGTTCCAGTCGTCTTGATACAGTTCAAAGTTTGCTAAAAATGACCCTTTTGATTTTTTAGGTTTCTAGAGCTAAAATTAGATTTTAATAAGGTTAGTAGAGAGAGAGTCATAGATTACTAGGACATGAATAATTTTTTTGATAGTCTAATAGTTGCTGAAAAAAATATTTTGAATTAAAAAATTTCATTAATTTATCGTGTGGCGTAATATTTAAAAGAGCTACCTCTAAGGAATCTAAAAAATATATATTTTTCAGAATTTTTGGTCCAGTGAACTGGATGATAGTTCCAAATTTACTAAAAGCGATCTTTGCTCTCCTGATCTAGATTTCCGAAGCTAAAATTTAGATTTTAATTATATGATTACTAGATATTGAATCATAGATTACCAGAAAACTGCCGTTTTCTTTAACAGTAAAATAGTTGCTGAAAAAAAAAAATTTAATGGAAATACGTCTTTTTTACTATTATTAGAAAACTCTAAAATAGTAGGAAATCCCTATAATTTAAATCATTTATTTAAATTATAGGCATTTTAAGGTTCCTTATTCGGAACCCTAATATTTTAGGGTTCTACTATTATTTCTACTATTATTAGGGAATCCGGATATTTTAGAGTTTCCTAATAATAGTGAAAAATACCTATTTTCGTTTGAATGATTTATTTCGGAATACAGAGCCTGACCCATTCTTGGCCGATATTTTTTTCATGTCTCATCGATGCTCCTGTTTGATTGAAACAGCTGTCACTTATAATTTATCTGATGAAAATGATAACAAAAAATCTTATGGAAATTTATTTTTTTCTACAAAAATTAAAAGTAAATATTTTATTTGCCCCATGGTACATGTTGAAGGTATAATCGGGACGAAGAGTCATAATACCTAAGTGCATTCTTTTTTTTTTTTATTACAATGCCATTCAAACAGTGTGGGATTGAAAAAAACTTTTTTTTCTCCTCGTTTCATCTTTATCATTTCTACCGGGTTCTCGTTTTCTCTCTATTCCGCACAGAGCGTATTATAATCCATGAATGAGAATGATGTGTATATCCCCAAGGGGCATCTAGACGTGGATACAGAAAGGAAGGCTTGAATAGCAGTGGAGCACTTAAATTCGTCACTATACAGTATAATATATACCAGCAGAGCACACCAAACCGGCCATATCCCTCCGCGAAATCCCCTCGTTCATTTTTTTTTGTTCCTTTTGGAGCAACGCACACGATATACCGGACCAACTGGTGGTACAGTACGCTCAGAAATTTTTCCTTTTCTTCATTTTTTCACGGTTGCCTTTTTTTTACCTTCTCATTAGGGTGGGCCGAAAATCCGCTTTTTTTGAAATTCTTTTAGCAATGCCGAAAATATTGTTTATTATGCTACAAAAAAATCTGTATTTGAAGGGAAAACATTTTGAGTCAACATTCTAGGCTCGCCCAAGTTCGTTAAAGTTCAAAGTGTTGAAAAAAAATGTTCTCGGCTTGTTTTTATTGAAAGTTTAATTCTCTACAAAAAAGGTGCTTATATCAAATCATGTAGGATCGATAGTTTTTAAGATAATTGCTGTTTCAGTGAAAAATTTGTCATTTTCCTCTATATTTATACTTTTTCTGAGTAAAAAAATATTTGATAATCTTCTTATTTTATAGGAAACTCGATTCTCTACGAAAAAGGTCTTTGTATAAAATCATGTAGGATTGATGGTTTCTAAGATAATTGCAAATTTACTTAAAAATAGTCATTTTTCTTTCTATAGATATTTTTCCTATGAAAAAAATTTTTCCTTCCTTTTTTATTATTATTTTTTTTAGTACCGACGATGTGACGTCAGTATTCGCAGTAAATTCGAAACACAGCCTAATCGTAAGTCGAAACAAATGTTGGATGTTTTCTTCGGGAAATACTAGCGTCAGAGGTAAAAATGTTGCGATCTTTAGGGAAAATTGGTTCCATATGATCAAAGGTCGCGATAGCGAGTCTTTTTAAATACGACGCGACCTCTGCTTATAAAAGCAGAACTACAGAAAGAGTCATAGATGAACCCGGCCATTGAATGAACTCACAGGGAATGTTAATTACGGAAAACGTGGCCAATTTGTAATTGTTATTATGAAAAAATAGGTTTGGGAGAATAAAAATTGGTGCAATAAGCGACAATTTCAAAATATACATATAATATTGAAGTAAATAGACTTGGCGATTGCTTTCGTAGAGAATCTATTAAAAAAAGGAAGGTAATTTTTTTTCTTCATACGAAAAATATTTATAGAAATAAAAATGACTATTTTTAAGTAAATTTGCAATTATTTTAGAAACTATCAATCCTACATGATTTCATATAAGGACTTTTCTGTAGAGAATTAAATTTCCTACGAAATATGGAGTATATCAATTATTTTTTAACCATAAAAAATGTAAATATAGAGGAAAATTACAATTTTTTTACTAAATTGCAATTATCTTAGATACCATCAATCCTACATGAATTCATATAAGGACCTTTTTTTTGTAGAGAATTGAATTTCCTATAAAATAAGAAGTTTATCAAATATTTTTTTACCCATAACAAGTATAAATATAGAGGAAAATGACAAATTTTTCACTAAAACAGCAATTATCTTAGAAACTATCGATCCTACGTGATTTGATATGAGGACCTTTTTTGTAGAGAATTAAATTTCCAATAAAAATAAGCCGAGAAATTTTTTTTTTAACACTTTGGACTTTAACGAACTTGGGCGAGCCTAGGATGTTGACTCAAAATTTTTTCCCTTCACACAGATTTTTTTGTAGCATAATGAACAATATTTTTGATATTGCTAACAGAATTTCAAAAAAAGCGGATTTTCGGCCCACCCTACTTCTCATTCTCGTGTCCGTCTCGCAATCTCACGGAGCGAATGGCTTTTTATTGTTTCATTCCAAACTGGAGCAGAGAAGTAGGACGAAGGGTGAACTCCAAAATTTCGCAATTTTCCGGCTTTCCTCGGGACGAAAGTTCAGAAAATAATGTCATACTTCAACATTAATTTAGAATCACATTTTAGCTGGAGTGAATAAATTTTTTATCAATTCCCCGCAAACTTCTATCTTGTCTTTCTATTCCTCAGTCCCAATTTTAACCGAAATCCCGACCCAATTTTGAAAATAATTAACGTTGGGTTATCTGGAATTATCGCACGACATTGAATAATTGACAGCTGTCAATTACTCCGTTTAAATTGCATTACTTTCTTGCTATTAAAAAAAAAACATGTTTTTCCCTCTCAATCGCACTGTCATTTTGATATTTCATATATTTTCATTTGACGTGCCAATTAATAATAAACTTTGTGTAAAATGGTGAACGAAGTGATTTTCTCTTGTTTTTCGTCATTTACGGACTTTGAGCCAATTGGGGACTTTGGATGATGTTTCCCAGACCGTTAAATGGCGAATGGAAACATTCCTCATTTTTATTCCGCCATTTTTGGACTTTGAGTCGATCGATGCTCTTTTTTCAAACCGGGCCTTTGGTTACGCGTTTGCAAGTGAACTTTGTTCGGGTCAGGAACCCGAAAATACTCGCACGGAACCGCGGCCATGGCAAAAGAGCAAAAATTGCGGTTTCGTGAAAAAAAAATTAGAAAAAGGCTCGAGGAAAGTCCCTCGTTAACGTGAATACGAAACGCCAAGTGTAAGCTCCTTTTTTTCGCTTCTTTCGATTCTTCCTCGTGTGCAGTGTCTCTGTGTGGATACGCCGGAGATTGGAGCTTGGCACGATCGTGTCAGGTCTCTGCGAGACGTCTCCGTATCCTCGTGTCGTTCTTTCCAAGACCACTTCCGAAGGAGTGACTCTGGCTTTGTGAGAATATCGAGCCACTATGTCGACCAAGTGGTCGCCCCTCTCGTCGTCATCGTTTTTCAGGCCTTGTCTATGGGCACCATTTTTTTTCCGATCGACAAACAAGGATCTATGACAATAGAACGGGACTCTTCCGCCAAGCCCTTTTTTGCGATTAAAAAAAAAAAAGTTGAAAAGCTGTAAGAGAGACATTTATATTTCTAATGATTTTTAATTGCAGGAAAGACACGATAATTAGCATCACAATTTCTTCCAGTCATTATGGAACAAACGTTGGAGTAAAGGAAATAAATTTGGAATAGAAAAGTTCTTAAAATAATCCTCTGGAAGGAAAAATGCTCCTTCAATTCGAAGGATCAAGAAATAATTTCGTCCATCAATATATAGTGAAACTATAGTTATTTAACTAGTACTTTTACGATTCTAATGATTGAACTTTCAATTTTTAAGCATTTAACATTGTTTTGAGATTCTATTTTAAAAAATGATCCTTTTAATCCTTTTAATAACGAGATTTTATCGAAACTATTAGTGCTATCTAATTTCTAAAAATCTGAAATGCTTCAAGAAATTTGTCGATTGATATGATTTAACAGACATCTCGCGATTGTTCTAACTTCTATCATTTTGCATTTAACTTGAAATTTCATCGGATTATAATTTTCAATTGGTTTGGGTGGTTTTTGTGCCATTTGATGTAGATTTCATACAATGAATTCAATTGGTTGCACAGCTTTTAAAAATTCGTTTCGTCAAATTTTTTTGGAATATCCTTGAAACGGTAACCAATAGTTTCAATTTCATTTTTTAGAAAATTTCGTGCGATTTTTTTTGAGGGAGTTCTGATTGTTTTTACCTATAAACGAGCATTTTTAAAAAAGGCAGCGCAACTTAAAAACTTCCAGGTTTAAATGAAATTCTCAAGAGGGAAAAAAGTTGCGTACAATCATGCTGAATCGGCTAGAATTTTTTTGAAATTTCCCTCTGAATTTTTTTTTTTTACTATTTTGGGTCGAGCCTCTAATAATTTTTAAGTGGCTCAAACATTTGAACATTGGCTTATTTGAACATTTTGAGCAGAGTACGACAATTTTCTTACTAAATTAATATAAATTTATTTTTCTTTCTCGTTTTTGTTTACAATTTTTTTAATTTCGACCAAAAAAAATGTGTCAAAAAAATTTTGAAAACATTATAAAAGGCTCAAAATGTTCAAATAAGAAGATTTTCTCGCGTGATAATTGAGCACAAACACAATAATCTACGAGTTTGAGCCACTTAAATTATTAGAGGCTCTATCCAAAATAGTAAAAAAAAAAATTCGAAGGAAAATTTTGAAAAAACTAGTCGATTTAGCACGATTGTACGCAACTTTTTTCGATGTCGACAATTTTATTCGAACCTCAAAGTTTTTTGGTTGCGCTGCCTTTTTTGAAAATGGTCGTTTTTAGGTAAAAACAATCATAACTGCCTCAAAAAAAAAAAAATCACACAAAATTTTCGAAAAAATCAAATTGAAGCTATTGGTTGCAGTTTTAAGTATATTCAACAAAAAATTGACGAAATTTTTTTTTAGAAGCTGTGCAACCGATTGAAAGCTGCCAAAAAATGGCCATTTTCAAACCAGTGCACCGGGCTAAAAAAAAATCGCAAAATTTTTTCCAAAAAAGCAAAATGAAGCCTGATATGTTCTTTGTAAAATGCCGCTTTGGAAATTCGATTATCCTTTTTTTTTACAAAGTTATCGAACTTTTAGCGCGGCTCGGAATTTAGTGTACCCAAACTTTTGGCCTGGGGTGTATTTTAATATATAGTATATTATAATTTTTGTCCTTCTGTGATTACTACAAAGTTTCCCCAAAATTAAATTAAATTAATCCGCTCATCATCGAAAAAATATTATAGCCTAAAGACAAAATGGTCTTCAAAATTGATTTTCTTTAGGTACTCTATTTATTTTCCTCTGAATAAATTCTATATTTTCATTAATTTCCCCGGAGACAAAAGTGCATTCGATTGCTTTTGGATCGTCTCGAATCAATTTTTGATTTTTGACAGTCTCACTATTTTCTATGTCCATTTCAATCTTTTTAGCGGTGATGAAATTTCATGATATGGATTTATATTCCTCGACAATTTAATCCACAGTTTCTATTCTCGTTTGCCAAGCATCCGATCAAAATTGTCCTTCTCTCCACGAGGAATCCTTGTCCTGTTTCCATCAAATAGTTTCTCCGAATAACTGTCGACCGAGGGAATTTCGTGCTATCTCGCAGGAACCTTCTGTCACGAATTCAAACGGTTACAGTGTGTTACACAGAGATCTATATCGTGGAAATTGTTGAGAAGACACGTCGTATGTAAGGGAACGTCTGGAGATTGCGCAAGCCGAAGTAGTTTTCGAACGAGACCCGAGTCGAAATTTTTAGCCTCCCTTGAATGCCCGTAGGTCTCATTTCCTTTGTAATGTACAAGCCGCCGGCCTCCGTTGGACCTACGGAACCCCATTTGTCGAATCCGGTGCCTCCGAGAGGCCTCCGTTCGATTCCACTCAACCTCGGGCAGGCCTCCTAGGCCTCTTTTCGATCTAACGTATCAGTGATACAGGCCTCCGTAACCTCCTTTCGATTCCAAGTCGTTGTCTCCATCGTTTTTTGGTCCAAAACCCTCAGTTCACCCTCAGAGGCCTCATCGGTAACCCATTGTGTGTTGATGCTCGTAGTGTTTTTGTGGCATTTTGCCGCAAAGGCGACAAAGTGATGTTGTGCGTCGTTCACTAGCGTGCGAATTCTGTGTCTGTGTGTATGTGCCTGTGCCCTTTTCTTTCTGTGTGAGTGCGCGTCTCTGCTTGCTTGAGCACGTTACGACTTCCCGCCATCCCGGCACCAGTCTCGTGTAGTCTCTTGTCTCAAGCACACGTATAGTTTTTCATATTTTTTCATGTTCGATTGGATATTTTATAGTTGAGGATAATCAATCGTTGATAATAAGAAAAAAACAATTCGACGATGAGCACGAAAGTGAAGAGACTTGTGCGCCCTTGTGGTTTATCAAAACCCAGAAAAAGATCCAAAGAAAAAAGGTGGTCGAGACTCGAAAACTTGTATGACGCTTTGGAACTTATTCAAATTCCGAAAAATCATTGCGTTGTCTGTGATCGAACGAGAATCACGTGGGTGGACTCGTAGACAAACAAGCGTTCCTGCTACTACGTCATTGTTCAATAATTGGTAAGAAAAAAGTCAAAACGCTGGTAGTCAACTTAAGTAAACCTAGCAAACTGAACCCTTGTGAACACGTGGTGGATTATATATTTCAGATAATCGTGACGAGCTGTGAAAAATATCTCCCGCCAATGCGTCAACAGGCGAGATAGCGGGTCCGCAAGCGACAATTTTCACCACTGCAATCATCAATGAAAAAAAAGATGGAAGGTGTGCAAAAAGCCGAAAAAGTGGCTTGTATTGCTGCGTGAATGGTACTCGCAGAGGAAACTTCAAAGGATCGTCGGGTATGGGAAGACGTGCAATCTTCTGATGCATACTTCCCCGTTCAACAACCGTTCGACACTAGTGCGAGAAGAGGAGGCAAGTAGTACACCTGACGAGGTAGAAAAGAAAAAATATATTTAAAAAAAAATTAATATGTTGTTACGTTCAAATATATATTTAAGAGATATTATAAATTGCAATTCCTAGTAAGCCTTATCGCATTAATTATAGTTGATACTAAAAAAAAAAATTGGTTTTCTTTCTGTCCATTTTCAGTAAGTTTAATTTGTAATAATGTTGAACGTGATATAACATAAATAAATGATACTATCCCTACATATGTGAAACATTCATATATATATTCCCGTTACTTATCCCTACTCCGTGTACCATTGGTCGGAGGGTCTGAGGCCCTGGAGGGTCTACGGTACATTCGCAGCAGGCCGAAAGGAGAGCCAGGAGGATTTGCGAGAGAGCCGCAATAGGCCTAAAGGAGGCCCAGGAGGTTTTGGGTGAGAGCTGGAATAGGCTTAAAGGAGGCCTAGGAGGTTTTGAGGGAGACCTGGAAGAGGCTCAAGCGAGGTTCCGGAGGCCTTGCGGCAGGGCTAAAATAGGCCCAAGCGAGGTTTCGGAGGTTCTATTCGTACCCTCATGGGCCTCCTTTGGGGAAAAAGTCTACTTTCGAGACTTTTTGAGACTTTACCGAGGCCCTGACATATCCCTCATCTATACGCTGTACCCTCGCTTCGATGCCCGATACTCCCCTAATCTTGTGACGAAGCCTCGGGTGTTGAAGGGAGGTCAAAAATTTCGACTCGGGGACTCTTTGCTTTCGATCGAACCTTCGATTTTCTTGACTATAAGCATCTCCCTCCTATATTCCAATATACAGGGTGTCCCAGGTATGACGGGCAATACCGTGAGGGTAGATTCGTGACGTAATATCGAGTAGAAAAGTTCTTTGCTATTTTTTGATATTTTGAACCCCTGAATTGTTATTGATTAATTAAATTAATAGCAATTCAGGGGTTAAAAATATAAAAAATGGCAAAGTACTTTTCTACTCCATATTACGTTAATAATTAATTGAATTAATAACAATTTTGGGGGATCAAAATATTCAAAAATGGCGAAGGAATTTTATTCTCGATATTACGTCACGAATTGCCCTTCATTCCTGGGACACCCTGTATATATAAATTTTGCACTACGTCACTTATTTCCGCCTGAAAAGCCTTCTCGAGTACGGCCGATCGAACCATCAAATTCACTTCAAATGCACGACGAAAGCTTGAAACTTGTATTACATGCGGCAAACTAAAAGTATCTACACCAATCCAACTTATACGAAACAAATTTCCAGTCTCAAGGATTGCGATATACATTTTGGTGCAAACATGAAATCGCAAGAAAAGTATATTCTTCGCTTCCTCATAAAGGAAGCTTTGTAATAATGGAAAAATGGCGATTTTTAGGTCAAAAGGTTTTAATACGTCCGCGAACTTCAAAAATGATTTTTAATATCAACAAATTTTTTTGCTTTTATTTATAAAGCGTATTTTCTCTTTTTTTGTACAATAAATTTATTATTCTATTCAAAATTCGAAGCATATAAAAGAGCAACATTGGAACAATATGTTGTAAAAATTTTATTGAAAAATTTGGAAAATTGAGCTGCTGGTTTTTGGAGACCCCTCAAAACGAAGTGTCCTCGTCGTGGTCAAGATAAATCGTGATCGTCTTATCTGAAATTAAAAAATCAAATTTTATCTATCAGTAGATAAGTTTAGCTCGAGATTGAACGAAGCATTTGAAAAAAAATTAAAATATGAATTTTTGGCAGAGTTGTTTGAAAATGCGTACAGTTTTTGGTACAGTTTACATTGCTAACCTTGTAAAATTAATTGTGATCGAAAAAAAACTTCGTTCAGTCATCAATTCTATTCTGAAGGAGTGTGCAAATTTCTATAAGATCGGTGGATTAGTTTTTGAGAAAAATTGCGTTTTTTGGGTCAAAAGGTTTCAATACGTCCATGAACTTCAAAAATGATTTTTAATATTGAAAAAAACGCTTTTTCTTGCTGACAATTTAATTGGTAACGGTTGTCGTGGAATTTATCAGATTATCATATTTTTGAAATATTGGAAAAAGTCGAACTAAATATAGTAATATTTTTGCGGAAAGGGTGCGCCAGAAATTTTTTTCGAAAAATATTACTTTAGAAATTAAAGAATTAATAATTAATCAATAACTCAACAATAATAATGAATAACTTATGATAATTAATGAATAACCTAATAATTAATTAAAATCGTACTTAAAATAGTAATATTTTTGCCAAAAATATTGCTTGAACTTTTACGCTAAGATATTTTTTAGGCCAGTATTATTTTGGTAATTGAATACTTGAATCTAAAATTGAAAATTCGTCGTTCCATTTAGACGGGGCATAATCTTGAGAAAAATCAATTTGGTCAACACAGAATTGACCACGATTCTGTGTCGTCGCTCGTTATCGCTTTTTTGATGCTCACCGTTTCGTTGACATCAACAATTTTGTTTTCCTGTTTATGTCTCCGGCATTCGTGCGAATCCTCGCGTATCCGCCTTCACCTTAATCAGGATTCTCATAGTTTTCACCTGTCACACGTTATTTCCGTCATCTGGTTCCTCGTGAAGTCAATCGAATGCGAACGTAACTTGAAACTTTCTTCGTTACAGCGAGACTGTCTTCAACTTTGTACGATATCGAGAACAAAAGTTATCCTTGTCTCTTTCACCGTACGAAAACGCGACAGTTTCGGCGTTTCCCAAATAACAACATCGCGATCTCTCTCATTCCATCCCACGGTTTGGGTCGACTTTGCCCAAAGATTGGAACAACTTGTTTTTGTTTTCACAGCGAGTGAAACAAAGAGTCGGAGACTCGAATGAAAAAGGTTTATTTTCTTCAAGCATTGATTTCTTGGTTCGAGAGAAATTGGCAGAAGTTTATGATTGGAATATCGATTATTTTTTTTGAAAAACCAACAAAGGCAACTGTGAGATAACCTCCAAAATATAAATCATGATTGTTGTGACATCATTAGCGTCACAAAACTCTATTTTATAGCGTTTTTACAAAATTTAGTTTTGGGGAGAATGTTGTTAAATAATGAAAAGAACGGAATATTGAAAAATTGATCATTTTTCGTACTATGTAAATTTTCTTTCTAAAATAAAATAGGATTTTTTACAGAAAAATAGAGAATGACCATTTTTAAGTTTCACTTAGACGTTCGCACTGAAAAAACAGTTTATTTGCAGTAAAGAAATATATTTAGTTGACATTTGTACTTGAAGATTCCTTAACTGTAACAAAATTTGTTAGTCGTTAAGAAATATTTTATTGGTGTCAAAATATTTTATTAACTGTTAAAAAATATTTATTTAATTTATTAACTGTTGAAAAATAATTGATTTCGCCAAATTCAACTTTATATTTGTTAACAGTTAACAAATTCTAGCACATTTTTTTCTCAGTGCCTGTCGTAGATTTTTTTTTTAATTGGCCCTTGACAGAAGGTACCAAAAATATCGAACGATTCGCATGATTTCTTATTCCTATTTATTCATTAAATATCCTTTTGTGTTCGTTTTTGTAAATCATTACACACTGAGAAGACAGTTTATTTGTAGTAAAAAATATATATTTAGTTGGCCCTTTTACTTAAATATTCCTTAACTGTTACAAAATTTGTTAAAAAATATCTTATTTGTGTCAAAATAATTTATTACCTGTTGAAAAATATTTATTTAATTTATTAACTATTGAAAAATAATTAATTTCACCATATTCAACATTGTTAACAGTTAACAGTTTTTTTTTTTAATTGGCCCTTGACAGAAGGTACCAATAAATATTCGATCCATCCGCACGATTTCTTATCCCCATTTTTTATTAAATATCCTCTTGTCTTTATTGTTGTAAATCATTACACACTGAGAAAATAGTTAATTTGTAGTAAAGAAATATATTTGGTTGGCACTTTTACCTAAATATTCCTTAACTGTTGCAAAATTTGTTAATAGTTGAGAAATATTTTATTTGTTTCAAAATATTTTGTCAACTGTAAAAAAAATATTAATTTAATTTATTAACTGTTGAAAAATAATTGATTTCGCCATATTCAACTTTACATTTGTTAACAGTTAACAAATCTTGGTACCTTGTTTTCTCAGTGCATCTTCGTTGGTGTAAGTTCAAACTTCTCGTTATCCAATTCGTTTAATCTGGAACAATTGTGAGCTTGTGTGGGCATTTTTAACGTGGAGTGCACTTTTTTTTTAATTTTCATCACGAGAGCAGAGGTCGGGAATCGCGTCTGTTGGCGTTGAAGGCGATCTTGCGAGGTAACAGCCGTAGAATCGGAGGCTCTGGGTCTTGTAATCTATATAAATATATAGCAAAGGTAAAGGGATATAGAGAGGAGGAAAAATCCTTGCAAACTGGGTGAAGATTGGAGTGAGTAGGGTTTGCCCGGGATACACGCGGTGAGAAGGAAAATTGGTCAATTACTAAGCAAGTCAGGTCAGGGCGGAGTTCCTTTGCTTTACTACTTTCCTTCCAGATTCTTCTTCCGTCTCATTCGTTCTCCGGTTTGTCCTGTTATCTCCTCAATTTTCACAGACATCCCACTCCTTATTTTTATTAATAAATATTTAACACTACAGGGCTGCTCGAATTTATTCATTTTTTTAAAATTAAATCTCATTGAGACTCTGGCTCATGTTTCTTGGCGAACTCAAACTTTTTCCCTTTTCGCGGTTTCCCGGCCTCATTATTTTCACTCTCGACTTCTTGCGTATCCTCTTCAACATTTCGTGCTTCGAAATTGTCTTTTGAAATTTGACCAAACTCGAGGACTTTTGTTCTCTCGGTGGTTCGTTAAAAGTTTCTGCCTTCTTATTATTGTTTATGAGAGGCTATTTGACGAAGAGGGGAATTTTCCCGGGACGAAAGGGTCCGAAAAATTCAACGTGTTTTTTTTTTTTTAAACAATATACGAGGCTTGTTATTACTTGTTTTTCTTGAAGCAGTGATGTGCTTTTTCTTGATGAATAGGCAATTTATGAAGCATATTTTTTTTTATTTTTTGTATAATAAATGAATTATTCTGTTTAAAATTTCAAACATATGAAAGAGCAACATTGGAACGTTTTATAAAAATTTTATTAAAAAATTTGGAAAATTCGGCCGGTAGTTTTTGGAGAGTCCTCGAAACAAAGTGTCCTCGTGAAGGTCAGAATAAATCATGATTGCTTTGTGTGAAAATTAAAAATTAAATTTTATATATTAATAGATAAATTTAGCTCGAGATTAAACGAAGCATTTGAAAAAAAAAAAAAAACAATGAAATTTGAATTTTTCACAGAGTTGTATGGAAAAGAGTACAGTTTTCGGGACAGTTTACATTGCTAGCTTTGTAAAATTAATTTTGATTGCAAAAAAACTTCGTTCAATCACTAGTCGATTCTATTTTGAAGAAGTGTGAAAATTTCTATGAGATCGGTGCATTAGTTTTCGAGAAATCGTGTCTAACAACTTAAAAGACTCTTTGTCCTAGATTTTTCCTACGATCGACTTGAAACTTTAGGAAAATATTCTAGACATATTGTATTATGAGATGAAAAAATTTTTTTTTATTGATTTTTTGAGATTTTCAAGTCCATATAACGCCTTAATTCAATAACTCTTTCCGCGGATTTGTGTTATTGGCAACAATGTGAGAGCCAAAATACTTTATCTTTCAACCTTTCCTTGATGAATTAGCAATTGACAATTGAAATCTACATTCTACATTCTCATCTAACATTTCCAATTTTGATTACAGATTCTATTCTATTCTCCAAAATTTTCTTTGTAAAAAAACAAAGTTTGCGGAAGCAATATCAATGATCATGTGTCCAATTTGTAACCCTAATTATGGCAGACAATTTCGTCGCAAGGGGGCAATTGCTCTGATTTTGGCTATCAAGACTGGAAATATATTTCTGACGCGGTTTGCAGACGATGATGCTATTGAAAATTGTGAGAGGAAAAGACTGAGAGGATTTGGCAAAAGCTTCGGGTAGAACAAAGCTGAAAGATGAGGAAGGGAAAATCGGGGACAAGGAGTAAATGAACGATAGGGAGAGAGAAACAAAGAGAGAGAGAGAGAGAGAGGATATTTAGTATAGGACGGGTTTTGGACCGACAAGATGAGGATCTATTTTCGGTGTTGGGTTCTTTGGCTACTCTTGCGAAATTTCACCATCACGAAAAGCAGATTTTCCCTTGGTGGATCCCTATCCTAGGTCTACGTCCACACACAAGTGCCCACGAGTCCACGAACAAACGCGAAAAAAGGGAGACGAATTTTGGTAGGAGAGAGAAATAGAGTTTCGGTCGGCTTTGATGCGAGATTCCGAGGCTTTTGCACTTTAATAGAGAAGAGCCGCTGCGGGATGAGATTAAATTATTTATACCATCCACTTTGCCGTATCTCCCACCGCGTGGTCCATTTTATCAGCCCCCCAAAAAAAAAGATCCCCCTCCTCGCCTCCCTTCTCTCAGGATTTGATAATTATCGATCACACATCCACGAGAGTTTCAAGTACGACATGCGTCATTCTTCTTGGACGGGCTCTCACTTTGACATCTGGAAATTCTCCTTTATGGTTGAAAAAAAAACATATAAATGATGCTGGGACATTGCACATGAGTCGTTAAATGATCATTCGGAAGCGTTTTTGCAGCCGACAATACAGAACACACTTTTGCAGAATTTTCACAATTGCAGATTTTTTTTCTCGCATTTGCAAATTATCTCAAATCATTAATTAAATCTTATGGACGATTCTTTTTGCCGTCGAGAATTCTTTGATCACGCACAAATGGGCTCCCACGCTTCTGCAAAGATTTTTCGTTTTTTTTTCTCGCAAGTTCCATTCGCTCTGTCTGTCCGTCTGTCTTTTTCTCCTCTGTGCGGTTTTGCGAGTCCATAACACCGTTCACCTTCTTCATACTTTTACTCACTGCACTCTTTCTGCGGTTGGGAATTCGCACTTTGTACAATCGAAGGGAAAAGTCCTTCAAACCTCATTGCGAATGATTATTGCGAAAGGTGAGCATAATTCCGATGGATTGGAAATAAATAATAACAATGATGAATTGAGAGAGTGACTACCGTAAAACGGGGCTACTTTGTTGGTGTTTCGGAAGTTTTTTGGTCGTAACTTTTTTTTAACGTCCAAAATTATTATTTTTTTGCTTGAACAGAACAATGTGTCCTTTGGCTATAAAATGTATAACAAAAGCAAGCCCCTCTAGACCCTCACAATTTTATATATTTAGAAAAAAAAAACCAAAGTATCCCCGAGTGTGGGGCTACTTTGGAGAGGCATTGAAATGCAACTTATGTCAAAGATCCACAACGTAAATGCAGCTTTGACATAATTTTCATAAAAAAACAATAATATTTTATACATTGTGCATGAAATTAAATGAAAATCAACGATTTTTGACAATGAATACGTCATTTTTATTGAAGAAAAATTTTACAGAAAAATACCAAATACTTAGGCCCGAATTTTAAGTTCTCAAGATCAAACTTGAGATTAAACTTTCTATTGAACTCAAATTTGAATTTTAGTTCGAACTTGAGTTCAAATTTAAGATGAATTTTAAGTTTGAACTTGAGTACCATCATAAGTTTATACTTATGTTCGAACTTTAATGCGAACATCAAATCGATCTCAAGTTCAAACTTAAATTGGGTTTGAGGTTTGACCTTGAGATCCATCTTGAGCATGAACTCAAGTTCGATCAAACTTCTTTCATCGCCTCCCTCAACCGTGTTATGTTAAATTAGTTGTGAAAATAATTAAGTACGATCAAACTTAAGTTTAAGCTCAAGATGGATCTTAGGTTCGAACTTCAAACCAAATTTAAATTTGAACTTAAGATCGACCTGAAGTTCGCGCTAAAGTTTGAACTTAAGTATGAACTTATAATGGCACTTTAGTTCAACTTACGATTCATCTTAAATTGGAACTTAAGTTCGATCTTAAGTTCCAACTTGAGTTCCATGGAAAGTTCGATCTTAGGGTAGAACTTGTGACTTGAAATTCGGGCCTTACAGATGTAACAGACGTTGGAGTCGTTCTTCTTGCCCTTCTTTATTCCCTTCATGCGAATGGCATCACCGATTGTTCGGACATCTTAACTTGTTACACATATCTGTGTACCTGGTTTATGAATGACTTTTTTTCCTCTTCTACCCACTCCCCACACCCCCTCCCACCCCACAAGGTCACGAGGGTTCACTGCGCGCACGTTTTTACCGTATTTTGCTGCTCGTCCAAAATAGCCCCAAAAATCAACAAAGTAACCCCCAAAGTCAAAGTAGCCCCGTTTTACGGTAATCGTCGCTAGATTGGAAAATTTGGACCTGAAACTTCAAATTCTCGTCACCTTTTTACTTAAAATCCATTCGGTTCTCGACACTTTCTGAAGTTTAAGAATTATGGGGCATTTGGTCAAGATGCATTCTATTTTGAGTCGATTTAGCAACGAGTTTGTCTCTTCTCTGTCTCGCGTGAGAGACGTTTTTCTTGGACACTTCAATAGTATTTGCACACGAGCTCGAATGTAATTGTGGAGATGCGGTAGCGTGCGTAAGTGCGAAGAGATCCATTACTGCGTAGTTTGGTATCCCGACGTTATATATATGACGCATTTAGGGGAATGGGGGGCAAAATGGACACCATAAAAAGGTAACGCAACTACAAAACTACACATAAGCCTCGTTGCTTTTCATCTGAAAATAATATTTTTATCGATTAGGTTGCGCGTCGAAAGAAAAAAAAATTTGGGGGCAAAATCGACACCACCGTGAATTATTTTCCAAAAATTTAAGTAAATTTAAGTAAAATTTAAGTAAAGGAGGAAAAGCAATGAAACAACGATTTCCTTCGATTCTAAGCATTTCACATCACCTTAATTTCCAAGATACTTAAAGCGAGCTGCTTGGCTATTAAATTTTTGGTGAAATGCGTAGGTAAGCTATTTGGGATGTTTGTGCACCAATTATCATGATGATTCTCTCATTAAAAAAATTTTAGAGTTTTTATATTTTTTTCGATAATTTATTATGGTGTCCATTTTGCCTCCAGTGTCCATTTTGTCCCCCATTTTCATATATTCATTATATATATGATGCACCGTTTCTCTTCATTCAAAGAGAACTGTGCCAACCGCACTGACCGCTATTATGCAACGCCATTTTTTTTTGCCCCTTCCTCTCTCATTAAGTAGAGCTCGTTTATTTCTTTCTTTTTTCATCCCGCATTGCCCGGTGTATTTCGCCGGCAGAATGAATCCGACAGTATGCTAAAAATCACTCAGTTCTTTTTGAATTTGTCTACATCAATGGCCTTTGTTATGAATCTAATTTTTTTTAACGCAATTGACCTTCAATCTCTAAATATTTTCTAATTGCTTAATAATAAAATCTGACGAGATTGTAATTAATTATATTTAAAAATCAAACTTGCCGAAAATTTTATCGTTCATTTTTCCATTAAACTTTTCTCACACCAAATTGCAATAAAATCGATTGATTTTCGTAACTTTCTCCAATTAATTCAACTCATATATTTCTTCGTCACTTTGTTCAAGTATTATTCGGAAAATGACCTTCGATATAAACATGATCAATTATTAATGGACGGAATCGATCAAAAATTGATAAATTACTGATTTCTTTATTTATTGTATAAGATTTTCTATAATTGAATATTGAAACATCGATCGATTGTAATCCATACAATTTTCAAGCTCGTAGATAATTGCTGAAATCAATTCTTTTATGAACTTTTCACTCACTAAATTTAATTGAATTGATTCATTTACGGAATTTCTCCACATAAGTCAATTCGCATATTTCTTCGCAACCTCTTTCAAGTTTTATTACGAAAATGACCTTCGATATAAACATAATTCATTATTAATGGACAGAATCAATTAAAAATTCTCAAATTACTGATTTCTATGTTCATCATATCAGATTTTTCTATAATTGAACATCGAAAAATCGATCGATTGTAGTCCATACGATTTTCAAGCTTGGAGAAAATTGCTCAAATCAATTATTTTCATTTTAACTAAACTTCCCACCCATTTAATTTCAATTAAATAGATTAATTTACGGAATTTCCTCCAAGTAAGTTAATTCGCATATTTCACCACCTCTCTCAAGTATTATTACAAAATTGCACTTCGAAATAAACTTCATCAATTATTTTTACGCAAAATCGATTTGAAATCCATTAGTTACCACTTTTTATAATTATAGTATTAAATTTTCGAGAATTGCATATCAAAGAATCATTGCAATCCATACAATTTTGAAGCTCGTAAAAAGCCAGAAAAATTCAATTATTTCCATTTTCGTCCAATTTTTCTCACACTACATTGCAATAAAATTGATCAACTTGCATAATTCACTTCAAATAAGCGAACCCGTAAAATTCTTCAAAATTTCCTTCGAGAATTATTACGAAAGCATCATCACACTGAGAAAAAATGTTTGTTGATAATGCAAAAATTTGTTTGACTCAACCAAATATTTGTTCCCGGACGTTCAACGAGATCATTTTGGTAATTCAACAAAGATACAGTGGAAGTTTTAGTTAAATCGGTTAAATCGTTGCTTGAATGGGCAAAGTTTCAGTTCAATCAAATAAATATATTTGTACCAAATAAATTGGGTGATTGAAAATACAAATTGTGTGTTTGTTACAGCTAAATTTATTTAGTTAAAATATACTAGAAATCTACGGAATATTTCGGTACATCAACTCAGTAACGTGTAAATTGGACTAAACTGTATCTGGAAATTGACCAAATAATTTCGTTAACCTCATATCTTATGGTTAACCAAATCCATTTGTTGAATTAATTATAGTTTCATTATTTCAAACAAATTAATATTGAATCAAGTACATTTTTTTAACTAAATGGATTTAGTTGTTTTAACTGAACTTTTTTCTCAGTGAAGGACGCAAACTTCAATATCATTAAAAAAAAAACAATGTAAACCCGGAGAAACGAGCAAAATCATAAATTTTCAAAGTTATTTTATAAATTCGATGATTCTTAGCATTATAACTATCTTTATTGCACTCCGTGCGCAAAGTGCCACTTTGCGCACTCTTACAATAAAATTTCGTACGATACTAGTGCGAGAAACTTTTTCTCAACTCGTGTGATTGCAACATTCGCCTTCGGCTCATGCTGCAAACTCACATTCGCCAGAAAAAGTTTCATCGCACGAGTATCGTAATATAATATTATTGCACTCCGTGCGTAAAATGGCACTCTCCGCACTCGTGCAATAAAATTTTGTACGAAACTCGTGCGAGAAACATTTTTCTGACTCGTGTGATTGCAGCATTCGCCTTCGGCTCATGCTGCAAACTCACACTCGTCAGAAAAAGTTTCAACACACTCGTATCGTAATGTACTATTATTTGGTTTGGTCAAGCAAAAGTACTATTTATGCAAATATTACATAATTTCCAGTTAATCCTTTCCACGATACAATAATTGTATAAACTTTTTCAATTCTCATTTGATGGTTGATTTGACAAGATTTTTTTTACATTTTTCCTCAATTTCATTTGTTATGTTTTAACTGAATTTTTTTCTCAGTGCATGAATATTGAGCTCAGTCCATTGAAAATTCGTGTGATCGTCGTGCGTTCCTTTTCGTTTTTCTTTTGAATCCTCGACGGCTTTTCCCTCTGCCGTTATATCCTATTGCAATTCTATCTCTCTGCACGTATTCGCACGTTTTCGAGGCGTCCAACTTCTCGTCAAACACGTGCTTTATATCGTTCGGAGCATCACTCCGGACGTGTCTACGCTGTATTACACAAAAACACACATACACACACACACTCGAAAAGCTTTGAATCGCGCTCTCGTTTCATCGTTGCGGATGTTAGCGCCCCCTTCGAGTTAACGATGCACTAACAGGGATTCGCGTCGGGGTTGTGAGATAGAAAGAGACGTTAAACGCTTTCAGAAAGTAGATCATCGTCATACAAAACGTAACGCGGACATGAAAGACGAGGTTGCTCGAAGAGTCGACGGATCTAGCCTCGTCATAGGTTCGTCGACCTGGAAAATTTCGTTTCCTTTATCTCCGCCTTCCCCCTCCTGAAACCGTGACAATGCGATCAATTCAACCTAATCTCAAGTCCATCAACTGATCGTGACGCTTGATAAATCGATAGACATCGACTCATCCATGATTCTCCCTTTGATGTAAGCACAGACCGCGAGCAAGAAGGAGGGTTAGCGATTGATTACGGAATAAAAAAAAACTTATGCGTCAGATCGTTTTGTTTGCCAGGCTGTATCCGTCGTTTCTTTTCCGGTGAATGTCGTAATTTGGGACCTTGAATGACTCACCCACGCACGTACCGAAAAAAACAAACGTGGCCATTTGCCGGCTGTATTAACAGGCTCGGTATAACCAAACGCTATGAGGAAATCCCCTCGGCAGGATCCCTTAATTACTCGTCACTAGCTTGGGCTTTTGATACCATGAACGTTTGTTGTATCACGACAAAGTGTGTTTCAATACCCGCGGGAAGCGTGTTTGTTGCATTACCGGCGGAAGGATGTCGATGTGCGTCTGAGTGTCGGGAATTTCGGCTTTAATTTCCGGACTAGATGCGCTGGATCTTGATATAAACAAAATGACGCAAACGGCGTAATTCTGTGCGTTCAAATGAGGGGTTTACGCCATTTTGCTGACCAGTTATCTTTGTGGTCGTCGACGGTGACAAAGGAACTTGGTTCAATGGGTTTTGGGTGTCCAATGAGGTCGTTTGACCCTCTTTCTTTCCCAGACTGATATTTAGGTGTATTAGTTAACCTTTTTATGGGAAAAATGAGGTTAGCAGCGTCCCCATGGCGTTGATTTAATTGAAAATGATTTTTTCCATCGTACAGATAAGAAATTAGTCAATTATGGACATTTACCTCCAGAGTATCTTGGTTAGATTATTTTGCTGACCAGTTATCTTTGTGGTCGTCGATCCTGACGAGGTTCAGTGAATTTTGAGTGGCCAATGAGCTCGTTCAACCCTCTTTGTTTTCCAGGCTGATATTCAGGTGTATTAGTTAACTATTTTATGGAAAAAATGAGGTTAACAGCGTCCCCATGGCGTTGATTTAATTGAAAATGATTTTTCCCATCGTACAGATAAGAAGTTCATCAATTATGGACATTTACCTTTAAAGTAGCTTGGTTGGGTTATTTTGCTGACCAGTTATCTTGTGGTCGTCGATCGTGTCGAAGGAACGTGCTTCAGTGAACTTTGAGTGGCCAATGAGCTCGTTTAACCCTCTTAGTTTCCCAGGCTGATATTCAGGTATATTAGTTAACCTTTTTGTGGAAAAAATGAGGTTAACAGCGTCCCCATGGCGTTGATTGAATTGAGACTGATTTTTTCCACCATATAGATCAGAAGTTAGTCAATTAAATAAATTTAACTCCAAAGTAGCTTGGTTAGGTTATTTTGCTGACCAGTTATCTTTGTGATCGTCGATCGTGACGAAGGAATGTGGTTAAGTGAATTTTGAGTGGCCAATGAGCTCGATTAACTCTCTTAGTTTCCCAGGCTGATATTCAGGTGTATTAGTTAACCTTTTTGTGGAAAAAATGAGGTTAACAGTATCCTCATAGCGTTGATTTAATTGAGAATGATTTTTTCCATAGTACAGATCAGAAGTTAGTCAATTATGGACATTTAACTCCTAAGTAGCTTGATTAGGTTAACCCAGTGAGATTACAAAAGGGTTAAGCCGCTTTGTTTGTTGAACCGGAAGATATATGTGATGAGTTTTTTTATTATTAGGCTATTAGAAATCGGATCTTGCTTCGGAAAGCCATGAAAAACGAAACAATAATTCACGACTGACAATTATTCGAGGCAATGGGTCGGCGTATCGAACGAGGCTGATATATCGGATATATCAGTGCATATAACGTGCATATATGTGCACAAATCGTATGTCTTCGTGAATATATGTCTGTTGGGAGCGTCTCTTGGTGCTTTAACGACGAGAGATTTCCGGCTGTCGATACGAGCTTCCTCCGATGCTTTATAGACGCGGAGCGACGATAGAGATTTCGTTTAATCGCTCTCGTATAAGCGATTAAACGTTTTACTACAGCACGCGTATATATATTTATGTTTACCCGTATCCGATGAAATATACGACAAGAGTGTAATCGCGAATTTCTTCTCTTCTCGCGATCGAAAAATATCGAATTTTCGATCTTTTATTTGGAAACCAACGCTGAGAAGGTTATCTAAGTTATCTTGGTTAAGATGATCATCGACCTATCTTGTTGACACACAAAAAAAAATCATGCAACTCGGTTGGTCCCCGGAGTTGATTTCAGTTTTTCGCTTCCTTATTATTAAGGAAGCTTTCTTTCCAAGCACAGTTTTTTTTTTCAAAGATTCACTTGATAATTAAGAGGGTTGGAATTGAGATTGGAAAGAGCTGCCTCGAGGGTTAACTTTTTAAATAATCCGTCTAAATGGATCTAACTTTTGGAATTTTTAGAGGATGGATTGAAGGTTTTTTAATTTCCAAATAATGTTTGTGAGCGTTCTAACTTTCGTTATTTTGAGAAGATTCATTATTTTTGTTTAAGGGAAGTTGGTATTGAATTTGAAAAGATTTGGTTTCAAGGTTTGGAATTTATAAAAATTTTGAATTGTCAGTAAAAAGTGGTGTCAATTATATAGATTTGTATATTGCTTCGTGATTTATCTCTGTACCTTTATGAAGAAGCTATAATTGAACTGTATTTATCATAGATAAGCTTCAGGAATTGTGCACACCCAGAAAAAAAATCTAGTACATTTAACTAAATCCTAAATTTTTTTTTTTCGAACGACCTACTAGGAAAATATATTGCGATCTAATAAATTTTTATTTAATATCAATAAATATTATTTCAAACTGAACAAATATGTATTTAAATGAAATACTTTTTTGTAATATTCACACAATATATATTTTTAAACATTTCAATCGTTAAATGTATAGCTACACACATGAAGTCTACAATTTCGTAGAGCTTCGTCTTTTCATTAACAGAAGGGAAAAGAAAAAAAGACCCTTTTTTATGGGAATCCTTTTCGGGGATTCGACCATCTTGCGTTTTGCCGCAATGTTCAATATATTAAATATCCATACTGAAAAATAAGGATATCAAACATAGACGAGCTTGGAAAAGATATAGGCGTCCAGAGGCAGGTTCGCTTGTGCGAGAGGTAGCCACCTGGCGGATTTTTGGGGTACTGACAAATCGACAGATATGATCGGATGAGATTATGGGTGAATAGGTATTTAGTAACAACGAATAGAATTTTTCTTCAACGCCTGATTCTCGATGACAGGGAATTCAAATAAATAAATATAGTGGAAGTAAATATCGCCCAAAATGGAATGGAAAGAAAATTTTCTTTAAAGTTACTGAAAAATAATCAAATAAACGAATATAGTACCTAAGACTAGATCTTTTTTCTGGGTGCATGAAGCAAGCTTGGCGAACGCTGGAAAAAAATGAGGAAGCAAATTCCTAGCTTACACGTTTTTTTTTGTTTTATTTGTATAAAAATAAAACCAGCTGCATTTTGTACCGTTCGTTACGGGCGTGACTAGTCAGGATCGAAGCGTGAACGTCCGATTTTGTCCCGCTAACTTGAGCACGAAACTCGTTCAACCCGTGATTACAACGCTCCGAGTATTCATATTGGCCTCTATGGGGCTTTTATTATCACCGACCGAGTGCGTTATAATGATCTCTTATCACGATCTCGTCAACGACATTGTAAAAAAGTGGTTGAACGATTCGCGTCACGGATACACCCACCATTTTCCGCTTCACAAGTGATCTTTTTCATTCAAAAGACATTGGAAAAATCTCAATTTGCTTTGGCTTGGAATTTTGTTGCACCGTTTTTGTATAGTGTTTTTTTTATTTAATATTCCGGTCGATTTATTCCATAATAATTATTTCGGGGAATTTATAATATTAAATAATTTTTATTTATATAATTTATTTAATTTCAATTTAATTGAAATGAGATTATTATTATTAGTTTTTTAATCCGAAAGGATATTTTCAGCTGTCAAATTTAATAGAACATTTCAAATTTAATAGAACTTTTCAACTTCAAAATTCATTTCGTGATTTCCGTCGAGTTGGAGCGATTTTTGGGGATAATGTCAAGATTAAATTAATATTGTATAAGATTTTTGAAATCTGGCAATTCAAGAAAACAAATTTAAGAGTTTAACTTTATTAATTTACAAATTTATTGTAAATTCAATTAAGTTTGATTTAATTCAAGTAAATTCATTGAATTAAAATTGAATCGAATTAATTTAAATTGATTAGTTAGATAATTTACTAATTAAATTATTTTAAAAAATAATTGCAGCCGATTTTCCAAGCATAATTAATAAATTTATTTATTATTGAATCTTCAAGAACATCAATTTCAATTAGACAGTATTTTTCGCTTCTGTAAAATTGACGGTGATATTTAAAATAAACATTTTTAACGGGAGGAAATTTTAGTGAAGAAAAGGAATTAAAAAACACCAGATTCACGAGGGAGATTAGTTATTTCCTGGCTGCACCTCGTGAGCTGTTGTTTCTTGCATTTTGCACCATTGCTCGCACATGTTGAACCTCCTCTCGGGCATTTTTTACCACAGGCATCGGCAGTACCACCTGCTTTTATATGTATATACACTAGGGTGGTCCTTATTTAGGGGTTGGATGAATTTTTTATCGGACGCCCTCCAAAATCGACTCGACATAATTCAAAAGCAAAACCAATTTTTTCAGATTTTTATCTAGACTCTAACCCCTCCCTAGAGAGGGGTTAGATTTTCCCATTTGAAATACACGTGTTTTAGCCATATTCTCAGGATATATCTTATTCCAAGTGTAATAATTTTCAAAAAAAATCTGTAACTGCAAGATTTTAGTGTTCATTGGTGCTACTATTTGAGGAAACATTCACATTATCATACGGGTCAATCTAGACGAATTGCAGTTCGTCTAAGATTCTAAGTTGGGTCAACCTAGACGAATTGCAATTCGTCTAAATTGACTCGTATAATAATGTGAATTTTTCCTCAAATAGTAGAGCCAATAAACACTAAAATCTTGCAGTTACAGATTTTTTTGAAAATGATTACACTTAGAATAAAATATATCCTGAGAATATGGCCGATTTCAAATGGGGAAATCTACCCTCTTTTCGGGAGGGGTTAGAGTCTAGATAAAAATCTGAAAAAATTAGGGTATCGTTGTTTAATTATTTGGGGTCGATTTGGGGGTGTCTGATAAAAAATTCGTCCGAGCTCTAAATAAGGACCACCCTAATATAAATAACAGCAGCATCGTTGTTGCCCGCCAGTTCGTATTTTGCATACGAAACGCGACGTCGTCGTACAATTATTTCGTCATTATCATGAGTAAGGAGAAAAAAGCGTGGAAATTATATACATGTATACAATAATTTGCATGTATAATCGACTCGGATCGTGAAATTCTTATTTTCCTTGCGTTCAATTTTTTTTTCCTATCCTCCGTTTTTCTTCACCTTATTCCGTTTTTGTTTCAATCTCGCCCTTGAAATTCTCCAATTTCTCGTGACATACGAGACTCCTTTTGATCGAATATTCCCGATCTTGTTCGGTTTGCACCTTTCTTTTTGACCTCCACGTCACGATGTACACCTGTTCCTCACTCGAGTTTCACGAATCTCTCCCTTTACGTTGCCGATCGATCGTCTTGTCGTTCGAACTTCGAACACAATCTTCTTTTCAAGCTGCGAATTTTTTGGGCTTTTTTTTATTTCAAGACATTTTTTTATTTTTTTTTATATATTTTATTTTTATTTTTTTGTTTATATGCTTATTCACAGTCTGGGAATATTTGATTTCAAACCTTTTCTCGAAAATAGAAATTAAAAAATATGAATTCGGAGACAATAATAACATAGAATTTTTACCAATATTTAGAGGTCCAAAGTGCAAAATTATTGTTTCTATAACCAGAAGCAAATATTGCAAAAATCATACAGTTATTTTTATCACTATTTTAAACAAAACATTTCTCGTGATGTTCAGTTATGAAAAGAATTAATTAAATAACAAAAAATATCTTTAAAAAATGGAATCAAAATGATCAGACGACGAATTCAAAAAGTCATTTGAGATTTGACAACGATGAAACTTAATTACAAAAAGAGTATTGCGAGAATCATATATTTATTTTACTCGCTATTTTTAATCATACATTTCTCATGGCATTCAATTATTTTAAAAAAGAATTTAAATTAATAAAAGATATTTTAAAAAAGGAATCAAAATAATCGGACTAATAATGATAATTATTTAAGATTTTCCAACTTTTTTGTAACCTAACCAAAAAAAGTATTGTAAGAATCATGAATTTGTTATTCTCACTATTTGCAACCTATTCTCCTGATGTTCAATTATGAAAAAAATATAAATCAATTGAATATCTTTAAAAAAAACAGAATCAGAATAATCAGACGATGGATTCAACCACGAAATTTGGATTTCACAATTTTCAAAAATGAAATTTGTCATTTTTGAAAAATATTAAGTCAAAATAAGTATTGCAGCCATCATTAATTTATTTTTATCACTATTTTAAACCATACATTTCTCCTAGTCTTCAATTATGAAAAAAATTAATAAATTTAATAAATTAAATTAGACATTCGTCATTCCTGAAAAACCTAAAGTGGAAATAATTATTGAAACAATAATTAATTTGTTCTTGTCACTATGTTGCCATACATATCTTCTGGTTTTTGATTATAGAAAAAAATAAAAAAATAAATTTTTTTTTAAGAAACGGATTCAGATTATTCAGAATAATCAGGCGATGGATTCAAGATGTAATTTGAGACTTCCCAACTTCCCCTTCACGTTTTTTTCGTACGTCGAAGTTGTCTGAACGCCATTTCATTGCATACATTTGCCATGTTTTGGTGAAAGCGAAAAAGCCACAAGGGAATCGTCGTAGGGGGATGTGTTTATCTCTTTCTCATACCCCATTTCACGTTTATGCCTGCACAAACCGGAGGTTCGCGGGTTATTGTGTCGTTTGCATCGTACAAATGCTCACATGATATATACCCATTCATACATGTATATGGGGCGTTCCATCCCAAATCGGACAGTTTGAAAAACTTTTTTATTTATTTCCTCAATTTTTTTTATATTTTTTAGTACCCATCAAAAGACCCTTCCTGTTGAATTTTAAGATTTTTTTGATTACCCGTTCAAAAGATATTAAATTAACAAAAAAACCGCTTTTTTTTTTGTATTTTGGTCATAACTTCTTTAACAATCGTCCAAGTTAACAGTTTTTTTTCAAAATTTTTGTTTTCCTATGACCTTTTCGGAAAAAAATACAACAAAAATATTGGACGGGTTTTTGAATGAGTTTTTTGAGTTTTAAGCTTTAAATCGCGTTTTTAAAAGTGAGTTTCGTTTTTAATTTTTTTTTAAATTTTTCGTTTTAAACATCTATCTATTCAACAATTTTTAAGACTAGTCCGATCGTGGGATTTCAATAACTGCTATTTTTTTCGATTTTTGAAAATTAAATTTTTTTTTTTCATAAATTATTATGAAAACCAATTTTTGTTACTGTATAATATTTTTTAAATCATTTTGAATTAATTTTGACACTTTCTCATTTTTAAAAGATTTTTTAAATGAACAATTAATCGATGAGCAAATAACAACAGTTCAAGAATTGTATGGTTCAAGAATTGTATGAGTTCAAGAATTGTATGAGTGGGTCAAAAAAATACGTGAATAAATAAAAACTGTTATTATTGTTCATAATCAGACTAAACGATTAATTATTAATTTTAAGAACCTGTTAACTATGAAAAAGTGTCAAAATAAATTCTAAATATTGAAAAAAATACTATACAGTAACAAAATTTGGTATTCACAATAATTTACAAAAAGATTTTCATTTCCAAAAATCGAAATAAAATAGTAGTTATGGAAATCCTATACTATCGGACTAGTCTTAAAAATTGTTGAATATAGATATATTCTAAGGGCAAACATTTTTGAAAAAATCAAAAATGACACTCACTTTTAAAAGCGCGATTTAAAGTTTAAAACTCAAAAAACTCATTCAATAACTCGTTGAATATTTTTGTTGTATTTTTTCTGAAAACGCCATAATAAAACAAAAATTTTGAAAAAAAAGCTTTCAATTTGGATCATTATCAAAGAAGTTATGACCGAAATACCAAAAAAAGTGGTTTTTTGATAATTTAATATCTTTTGAACGGTTAATCAAAAAAATCTCCAAATTTAACAGGAAGGGTCTTGATGGGTACTAAAAAATATAACAAAATTGAGAAAAAAAATAATTTCAAACTGTCCGATTTGGAATGGAACGCCCCATATATCTTTTATCGTACACATGCATAGTAGCGACATACATAGAAGTGAAAATATAGAACGTGCAACAATGGCGGCGACTATATGGCCGAGAGAAGGAAAATAGAGATGTGTGTACGACACTAGATTTGCACTCTTGGTTTATTCTCGGTGTCGAGGGTTGCATGTACTTGCATGTGCGTCTGTAAAAGCCGAGAATGGGAGAAAGGTTCGAGGAGGTTCATGGAGAGTCTGGAACAGTCCACGGGAACTAATGTGACCAACAGAGCCGGGATCCCATAAGTATTATATGAGGAGAAATTGTGCTGGAGAGAGGAGGCGAAGAGATGCACCAGCCTCGTAACATTATGTTAGATACTGCACACAAAGCCCGTTATCCAGCTCCGGAGACGCCGGTTCTATCTATTTTTTACCCCATATACCAAGCCAAGAAACACTATTGTACAGTCACTCACAATGTAAACAAAAATGGCGCTCGAAATCGAACCACAACGACGATGAACCCCCAGATGACATGAGCGATATTAAAATTGAAGATTCATGGGGACGATGTTGAAATTGCGATATTCTGCCTGGAAGCATCACATAACTGGCTATATTTTGTTGTATATTTGCGATATATTATGCTTATATAAAAACAAAAGCTGAAATATAAATTAGGATTCAGGATATATTTTATCTTTATGGGAGGATAATGTGCATTCCCTATGAAAATAAAGTATATATCACATATACAGGGTGTCCCAGGGGTAAAGGTCAATGTCGTGAGGGTAGATTCGTGACGTAATATCGAGTAGAAAAGTCCTTTGCCATTTTTTGATATTTTGAATCCCTGAATTGTTATTATTTTTTCTAATCAGCCAATGAGATGCCGACGAGCGCGAGGCATGGTAGGATCACGAGTCATCTCAATGGGCGCATCTCATTGGCTGATTAGAAACATGAATAACAATTCAGGGGTTCAAAATACCAAAAAATGGCAAAGGACTTTTCTACTTGATGTTACGTTGCGAATCTACCCTCATGGTATCGACCTTCATTCTTGCGACACCTTGTATAGAAACTACACACGGGAAAAGAAATTATGATTCATGGTACTGGAAACGTACTGGATTGTCCAGTGATGTAGGCATAGAATCGAGCAAAAATCTAGTTTGATTGCAGTCCTTTTCACTGTTGCCTAAAATAAAAATTATGATACAGTTAAAATTATTGTAGTGTCACAGTAGTTGTTATCAGTCCAGTAATATCTACTATCCAGCTTATCAATGCAATGGTTGAAAAAATATTGCGAGTGAATCACAATATTTGAAAAGATAAGCAAATCATGATAATAATTTTTAATGATAAGAAAATCAATAATAACAACAACAACTCCACTTATTTTTGCTGACAGTTCCGCATGAAATATCACTGGATTTGTAGCTTGAAATGCGGTAGGACTGGATTATCCATGAATCATCATTGTCGTTAATATATTATTATTGTTATGTGTTATTAATATATTGTTATTATGTACAGGGTAAAATATCCAGTGATTGTTCATGGATAATCCAAGACTACGGAATTCCACGCTGGAAATTCAGTGTCTTTTCATGCGGAATTGTCACTAAAAATTAGTATGAAGTTGTTGTTGTTGTTGTTGTTGTTGTTGTTGTTGTTATTAATTTCCACCGGACGGTAATTTGTTGTAAAACCTGAATATTCTGTAGTTATTTCGGAAAATACATATATTAAATATTTATAGCCGGAGAATATACTTTAAATATACCCAACATCGACTGAAAATATATTTTTTCATACATTTTACTTATTTATGGCTGAAAGTATTTTATTTCATTTTTTATAAACTGAACAACATTGAAGAAGGACGAAATTATTTCCTTATTGCGAAACGAAGATAAAAATTGTAAAAATTATTTATGGGATGTATTCAAACAGAGCCATTTTATCACTATTGTTCAATAATCGATGAGCTTGCGATTTATCGATTACACTGAGAAATTTTTTTTGTTGAAAATGCAAAAATTTGTTTGACTAAAAATTTGCTTGAATGGGCAACGTTTCAGTTCAATCGAATAAATATCTTTGTACCAAATAAATTGTGCAATTGAAAATACGAATTGTTTTTTTGTGATAGCTAAATTTATTTAGTTAAAATATACTAGAAATTAACGAAATATTTTTGTACAGCAACTCAGTAACGTGTTGAATTAATTATGGTTTCATTATTTCAAACAAATTAACATTGAATCAACTAAATTTTTTTCCACTAAATGGATTTAGTTGTTTTAACTGAACTTTTTTTCTCAGTGTAGGACTCAAATTTCACAGTTTCGAGATTCGGGCTGATTATCAATCTAATCTACTTACTTAGAAAAGAATTCTTATTCTTGGTTTTGCTATATAAGTACAGAACAAATATCAAGATTAATCACACTCGCATTATCCCCAGAATTCTTGTTGAATTATTCAGTGAAACCCAGTCTTTTATGTCAGTTTGCTTCAATTCTCAGCAATAGAGAACTTGCATGCATCTGAAATCTGTATTTTAATCTATGGGACTCGAAAGTAGGATAAAAAATAATGTATTTCCCAAGACAGTTTTTTTTTTTAAGGAATATTGACGCTGCAAAAAAATATTCTTTGACTCTAATTTTTCTCGAAAAATTTGAATTGGCAACCATATTGTTGTACCCAACTATCAGCGCCGCCAGTGTCGTGTCCGGGAACCACGTCTCATTGTAAACAGTTTCTGCTCTCGGTGACGCAAAAATCTAACCTATAACTTACGTATAACCTACAGTATAATATTCTTCAATATTATTATTTAAGTCAAAAGTATCACAGAAAAAATATAAATTGACAAAGCAATTATGGATTCATTCACCCCGCAACCAAACTTGGATTGGTTCATGTCTTGTTTTGTACCATCGTGCAAAAACACAACAAGTACTACACCAGAAAAGATATTTGTCCATGTGCCAAATAATCCAGTGAAAAGAAAGGTTTGGTGCGCGGCTGTTGGTTTTGAGAAAAATAAAAAAATAAAAATAAATAGTTATTTTTGCGAAGATCATCTTGAGGTAAGTCCTTTCTTATACATTTAAAGAGAAAATAATATCAGAGCAGCGTTGCAAAAATATTATTCTTTACAGCTCGAAACCGTTTATATTCATCGTAGTTTTTCAAATCAGTTTCGAGCTGTAAAGAATAATATTTTTGCAACGCTGCTCTGATATTATTTTCTCTTTAAATGTATAAGAAAGGACTTTCCTCAAGATGATCTTCGCAAAAATAACTATTTATTTTTATTTTTTTATTTTTCTCAAAACCAACAGCCGCGCACCAAACCTTTCTTTTCACTGGATTATTTGGCACATGGACAAATATCTTTTCTGGTGTAGTACTTGTTGTGTTTTTGCACGATGGTACAAAACAAGACATGAACCAATCCAAGTTTGGTTGCGGGGTGAATGAATCCATAATTGCTTTATCAATTTATATTTTTTCTGTGATACTTTTGACGTAAATAATAATATTGAAGAATATTATACTGTAGGTTATACGTAAGTTATAGGTTAGATTTTTGCGTCACCGAGAGCAGAAACTGTTTACAATGAGACGTGGTTCCCGGACAGGACACTGGCGGCGCTGATAGTTGGGTACAACAATATGGTTGCCAATTCAAATTTTTCGAGAAAAATTAGAGTCAAAGAATATTTTTTTGCAGCGTCAATATTCCTTAAAAAAAAAACTGTCTTGGGAAATACATTATTTTTTATCCTACTTTCGAATAAATTTTTTTTAAAAAAACATGCAAGTTCTCTATTCCGTAACGTTTTACATATTTTGTTTTGTTGTGCAATCCGTGAAATGAATTTTCATTCCTCTAGGAATGAAGTTAACAAAAAAAATCTCGACTCGCGCGAGAATAATTCGGTGGGCGGAAACTTGGCGATCCTCGACCGTGAATTTTCGTCGCACTTTTCTCGTGCACGGGCTTGGACGGATTCCACCCTCTCCTTCCACTTACGTAATAAATATAGATATACATGTTAAGGAGCAAAGGAAAGAGACGAAAGGCGAGAGGAGTAAACATCCCTCGAGCAGACTCTTTTCTCCTTATTTCCCTGGCACTCAGCGAAATAACCCTCCATGCTCCATTATGGGGATAGTATAGGCGGGTATATACATATGGGGCATTCCACGTCAAATCACGCGTTCATCGGCTTGACCCCCTCGGATTTTGATGTCCAATGAATCGTGGGTTTCGCTTGGCCCAAAATATGACCTCAAATTTTCAGAAATTTTAATTTCATTTTTTACGGGTTGCCCGAGCTACACTGAGAAAAAAAGTAGTTGAATTAACTATATCGGCGGTTACAGGCGGTGAAACGAAATTTTAGTTAGAACGAAAAAAAATTTGGGTACTTCAAACACATTTTGGTCCATTGATGCAAATATTTGTTGAATCAATTAAAAATTTTATCGAACCAACTAAAATTTCGTTTCAACCATTTTTTTTCCTCAGTGTAAAAAATCATTAAATTGAGGGAAAACATAAAGAGGAGCTTTTTTCAAATTAATGAATTTTTCTCACAGAAACTAGGGCTCAAAACGAATATTTTCGTCAGAGTTCGATATTGGGCCAAAAATAATAATTTTTTTTTGTATTTTAATTTTTTTTTTATAATTTCTTATTTTGATTGTTTCTTGTAGTGAGAGAAACAACAACAAAAATATTTTTCTAGTGAAACTTGATTTTTTTGTTTTCGTTTAAGAGTGAAATGACAACATTGTTCGAAAATTTATTAGCCTCGACTTCCTGAAATAAAACGGATGATTCGAACACAATCCAAAAATTAAACTAAAAAAAAAATAGTAATTTTGGCCCATTCTCGAACTATGACGAAAATATCTGTATTGGGCTCTAGTTTTTGTGAAAAATTTCATTAATTTTAAAAAGGCCCCTCTTTATGTTTTCCCCCAATTTAATGATTTTTTAGCTCGGGAAACCTCTAAAAAATAAAGAAAAAAAAATTCTAAAAATTTGCGGTCATATTTCGGGACAAACGAAACTCACAATTCATTGGACATTAAAATCGGAAGGGGTCAAGCCAATGACCGCGTGATTTGACGTGGAATGCCCCATATACACACGGCGACTACCCTTATTGTAGGCAGACTTAAATTCCCTCGGATATGAACGTGAATGACTCATCGAGACGATCGATCATTCTCCGCGGAGTAATTCTTCGTGGGGGGCCACGAGGGAAAGAGTGAGAGAAAACAACGGAGGGATGAACACCCCTCGCAACTCATTCGTTGTATGCTTTGGATATACGGAAAAGAAATTCGAGCAGGGATTCTCGCAACTTTGTGGTTTTGAGACTCAGAGGCTTCTCCCGGATGGGGTGTGCTATATAAATTCTTGAAAATCGGCGATTGTAAATGATGCTGAAGTTTGCATCGTTTCGATGCAACAAAAATAATTTGTTTTTTTTTTTTAATTCATCAATTCTGACAAATTTTCGAAATGAAAAATCGTTAAAATTTATTTTAGGGTATCCATTAAGGATTTGAAATTTTGAGTGCTGAAACAAAACTCAAATCTCACTAAAAATTAATTTAAAAAATTAATTTTCGTTGCAATCCAACGATGCAAACTTCATCATTGTATTGTAAGCACACTCTTTTAACATTTGCTCGGGAAACCTTTTCTTTCATCGTCGGTAATTTCGAGCTGATTTTGGAAATCAACGTCAATGAGATTTTCTCGCCAAAGTTGCTCTTTAATTAACGAGCGATTGTCGCAAAAATATGAAGGAAATTGAAAAAAAACGAAATCGCAATCAACCCTTAACGAAAATTTTCATTATTTATTTTTTCAAAAAAATTGAATTTTTTTTTTAATTATTGAAATTCTTATCAAAGTAAATTTATTTCTCGCCAAAGTTGATCTTTAATAAACGAGCGATTGTCGCAAAAATATGAAGGAAATTAAAAAGAACGAAATCGCAACCCTTAACGACAATTTCCTTTCTGTTCGTTTAAAAAAATTATAATTTAAAAGAATTGTTGAAATTCTTATGATTATTTTTCCGACCCAAATGTCGGCCAATAGAATTGCACCATTCGACGTCACGTGGTACAACCTACATGGTATTATACTGATAATTTTTTGATTATTTTCTCTGGTAGTTGCTATATATAAAAAACAAAACATGATCCAGTCAAATTAACCACACGTCAAACTGACAGGTTGAATTCAATTGTGAAAATTGGAGATTTTGCATGAAAATGAGTCGATTTGGAGTTTGTTCTCTGTCCACCATTGATAAAAAAGTCAAAGGAAATGTTCCCATTAATACGGAGAAGGCAAAAAAAACAGTTTGGAACCAATTTACTACTGTTAACTGTTCATTTCATCTCATGGTGCAATTCTATTGGCCGACATTTGGGACGGAAAAATAATCCCCCGAATACCACACGAGCTTCAAAATTATCTGGCATTTCCCTCAAGGTTCCCTGCAAACAAATAAAGTCGTCAAGTTTTTCAGGAAAAACTTGACTCCTTCATTTGTTTGCAACGAACCTATCGGGAAATACCCGATAATTTTGAAGCTCTTGTGGTATTATAAGTGATAATTAATTTCTCGTCATAGTTGCTCTTTAATTAACGAGCGATTGTCGCAAAATCATAAAGGAAATTGAAAATACCGAAATCGCAATCAACCCTTAACGACAATTTTCATTTTATTTTTTCAAAAAATTACATTTTTTTTAAATTGTTGAAATTCTTATGATAGTTAATTTATTTCTCGCCGAAGTTGCTCTTTAATTAACGAGCGATCGTCGTAAAAATATGAAAGAAATTAAGAAGAACGAAATTGCAATCAACCCTCAACGACGATTTCCATTTTAGTCTTTCAAAAAAAAATTATTATTTAAAAAAATGGTTAATTAATTTCGCAATGGTTAATTAATAATCGCAATCAACCCTTGACGATAAATTCCCATTCAATTCTCTCAATAAAATTAAAATTTTTTGAAAATGTTTGATTTTCTTATATTTAATTAATTCCAATAATCCTCATTCTTCTTATTACTCCCACAGATTTTATTGAAAAATATAATTAATATCATTCATTATTTTTTTTTAATGGCATCGTTGGGAATGCAACAGGTTTTCAGTATTAATATTCATCCCCTGTGATATTGTGCAAATATTTTTTATTCTTGAATTCAGCTTGTGAAATTCGTACGACTGTACAATGGAAAAACATCGGAAAATACATAGATTGCGTGAAAATTCGCGAAAACGTTGACCGAGAGTCGCGTCGCTCAGAAATTCTCGCGGACGCGACGTGGGGTGGGTGGGGTGGGGGGTGGGGGGTAGTGGGGTTGATGAAACCCAAAGGGGGGAATCTGGATTGTCCGGGATGAAGGGGGAGGAGGGGATGGAAGCCGCGATCGATATAGCGCGGATGAGAGAGAGCGAGTGGGGTGGAAAGCGCGCCGGTGGGATGGTGTCGAGGATGCCTCTCGTGTGGGCTCCTCCACGTTTCCCGCCATTCTAATGCTCTACCCCGCGTGTAACTACTGCGACCCGCGCAATCTCATGCGCCCTCGACCATTTTGCGTCGCGATAATATCCCCCCACTTTTTTGCCCACAAGTATGGACGAAAAATGGACTCGTGGTCCATTATGTGACGCGATAATTCACGAAACAACTTTTCGTGTCGGTAATGTAGGTCTCCTCAGTACTTTTGCATCAGAATGCAATTAAAAAATTACATTTCCTCGTGATTTGATTTTTTCATAAGGGTTGAAGGAAAATGATGCTCGAAATTCGTGTATATGAGGCATTTCACGTCTAGTCAGCCACCCCATTTTTTTAAATCACCAAAAATTGCATACAAATTTTTATAAAGTAGTTCTAACTGTCAAGAAAATGCGTGATTTTTTTTCACACTTTTATACTACATATTTAAGCCGGATAGATTGTATAAATAAAAATGCATTTGAAATAATACATTCTCCACTACGCTAATTTTATCATAGTCTGTAAATATATCAGGTAAAAAACTATTAACACTACAGACGAATCGAAGATTCAGTAAAAAGCACGTTAAAAATCCTAAATTTGATGTTGCACTTCTTTTTTCGTACGATCAATAATTTTCGAGTTACAAAATGGGACAAACAAATTTTTCGTATTTTTTTCCGGCTGAAAAATGTAATTTAAAAATCGGAAAAAAATCACAAATTTTCTTGACTGTTGAAACTACTTTTTAAAAATTTGTATGCGATTTTTGGCGATTTCAAAAAATGGGGTGGCCGACTTGACGTGGAATGCCTCATACATTCGATATGACTATTTTTCAATAATTTTAATAATCTTCATTTTGATTGATTTTTTTACAATAAAATTTCTCTCAGCTGCAATTTGCTACTTTTTTCCAAATTAATTATTGGTGAAAAGATTTTCCAATTAATTATCGGTATACAAAAAATGGTTTCTCAGATTGCCTCAAAGTAAAGTAGATTTGAATTCTTTAATTTCGAACATTGATAATTAAATAACGAGCTTTATAGTTATTTGTTTTCCATGGCCATAATAACTTTGGTTATTAATTTTGGGACTTCTTATCTTGATGTTGGCTAGATAATTGGTGTTAATTGTGTTTTATTTTTCTCGAAAAAGGCCCCCCATTGTTCGTAGGAAATTGGCCAATCAATCTGGACAATTAACGAGACTTCGAAATTTCCAGACTCTCGGTATTACGTAATTTTGAGGGGAAGGAAAAAACGTCGATTAACCGGCTGTTGGAGAAATGGATTCACGATTCATTTCCTCTCGTAGCTCCCATCGGGGCATCCTATTTCCTGACCCATCATGTTTTACCAAATGAACTCTCAATCGTACACAATGCGGAATATGTCGTGCATGTCGTCCATACATGGGGCATTTCATACGAAACCGACCGATCCGTAGCCCCGAACATTTTTGATTATGTTGAAAATTTTATATTTTTTTGTACATATTGAAAGCAGTCTTTCAGAATTTTTTCAGATTTTTGTCTCAACCCTTCCAACCAAAATAAATTTTTCAAAATTTCACACAATTTTATTTCAAATGCGCATAACTTTTTAAAAAAAGGAGATATCAAAATAAAATAGGAGATCATTTATTTTTTCCTTGAATCGTAGTTTCATAAAAAAATATAAAAAAAATATCAATATTTATTTTTAAACGTTTTTTTACAATTTTCAACCCAAAATGTTTTTTTTTTCAACTTGGACCATTTTCATTTTTTTTAATGCACCACTTTTTGAGAGACATTTTTAAAAGTACTGAAAAATTCGCAGCTTGTGATAATCATAACTTGTACTTTTTTAAATCTATTTTTGACGTTATATATAAATAGATAAATATATCTATCTATCAATATAGACACACACATATATGTATTTATAGACGTATATAAATGTAACGTGAAGACAGGATATTGGATCATTCCGACAATTCTGTCGCGTGGAAAATTAGTCGTCACACGTTGGTATACAAAGTCTGAAGTATAGTATATATATGGGGCATTCCATACCAAGTCGACCTGAGTGTGACCCTCGACCTCGCTGATTTCGTTTACGATTTTTTATATGATTCTTCGAACTCAAGATAGCATTCAGATTTTTTTTCAAATTTTTAAAACCAAATTTGAGTACGTTATGGTTTTTTGAAGATTTTTTTCGAAAACCTCGAGGGATGTAATTAAAAATCTGAAAAAATTCTCAAAAATCCGGTGTCAAAAATGAAAATTTTTTACCCAAACTTCATAATGTCCAGGATTTCCCTCCCACCTTGATTTTAGGTTTTTGTAAAGAAAACGTAAAAAAAAGTAGATGCAGAAATTGATCTACCGTGAAAATTGGCTTGAATATTTTTATCGTTAACCAACAATTTTCAAAAATAGTTGGTCAATTTCTGCATCTATTTTTTTACGTTTTCTTCAATAAAACCTAAAATCGAGGTGGAAGGGAAATCCTGGACATCATGAATTTTGGGTCAAAAATTTTCATTTTTGACACCGGATTTTTGAAAAAAATTTCAGATTTTTAATTACAGCCCTCGAGGTTTTCGAAAAAAATCTTCCAAAAACCATAACGTATTCAAATTTGGTTTTAAAAATTTGGAAAAAAATTCTGAATGCTATTTCGAGTTCGAAGAATCATATAAAAAATCGTAAACGAAATCAGCGAGGTCGAGGGTCACACTCAGGTCGACTTGGTATGGAATGCCCCATATATTGAAACAAGTTGTAGTTTCTTGTCGCAGCGTCTATATTATGACATTTCGTATCTTCGATGACGTCGTATTCTCCCACATCCTCGATTATCTTTTATTAATCGGAGCATCATTTATATAATAATTAATTTAACCCGTAATAATCACCCTTGCCCAGAATATCATAATAGTCACACTGGGTCAATTTGACCCGAGCCAACTTTGAGCCAACTGAAACAAGACGACGCGTTATAATTTCGTATAAAATATTTTTTATTTTTAAGTACTGAAAAAAAAATCCTGAAAAAAGTGTCTAGAAAAATACGGTCTTCTACTTGAAAATTCATAACTTTTTCAATTTTCAATATTTTTTCTTAAAAATTTAGCACGATACTCTTGAGTTATAGTACTTTCATTAAAAAAATAGTTTATAAAAAATAAGATTTTCAAAAGAAGTGTCCGGGTCAATTTGACCCCCGGTGATTCCCCCGGTATTCGAATTTATATTTAATTAATTAAAGTTATATATAAATTAATTAAATAGTTGATTAAATAATACGAGCTATTCAAATTTGATTAATTCTTCACGTTCCTAAATTGGAATAAAAATGAAAACAGAATTTAAAACCATTTTTTTAATGCAACAAAAAAAAATTACTCGAATTCTGGAAATATTGTTATCGACAAGATAATGGATCTTTTTTTCAATTCAATGGAACAATTTTTCTTATTAACAAATATCGAGAGATTTGAATGATTGAACTTATTTAAGTACGCGGGTATGATCTTATCTTCGAGCTTCGGCCATTATTGAACGCAAATGCGCGTTCATAAATAATATTTTATGCCAAAAAGCTTTGGGCGATGAGAACTCCAGGTGGCGTTCGTGTCTCGGATAAGCGACTACACTGTGCACACTTATTTTCATGTTGGTATGTACGAGGCAATTTCAGGATACGTGGGACACATCCGACGATAAATTACAGTGCCGCTTCTTCTCGATAAATCAATTAATCGTAACGCCCTCTTCGGGATATTCTCTCTTTGCTTGAATGCAAAATTACAGGAACAGCGATTATGTGTATATTCTTTCATCCCGGGGTAAGCTCCCATCGCTTTCTGAGGCGATAAAAATCTGTCAGATTCCTTTCGCATGAGCGTCCATTATCGTGAAAACAAAATTGTCTACCCTGGAAATTGTCGAATATTAATTATCGTCACATATAGCAATATTAATATTAATAATGTTAGTTAAAACTTAAAGGAGTTTTTCTTGTCATATATTAGGCTCGAATTTCAAGATCTTCAGATCAAACTTTCTATTGAACTGGAACTTCAGATCGAATTTGAGTTTCAATTTAAGATGAATCTTAAGTTTGAACTTGTGTGGCATTATAAGTTCATACGTAAGTTCAATCTTTAGTGCAAACTTCAGATTGATCTTATGTTCAAACTTAAATCTGATTTGAAGTTTGAACTTAAGACCGATCTGAAGTTTGCACTAAATTTTGAACTTGAGTGTAAATTTATAATGATACTTAAGTTCAAACTTAAGATTCATCTTAAATTTGAACTTAGGTTCGAACTTAAATTCTAACTTGAGTTCAATGGAAAGTTTGATCTTAAGGAGGTTCTATTGCCATAATCATAATAGTATGTAAAAAGTAACGGCAAAATCATCAGATACAATTTTTCCAAGATAATTTTTTGAAATTTTGCGTGAATCTTCTTGAGCGTCGTATTATAATGTGTAAAAAATTTGAGAAGGTTTCCTTGTCTGGTAATCGAGATATTCAGTGTTTAAAATCACAACTTCAACATAAGGTCTTATGGGAAGTTATGAAAAAAGACGATATTTTACAACAAATAACTCGATTTCTAGACGTTCAAACTTTCTCAAATTTTACCCGCAATTGAGTATGATTGTTAAGAAGGTTCATGGGAATTTTAAACAATGAAACTTGGCATTTTTGATAATAAATTATAATTTTTGTAGAATACTTACAAATATGATGTTATGTCCACCATTTGAGGTACCAAATGAACAATTTTTTGGGACTAGTTAGAACCCTTAAGGTGCACTGGTGTCCTAAAAAACCTAGTTTTGAGTTTTTACACTCTGCGCATGATTCAGAATGAACCGCTGGACGGATTTTGTTCTACGGCGTCTCATTTCTTTCGTAACGCTGTTTCCCACGGGATGTACGCGGCACATTTCGTTTTTTGCCCTTTATTTCAGAGTTGCAGGCCAGTTTTGAAATTGGTAGCCTATTCTGAACTTTCCAGGCATTGTCCTGGTTACAATTTTGACTTAAATCAAAATGTGCCGCATTCATCCCGTGGGAAGAAGCGTTACGAAGGAAATGAGATGTCGTAGAACAAAATCCGTCTAGCAGTTCTTTCTGAATCATGCGCAGAGTGTAAAAACTCAAAACTAAGTTTTTCAGGACACCGGTGCACCTCAAGGGTTTTAACTAGTCCCAAAAAATTGTTCATTTGGCACCTCAAATGGTGGACGATACATCATATTTGTAGGCATTCTACAAAAATTATAAATTATTATTAAAAATCGCTGTTTTGACGCTGACTCCACCCCCTTAATTTATACAGTTAATGCATATGAGGGATGCATGGAGATTCGAGAAGCGTTATTCACGGACAGTTTCAACGAGGGTCCGATCAATCAGTGGCATCAAGCCCAGAAGGACCTCGACGTCGATAGATCAGAGAATTCGCGACCATGTGCTTGCGCACGCACGATCGACCATTTCCTCTTGAAGCACCATTTCGTTTGCATAATTCACGAAACAGACGCTATCGTTATGCCGAAATCCTCGGTGGGGAAATTCAGGCTTAGTTTCCATCCCGTTAATAGCTCAACCATTGAGGACAAAGGAAAGGGCCTTAAGGAACTTTGGGGCTGCGACGTTTGATACATTGTAATTGCATCTGATTGAGGTCATGAATATGTGTTTTTCGTGAAATCAAGTTTTTTGCGAAGGAAAACCAACCAAGAACCAGTCGGACTAACCCAATTAGAGTTTCGTTCCTAGAAAACCTATTTTATTTTTAAAAAAAATTTCAGCAACTATTACAATGTTGAAAAAAGAGTAGTTTTGGGGTGATCTATGACTCAATACCTACCAACCTTATTAAAATTTAAATTTTAGGTCTAGAAACCTTGGAGGTCAGCAGGGGGTCACTTCTAGCTAACTTTGGACTATATAATTAAGGCACTGGACCAGAAATTATAAATAAAATATTTTTAGAATCTTTAGAGGTAGCTCTTCCAAATGATACCTCACACAATATATTTGATAAAATGAATTCCATTAATTAATTTTTTTTTTAATTTTAACTGACCCTCTAATTTTATTCAAAATAATTTTTGTGTCTAATCGTTGAATGGCGATATTTGTGCGCGTCATAAAAACCTAACATCGTGCGAAATTTTGAATTTCTACGTTACTTAGTTTTTGAGAGAATTAGGTTTTGTGACAGACGCATGCGAGAGTCGTCTTATGAAGTTTCCGTTTTTTCTTTTAAGGTGCGGAACCCTAAAAAATGGAAAAAGGTTTAAATGAAGGGTTCGCTCGACTATGAGAAGGAATAAGGGGCGATGAGAAGGATAGATTGGGAGATGTGAAAGAAATGGAGAAAAAAGTATGGCGGAAAGCTTCATCGCTCTGGTGGACTTTTAGGGTTAGGGGAAGGGCTTGATCCGGCAAACGACACCATTCATTTCGTCCTCAAGCTGCTTCGTTCGTCGAGTTTCGCAAAATCTTTCACCCTCGTTCCTCCAATACGCACTTCTTCCCACTTTCCTTTCGCGCCACAAAAAGCACATTTTCTCGCAACATCGTGGTGCAAAATCCTTTCAACCAAAGTCGCATGAACGTTTCCTTGAAACTCGCACAAAATCCATGTGAATAAAATATATTAGAGTGGTTTGTTTCTTAGTTCCGCTATTCGATTTATTTGTTGCAAATATTTTTTGTATAATTGTTAAACTTGTATGACGTAAGAAAGTACTTAATAGTACCAAAAGTTGAAATCTTGTGTACACAAATGTTTAAAGATTAATTATGTCTAAAAACCGATGATTTTTCGCTTTTCGTATTTAGGCTGAGTACTTGATTCAAATTCCAATCTACAATTGTAAACAATTTTGATGGTATGGCACTTTTTAGTTTAAGCATTTCTTTATTATTGTTTTTTTTTAAATCCTGTCTTTATCCCCAACTCTTTATATGGCTTTACATAAAAAAGGTTCTAAGAAGTCTGATTTTTGCCAATTCGTATTTTGGGCTTTTGTCAATATTATCTTTTTAAAAACAATTATTCTGTTTTTGAAATTTGAATGTAATATATACTCAAGCAATAGCATAGCCTTAGTTTTAAGTATTATAAACAAAAATTTTCATTTTTGAACTTTTTTATCCAAAAATAAAAGGAGCAATCGTCTCGAATTCTTTCTTTTGTAATATCAAATAATTTTTACTTATTTGGAAGTTCCTTAAAAAAAAGAGAAATTTGTAACAGCTGATTCTAAAAAGTGCAGCACAATAACCTATTCTCCAATTCGTCAAATTTTCCATCGTAAATTCATCTAAATATTTATGGGGCACAAATATTATCGGTGTCTCGATACAATTGATTCCAATTTTTTTTTTCAAACAGATTCAAAGTCTGTAACGTAAAAACTAAAAAATCTGTGACTGGTGATGAAATAAGTGTAATAATGGATCACCCTAATACGTACATTTCCGTCGAGGGTTTGGGTCGAGGGTCTAATATCGAATGTCAGGGCCAAAGAGGTGACCGAAATTTATTCATTCATAAGGCGAACATTCGGTCTTTCCCTTCGTATTCACGAGGCTTATGGACTTCGCAATCTGCCCCTCATAAAAAAGCGATGGCTGACATTGACTTCTGGAAGAAGTGACTTTTTTTCAACCATATGTTGCTTAAAAAAATTCATAGGCAAAACTCGAGCGATTTTCCAGCTTGCGAAAAATCATACACTCTTCTTTGAATGCATTTAAATGGATTAATCCATTTTTTTTTTGCCCGTCGACGTAATCAGCGAATGAAACTCTGTGATCAGTCGACCTCGTGTCGATTTCTCAAGGTGTTTCTCGGAACAGCTGGAATTTTATTACGGAGTTCACTACAATAATACCCATTCAGTCTCGTTCGTTTAATGTCTGTTCAATAATTTGTTTAATTTTTTTTCTTCATATATTGCACTCGCTGCACGTGTGTCTCGTCAATTACAGATTGACAATTCTTGCTACTTCTGTCGCACATATAATTTTAACATGGTGATCGAGAATGAGATTATGTCCGATGAATTACTGTGCCAGTAGGACAAACGTGTGTGCACATCATTCTGTTTCTCTCTCTGTCTCTGTCTCTCGACTTCCTCTCGCTCTAATCGCATTCACATTGACAAATGTATTTGCACAAATGTGTATCGCAGAAAAATATTTATTCCAGACTTGAACATTTTAGAGACTCTTGCTGCAAACATTTTTCTCCTCCAGAAACTGCGATGAATAATAATAATAATAACAACAACAACAACAACAACAATAATAATAATAATACTAATAATAATAATAATAATAAGGCAAGCAGATTGTGTTGTTGTTGTTCTTTAATGTTTCACTTTGATCAATTATTTATTAGTTGCTTTTTTTATTATTTATTTTTATTTATTTATTGTTTATTCATTATTTAGATAGATTTTTCAATGAAAACTGCTATGTTGAAAATATACTCAAAATAACAATAACTCGATCCTTCTACAATTAGTTATATTTGTGAATCTAAATACTCAAGCACTGTCAATATAATTATTGCTGTTATTATAATTATTATACTATGAGTGCTATATATATGGGGTATTCCACGTCATATCATGTGGGCATCGGCCTGACCCCCTCGGATTTTAATGTCAATAGAAATTGGGTTTCGTTTGGCCCAAAATATGATCTTAAATTTTTAGAAATTTTTATTTAATTTTTTAGGGGTTGCCCGAGCTAAAAAATCATTAAATTGAGGGAAAACATAAAGAGGGGCCTTTTTCAAATCAATGAAATTTTTTCACAGAAACTAGGGCCCAAAACAGATATTTTCGTCATAGTTTGATAATGAGCCACAAATGATGATTTTTTTTTTTTAATTTTTTAATTGTGTTTAATTAATTGTGTTTTATTTCAGGTCGTCAAGGCTAATAAATTTTCGATAAATGTTGTCGTTTCACTCTTAAGCCAGAAAAAAAAATCAAGTTTCACTAGAAAAATCATTTTTTTTGTTATTCTCACTACAAGAAACAATCAAAATAAGAAATTATAAAAACAAAAATTAAAATACCAAAAAAATAGTTATTATTTTCGGCTCATAATCGAGCTATGACGAAAATAGCTGTTTCAGGCCCTAGTTTCTGTGAACAAAATTTCATTCATTTAAAAAAGGCCCCTTTTTATGTTTTCCCTCAATTTAATGATTTTTTAGCTCGGACGAACCCTAAAAAATGAAATAAAAATTTCTAAAAATTCGAGGTCATATTTTGGGCCAACCGAAGCCCACAATTCATTGGACATCAAAATCCGAGGGAGTCAGGCCAATGACCCCATGATTTGACGTAGAATGCCCCATATATATTCTCATTATATACTTTAGTATTATATAATTAAACAACAACATTAATAATGCAAACCCAGTTCATTGTTGTTCTTTAATGTTTCATTTTGGATTAACTATTTATTTATTGTTTTTTTATTATTTAATCATTATTATTTACATACATTTTTCATTGAAAACTGTTATGTTGAATGTATACTTAACAACATAACAATAACTCGATCCTTTTATAGTTAGTTATATCTGTAAAACTAAATTCTCAAACATTGCCAAAATTATTGTTGTTGTTATTATCATTATAATTGTTATATAATTGTCATATATATACTCTAAATGCATATTAGTATCATATTATTAAATAACAACAACATCGACAACAACAACAACAACACAACAACAACAACCACAACAACAACAACAACAACAACAACAACAACAACAACAACAACAACAACAACAACAACAATAATAATAATAATAATAATAATAATAATAATAATAAGACAAGCAGAATGCGACCGAAATGTGTCCGAGTGAAATGAATCTAAATGAGCCAAGAGCGCTTGTGATTTATCGTCGACGAAATCATTAAAAAAAACTGGAGGCTGCTCGTACAAAATTAATGAACTTAATTGCAATTTCGGGCAAAGCGACGCAGACGAAACTGATTCTTCTCGCGGATTGCGAGCAGAATACAGATGGCAATGGTTTTTGTGATATATTCTCGACAAAATGATTTCACGAGTCTTGATTTAGCTTGAAAACATATTAATGAGTTCAATTGACAAATTTGGCTGAATCATGAGATATATTACATGATTATGAAGAATTTCGTGTAAACGCGAATGAATTTAATATTCACGCATTCTTTTTTTTTTTTATTGTTCGTTATTAATCCAAAATGAATACATTTAAATTCGAACAATTTGAGGCTGGCTTCGCTCTAATTCGTTTCACTTTTCATCACGGTTGCTATTAAAGTGGAAAATCGGAGTGAAGAATTAAGTGGCTGGTTGAAATATTGATCGCCATGAACATTTAAGGGGGAATCGTGGGGCACGATGTCATCGACCTCGCGAGTAATATTACAGCTTTGGATCAATTGCTCGCGCATGATATTCGTGTGTTAATGTCAAGCTTTTGCACGGCTTGACGAATTTCCATCATGAAAATCGTGGTAATTTACCGCAATCACGAATAAACATTTGTCGAGGCACGCGCTTAAAATTGTCGAGTGGATTCACACGCGAAACGTGATTGAGAGAGAGAGAGAGAGAGAGAGAGAGAGAGAGAGAGAGAGAGAGAGAGAGAGAGAGAGAGAGAGAGAGAGAGAGAGAGAGAGAGAGAGAGAGAGAGAGAGAGAGAGAGAGAGAGAGAGAGAGAGAGAGAGAGAGAGAGAGAGAGAGAGAGAGAGAGAGAGAGAGAGAGAGAGAGAGAGAGAGAGAGAGAGAGAGAGAGAGAGAGAGAGAGAGAGAGAGAGAGAGAGAGAGCTTTGGAGATCCGCTAATTTCTATGATTTTCCCACAATGGGCGTTTAGGTGTTAAAAGGGCATTTTAAATTTGCGGAAAAGGAATATCGACAACCTTCTGGCATCGGGCCATCTCTCATGAACACATGTGTGAATTTTCTAGAGATATATCTTGATAGTTTGTGGCCCACATATGCGGGGAAGCATATGCTCGAAATGCCAGATACGCACGAGCGCTCTAGCGCGAGAGACCCGGGGAAATATTTCGGTGGTCGAGCACGCGAGACCGTACATCGCGTTTCTCGGCTCAAATATCCCCGAAGCGCAAAAACCTCACGTGTGGCGTTGCTGTAGAGGAAAAAGAGAGACGGAGCTGCGATCGTTTAACATAACTTCCGCATCGGAAGCGTCGGGACAAATTATTTTCACTTCGCGTCTCTCACGCGCAAATGTCGCGCCTAAGGGGTCTTACGCAGTCGGGATTTAAAAAAAAAAACGATATTTTAATTTCATTTCCGTAATGTACGTATATTTATGTATACGGAGCATTCCACGTCAAATCACGCGGTCATCGGATGCCCTCGGATTTTGATGTCCAATGAATTGTGGGTTGGCCCAAAATATGACATGAAATTTTTGGAACTTTTTATTTTATTTTTTAAGGGTTGTATGAGCTAAATCATTAAATTGAGGGAAAACATAAAGAGGGACTTTTTTTAATTAATAAAAAAAATGTCAGAGAAATTAGGGCCCAAAACAGATATTTTCGTCATAGTTCGATAATGGGCCATAAATAATTACCATTATTTTTGAATTTAATTCTTTTAATTGTGTTCGAATCATCCGTTTTCTTCCAGATCGTCGAGGCTAATAAATTTTCGAAAAATGTTGTCGTTTCACTCTTGAACCAAGAAAAAAATCAAGTTTCCCTAGAAAAATATTTTTGTTGTTGTTGTTCTCACTGCAAGAAACAATCAAAATACGAAAGTATAAAAAAAAACAATTAAAATACAAAAAAAAAAAAATAGAAATTATTTTTGGCCCATTATCGAGTCGCTGCACTATAGCTTCATAAATATATTTGTCAATTATTAATCAAACGTTTTTCTTATTGATAAATATTTTTCATTTTATAAACAATTTAAGGCAAAAATTTTCATGACAAATCGATTTTTTTTTGTTGAGAAGCCGCCATTTTGTTAAGAATGAATATTTTGCTCATTCCTTCGATTAAATACTAGATTCTACCTTACATTAAGGAAATCTTTTTTATTTTTTTATTTTGAATGAACCCATTCAGAGATATTTTTTTAGAGACGAAAGTGACTGTATATCAATTTTTAGAATTTTAACTTAAAATGTTACTAACATGTTTTTGAAAGTACACACTTTAAGAAAATGTAAAAAACTTAATTCTTACAGTGGCTTTCCCCCTTAATTTTTTTATCAAGGAGTCGTTTTTAATAGAAAGTTTTCCAGCGCTGACAAAAAGTTTTAAATTAAAATTTGAAAAATTTGACGGTACACAAATTTTTACATATTTTTAAAAATCATTTTCTACATTATTACAAAAAAACATTTTTACAAAATAAAAAAATTCAATTGGAAGAGCGATTTTCTCAGCCATAAGATTTAAAGTATAGATTTAAGCCTCACCCTAATTTTTTACCCTGCGCGCAAATCATCGATTTTTCGAAAAGATAAAGAACCGTGGATCCTCATCTGACGTCTCATCTCTATCGCAATTATCAAAAGTCCGTCCTGCGGCCGACCAAATCGTGTACTTTCGCACGACTTTTTTCCTCTGTGTATTCATTGCTTCACGTAAGCGATTTAATCGCTGCATAAAAAGACCGTCACTTCCAGACCCTGACCTAGCCACCTTGCTCCTCGGTAATACCTTGCATTCTCGTGGCTTATGCTTAGTTAGCGAGAAACGCGGATCTTCCTCGTTATTCAGTAGAGTGTTGTTCACGCGTGGGAATTTACTCGGGAATAATTCACCGAGACAATGCGATCATCAGCGACTAAAAGCAACGTGGACAAATCATTTAACTATCTCGGAAACTTGGTGAATTAGTTTACTCACAAAAAATTTGATCATCCTTTTACCCACAAGAATTTAATCAATATATTTCTTTGAAAGCCTTCGAGACAATGGAATTATTTCATCCATACCAAAATGAGTATTGAATAAAAATTAATTGCGTTGGAATAATAAAAATTTGATTAAAAGTAAATTGCAATCGAGAGACCTGAAATCAAGATTTAAAAATTAGTGACCGATGATTATAGATCATCAAATTTTCGTATCATTTATTGTAAAATCTATTTTTTTTTTTCAATTGAAATAATAAAAATTTGATAAAAAAGAAAATTACAATCGAGAGACCTGAAATCAAGATTTAAATATTAGTGACCAACGATTATCATCGAATTTTTGTATCATTTGTGAAATATTTTTTTTACTTTTTTTTTCTGATGTAATACCGATGATTATCGATCATTTTCCACTTCCTCCCCTAAAATATTCCTGAGCCATACATTTTCTCGCGACAAGCTTTTTTCTCACGAACGTATTGAGAATATCGTTGACCGTGGAATTTTTATGAGTCGTTCATCCCCAAAATTTGCGCAACTCCTTTCCTTTCTTTATTCCTTGGTACAACTCTGTATAAGGAGACGAAAGGTTTCTTCCCCCTTATTGAACACACACGAGCTTTGCACCAAGTCCTTTGCCTTTTTGTCCTCGTGTGTGAGTGTAACCCTCGGTGCAGAAAGGGTGTTCAAGGAGGACAGGGAGAGGGGGGGGGGCTATGGGGAATATAATATATTCTCTCTTGGGGAGGAAAAAGCACATGAGTCGACGAGATAGAAGAGAGGGTGACTCATTGAGGGGCGATTCGGGGTCGAAACCTCGTTCTTCTTCACGTAGGGGAATAGACCTATATATACGTATATATTAGTATATAAACGTACATAGTTATAAATGTGTGAGCCTGAATGAGCGAGGGATGATGAACGAACGAATATATATCAGAACCACCCCCTCTGGTCGACATATACATGGGGCGTTCCGTCCCAAATTGGACAGTTTGAAAAACTTTTTTTTTTATTTCCTCAATTTTTTTAGATTTTTTAGTACCCGTCAAAAAGCTCTTTCTGTTAAATTTTGAGATTTTTTTGACTACCCGTTCAAAAGATATTAAATTATGAAAAAAAACCGCTCTTTTTTGGTATTTTGGTCGTAACTTCTTTGATAATGATCCAAATTGAAAGTTTTTTTTCAAAATTTTTGTTTTTTATGGCTTTTTCAGAAAAAAATACAACAAAAATTATCGTCGAGTTTTTGGATGAGTTTTTTGAGTTTTAAATTTTAATTCGCGTTTTTAAAAGTGAGTGTCATTTTTAATTTTTTTTTAAATTTTTTGTTTTAAATATCTATCTATTCAACAATTTTTAAGACGAATCCGATCGTGGGATTTCAATTACTACTATATATTTTTTTTTTAATTAATTTTTTTTTTTTAAATAAATTATTATGAATACCAATTTTTGTTACTGTATAGTATTTTTTTAATCATTTTGAATTAATTTTGACACTTTTTCATTGTTAACAGATCTTTAAAATTAATAATTAATCGATGAGCAAATAACAACAGTTCAAGAATTGTATGAAATGGGCATTGAACCTAAATAGTCTACCGAATATTGCTAATATTTTTAATTTTCAAAAATCGAAAAAAAAATAGTAGTTATGGAAATTCCACGATCGGATTCGTCTTAAAAATTGTTGAATAGATAGATATTTAAAACAAAAAATTAAAAAAAAAAAAAAAAATTACACTCACTTTTAAAAACGCGATTTAAAGTTTAAAACTCAGAAAACTCATTCAAAAACTCTCCGAATATTTTTGTTGTATTTTTTTCTCTGAAAAGGCCATAAAAAACAAAAAATTTGAAAAAATACTTTTTATCTGGACCATTATTAAAGAAGTTATGACCAAAATACAAAAAAAGAGCGGTTTTTTTTTGTTAATTTAATATCTTTTGAACGGGTAATCAAAAAAATCTGAAAATTTAACAGGAAGGATCTTTTGATGGGTACTAAAAAATATTAAAAAATTGAAGAAATTAAACAAAAGTTTTTCAAACTGTCCGATTTGGGATGAAACGCCCCATAAAGTAACCACTTCTCGTGCCTTCTGGCCCTCGAGTACTCTATGGAATGAATTCCTCGGCTTGAAAAGCTTTTGTTAGTCACCCAGAATATGTATAAACGCCGGGAAAAACCGACGCAAAAAAAAATTCGATTAGTTTGAAAAATTTTGCAATTTCATTTAATAATGTTTATGTTGTGTTTGTTTTAAAATCATTGGCCAATTCAAATTTTTTCATCACTATTAACTTTCACTTTATTTACCCCATTTGGTTATCGTGGGTCCCTGGAGACCCGAGTGATTTTTCTTTTCTTCCATTTCTCTTGAGAGGTACATATGTTTATGATGAAAAATAAAATATTTCTTTAAATTTTTTTGCAATCGTCATGATGTGCCCTTACAGTAAAAGTATTCAAGGGTATTAGGGAATTTTATCAGATTTTTTCATTGCAAATTAAGCGTTCTAGCATACCTTGGGTCACCAGCGACCCACGATAACCTGAGAAGCTGTTGAAAAACACGATAACCTGATCGGATTAAAAGTCCAATGAAAATTATGGAATCAGGGATTTCTGAATATTCTCCGGGACGTGTAATTAAAATCTTGGTGGATATATCGAATTTTGGTAGAAGCACCATTATATAGATGACTGTACGATATTCGTTGTAATGCGATCGTAGACGAGACATTTTAATGCTAGACTAACACGAACGTGTGATTTGACCGGTGCATGAATCAGCGATTCTTTATACGAGGGATCAGTGAAATTATTATTGTGTAAAGAATAATTAGAAATAATCATTTGAAAATAATGATTATTATTTCAACAATCAAAAGTCATTATGAATAGTTTATAACTATTTTGAAATATTAAAATGAACTTATTTGTCGCAAATATTGCTTCTTCTTTTTCTCGACTTCAGCATTATTTTAGGATTAAATAAATAATAAATAATTTATATATAAATAATTTATGTATGGGATAAATGATAACAAATCTCACTGTAGTTTTCTTTTACTGATAAATTTAAATAATTTTCACTTACATCAAAGTGAAAAAAATGAAATTATTTTCGTTCATTCGTTTGCATTTTTGTGTAAAAATAAATAAGTAAGAAATACAATTACGAATATTCTGAACATTTTAAAACGCTTTTTCGAAAATAGTCAAATAGCCTATCGCATTAATCTAGAAGATTCAATTTAATTCTCAGGCATAGTTAGTACTGAGTGAGTCCTACGAATAGTTGATGGTTGCACCAAAAAATTTCTTGATGAGAGATTAAAAAAATCTTTGAGAGAAGTTGAAAAAAAATTGTCTGATTTAACTAATGCAGTATCTTGGTCTAGATTTTCCTAGAAAAATTCTCTATTTTATTCATGTGAATTTGGAAATTGGTAAAGTGTAGCCAAAAATCGATTTTTCGGACTCTGGACAAGAATGCTGCCTTAAAAATACAACAAAAGTATACTAAGTCACAAAACTGTTTATATAAATATCCATATCTAATTGAATGGGAAAATGTCGAGGTCCATTACACATTGGTCGAATAAAAAAATATATACGGGTCATTCCATGTCAAATCGACTAAGAGTTGGAATCGACCGCTTTAAATTTCGATGAAATTTGGTCAGATGTTTTCGTATTTGACAAAATGAAGTTCTACCAAAGGAAAAAAATTAAAACATTTTTTTTCGAAAGTTATTCAAAATTTCACAATTTTTCGAATCTTTCAAGTTTATTTTTCGAATTCGTCTTAAAGAGTATACTTTGGGCAATGAAAAAAAATATTCCGAACAAAAATTTTGAAAAATGGTGAATTTGGAGAATTTTGAATTTTCAAAAATCGCGAAAATCCAAGTTAAACATTAAATTTTTGGTTCAATTTTTTTGACTTCTCAATTTTTTAATATCTACACTATATTGAAAGCAATGGAAACAAAACAAAGTTTATTGATAAAGGTTTGTTGTATTTGTTTAGAAAATTGTTCTTAACAAAATGTTAATATCTCAATAACGAGCTTCCTAATCATCGTGAAAATCTTACACGACCTCTTAAATACTTCATACAAAAACGTACCAAATTTTCAGAATTTTCTCATCATTTTTCATTTTAATTCTTAAGGAGATTGAAGTAATGATGATAGAATTCGGAAAATTTAATATGTTTTTACATGAAGTATTCAGGAGGTCGTGTCAAAATTTCACGACGATTAAGAAGCTATTTATTGAACAATTAACATGAAAAGATTTCATAGGGACTCAAGATCCTTAATTTTTGGAGTCAAAATTTCTTGAAACATTTTATCGATAACTTTTCTTTGAAAACATCAATGATTTGAGTCAGTCAATGCGCCAGAATGCGAGTTATCCTGAAAATAAAATTTAAAAGCAGAACAAATTTCGTTGCATTTCAAAGATGCAAACTTCAATATCGTAATGTCGATATATTACCATCGAGTCAGAGGGAAACTTGCGGGTTTGCTCTTTGATGATATTTATCTTTTGATAATGGTCGAGCCCAATGTGTGTTTAATTTAAACGCTCAAAGTTACTTTTTGTATCGCTTGTGAAACAACTCGACGTTTCTACGATCTCTCTTATCGAATTTTTCTGTTTACTAATTTTATTGTATAGTCAATGGACGCGATAGTTCTACTATATTTTATACAGAGGTGGGGGGAGGGGGGCAAAATGGACACTGAAGGCAAAATGGACACCATACAAAATTATTAAAAAATCCAATAAATTAAAAAATTTAATAAATTAAAAAATAGGGAAATTATCATTATAAGTTATCATTGATGAAATTTTTCGATAATCCGAGGGCCAAAGTAAAATGAAACAGGGGGTAAAACGGCCACCTCGATATTCACAAAAAAACTATTAAATAATGCAGCTACGATAATTGACTTGATAATTAATAATTATTTGACGTTGTCCCTCGTCTACTTTAATTTAAAAAAAACAACACAAAATTGGGATAGTGTTCATTTTGCCCCCGAGAATTTTTTTTATTCGACCCGCAATCTAATCGATAAGAACTATATTTTTAGATGAAAAACGCATCGTTCTAGCTGCGTTATCTTCTTATGGGGTCCATTTTGCCCCCCTCTCGTCCCAATATTTATATGATCGATGAAGTGTTTGAAGTCAGGTACTGTCATAAATTCCAATGTCTCGTATATCATTTTATATCAATGCTCGCGATAACGATTATCTGCAAATGATAGCTAAGAAATTTCAATTTTTGTATCCGTTGTTTGCTAACTATAATTATGATATTTCTATCCAATTTCTTTTTTACTATCGTTTTCAAGAATTTTGAATACAATTATCCTCTTTTATTTGGGACAATCATAGGAATATCATTTCTTTATAAATCATCGGTATTTTATCAGGAATTCTTTTTGTCTCTTCGGAAAAATTTTGTTAAAGAAAAAACGAGTACACGAAGAAAGAAGGACAATGAGATTAGCTACTAATGCAAAAACTAACTTCTTAAGGATGTTGAATCCCTATGAAATCTTTTAATGTTAATTGTTCAATTAATAGCTTCTTAACCGTCGTGAAATTTTTACACGACCTTCTAAATACTTCATGTAAAAACATATTAAATTTTCAGAATTCTATCATCATTACTTCAACCTCCTTAAGGGTTAAAATGAAAAATGATGAGAAAATTCTGAAAATTTGGTACGTTTTTGTATGAAGTATTTGAGAGGTCGTGTAAGATTTTCACGCCAATTAGGAAGCTCGTTATTAAAATATTAACATTTTGTCGAGAACAATTTTTTAAACAAATAAAAAAAAATATTTATCAATAAACTTCGTTTTGTTTCCGTTGCTTTCAATATAGTGTAGATATTAAAAAATTGAGAGGTCAAAAAAAAATACTTATCACAAAGTTATATCAGTTTTCATGAGATTACATTTAATTTAATTTAATTTGTTAATGTTAATTGTTCGATAACGAGCTTCCTAATCGTCATGTAATCTTTGCACGACCTCGTAAATAATTCATCCGAAAATTTACCAAATTTTCAGAATTTTTTCATCATTTGCGATTTGAGACTCAACATTGTTCGGAGACGCAATTGGGGAAAGATTAATGTTCACGTGTCATTGTTCTCTTGATCGAAGGTGCGAAGAGTTGAAGATGGATTTTGGACGCCTACGTCGAATTTACACCCCGTTTCCTCGTTCCAATTGGTGTGAATCGAGAGTGGAGGAGGTATGATTTGATCGTGCAATTATCTCTCGCGGTCGCGTTTCGCGGTGAGCGCTTGTGTTTGCTACAAGATGATGCCACAGACGCGAGCGTTCCGCGGTTTTGAATGACGATACCGCGATGAGATAGCCGTCAGTGCTAGAGGCTTCATTTGTGAATCAAATATCTCATGAAGCCGCAATCGAGAAAGGATGAGGACGAAAGAGACAGAGAGAGAGAGAGAGAGAGAGAGAGTGCGCGCTCGTCTAGAAAATTAGTTCAATCTCGATGACAAATTTGCCCTGATTTAGAAGGATCCTTCTAGCAATAAATTCAATGTATGCGGGTCCAAAATTCACAAAATCATTTCTCCTTCGACTACCTTTCGTTCCCTTTCTTAATCGTGGGAAATTTGCTGCCCTTTCGGCGCTCCGATTAACCCTTTGTCAAAAAATAATTAGATTCGGTTTGGTTCGTCAAGCTAATCGATAGCCCTGATTCAATTTAAAGATCAAGGTTCTAAAAATCAATGAAGACAAAAACTAATTTGACTTTGAGATAAACTCATTAATTAAAGTTGACCAAAAAGCACAACTTTTTGGGTCCTTCTGGCGGCGTTAATCTTCTTGACGCGCAGAAGTATTAAATAATTCGAAAAGTTAAACCATAATAAATAAAATTAAAGATGTTGAGTTAACTCAAAAAACTTTGTCGTTTGACGCCGTTCTATTCATCCCCATCAAAAGCAGAAATTGGATTTGCTTTGATTCCAGAAGTTCAATTGCCGAGTAAAAAGGAGATTGAAGATGTGTGATAAAATAATTTGACCAAAAAAATTGAGTTAACTCGCTAATTAAAATTGCCCGAATACCACAATTTTTGTTGACTCTTTGTCCATCTGCTTCGGTTTCTTTTGTTCCCTGTTTGCCTATTCTCCCAGTTTAAAGTGCTCTTTGCTCTTCATCAATCAATTTGACTTTGAGTTAAACTCATTAATTAAAATTGACCAAAAAGCACAAATTTTTTCGGTCCTTTTGGCGGCGATAATCTTCTTGACGAGTAGAAGTGTTAAGGAATTCAACAAGTTAACCTATAATAAATAAAATTAAAGATGTTGAGTTAACTCAAAAATCTTTGTCGTTTGACGCCGTTCCGTTCATTCCCTTTAAGAGCAGAAATTAGATTTGCTTTGATTCAGGAAGTTGAATTACCGAGTGAAAAAGAGTGTGAAGATGTGTGATAAAATAATTTGACCGAAAAAATTGAGTTAACTCGCTAATAAAAATTGCCCGAATACCACAATTTTTTGACTCTTTTTCCATCTGCTCCGGTTTCTTTTGTTCCCTGTTTGCCTATTCTCCCAGTTTAAAGCGCTCTTTGTTCTCATCAATCAATTTGACTTTGAGTTAAACTCATTAAATAAAGTTGACCAAAAAGCACAAATTTTTGTTTTTTTTCAACGGCGATAATACTCTTGACGCGCAGAAGTGTTAAATAATTCGACAAGTTAAACCATAATAAATACAATTAAAGATATTGAGTTAACTTAAAAATCTTTGTCATTTGACGTTCTGTTCATTCTCTTAAACAGCAGAAATTGGATTTGCTTTGATTCCAGAAGTTCAATTGCCGAGTAAAAAGGAGATTGAAGATGTGTGATAAAATAATTTGACCAAAAAAATTGAGTTAACTCGCTAATTAAAATTGCCCGAATACCACCAATTTTTTTGACTCTTTTTCCATCTGCTTCGGTTTCTTTTGTTCCCTGTTTGCCTATTCTCCCGGCTTAAAGCGCTCTTTGCTCTATTCTTACGTTCGGCAATAACTTATTCCGAGCCTTCGTGAAGAATTACGAGCTCCCTCGAAGGCGTACGCCCGTCTGCTCTTTATATGGATACGGAAGTGACGTGACGATGTATGGCATACGCGGGTTTGTAGAGTGATCGAGCAGGGGCGATAGGAACGCACAGAAAACCACCACGATCTCTCGTCTCTCGTTCTGCGGAGGGGAACTTACCAATGTAAAAGCAGCACTTACACACACTTACGCATTAGCATGCCGCGGAACCGAAGCGTGACGACAGCTGCTAGAAAAAAAATAAGGTATTAAAAAAAAAGGAACGTACTGGAATCCATCTCCACTTTTGTGGTTTGCCCCGAGACCAATGTTATAAGTATACACGACCAGCGCGTTAATTTCTTTATGGACGAAACAGACGATGACGATGATTTTCTTTCGTCTCGTGGCGAAGAAACCTTCCATCGTTTTTATTATATTCACGATCCGTGATGACAAATGTTTGTTTTGTTTCCTCTGGAAAAAATTGTCAATATTGGAGAAAATTCGCAAACTGTTTTTTTTCGTCACTCGTTGACTTGGTTTTTTGGCAATTATTTTGGAAAAAACTTTGTCACTTGTTGACTTTTTTTTTGGATAATTATTTTATCTTGCTACAAATTTACGACAAAGTTCTAGGAACTCCAAAATCGAACGACATTTATAGTAACCGAAAATTTGGAAAAGTCTGTTAAAGGCAATTGTTTTGTTAAAATTGCCTTTTTAATTAATGCCTTGTCTTTTTAATCATTAATTCTTTGACTTACAATTGAACTGCGGGCTTTTTTTGATGCACTATGTTACGATGTTGAATTTTTGGATATAACGGTTTAAAAAATTCAGGATTTTTGACATTTCAAAAGAAACTCATTCCTCTTTACTCGTGGACTTGCAATCGAACCCATTGCTTTGCTCAATGATTAATGTTACAACAAAATTGAACCCCAAAAATATCAGGGATTTAAAAAATCAGGGATTGGAAAATAAAAAAAAAAACATTCGATCTCATTTGCCACCACTTGTACACTGAGAAAATTTTTTTGTTGAAAATTCAAAAATCTGATTGACTCAACCAAATATTTGTTTCCGGACGTTCAACGAGATCATTTGGGTAATTCAACAAAGATACAGTGGAAGTTTTAGTTAAATCGGTCAAATCGTTGCTTGAATGGGCAAAGTTTCAGTTCAATCAAATAAATATCTTTGTACCAAATGAATTGTGTGATTGAAAATACGAATTATTTTTTTGTTACAGCTAAATTTATCAAGTTAAAATATACTAGAAATCAACGAAATATTTCTTTACAGCAACTCAGTAACGTGTAAATTGGACTAAACTGTATCTGAAAATTGACCAAATAATTTCGTTAACCTCATATATTATGGTTAACCAAATCCATTTGTTGAATTGATTATAGTTTTATTATTTCAAACAAATTAATATCGAATAAACTAATTTTTTTTCAACTAAATGGATTTAGTTGTTTTAACTGAACTTTTTTCTCAGTGTAGGTTTACCTATTGCTTTGTACGATGTTCAATGTACAAATGTTGAGTTTAAACTGCAAATAGAAGTACAATGGTACGTTTTATTACCTCGGGTAATTTTAATCTTCAGAGGCACTATTGTCTAGCTTTTTTCGTCCTAGTTCGAGTGAATTATCGTGGGTTAACAAATGCATTGTGGTAGGAGGAGAGGTACCAGACTTGATCTTTGAAGCTTCGAAGCAAGGAGCTAATACGATGATCGGTGTTGTATGGACTCGTGTGCGAAAGCGTGTGGAGGCGCGAGAGTGTTTACGAGGGGCAATAAAAAGCGAGAGGAAGGAGGAAAACGTTCGAGACCTCGATACTTGTACTTACATTAGCTTGTAAGTAGGTCTCCGTTGAGCGAAATGAAACGCTCTCGAAATAACGAGAGTCTCGAGGTTCTAAGAGCAGAGAAAATTGCTATTTTCTCGGGACTCTTCCGCATTTTGGGTGGTCCGAATAGAGAATAGTACATTACGATACGAGTGCGATGAAACTTTTTCTCGACGAGTGTGAGTTTGCAGCATGAGCCAAAGGCGAATGCTGCAATCACACGAGTTGAGAAAAAGTTTCTCGCACGAGTATCGTACAAAATTTTATCGCACGAGTGCATAAAGTGCCCGCTTCTCGCACGCGCAGCGAAGCGAAGCGTGCGAGAAGTGGTCACTTTACGCACGGAGTGCAATAAAGATTATTACAGCCTTACACATTGCATGGGAAAACATGTTTTTCCCATTACAGGTTTCGCCGGAGACTGAAGGGGAAAGCAATGATTCTGGATCATTGTTGTTAAATGCAAATCCATTGATCCATCGTTTTCAAATTTATCATTTTATCTGGAATAAGGATTTGCCGCAAAGAATTACTAACTAAAACAAGTGAAAAAAATGTCCAAAATGCCCGACGAAAAGTTTCCGGAGAAAACTTCAAAAAAGGTCTGAAACGTTTTTTTATGCCATTTCGCCGGAAGTCAACGTAAACTAATTTAACAAACGACATTTTAAGAGAGAAGAATTTGGCTTCATTTTCTGTTTTTTAAATTATTCTAGAGGAAATTTTTTTAATACATTTTTACGATTGGATTCATAAAGGGGAAAGTTTGAGCTACTATTTTTTTTTAACTTTGAGCCATTTTTTTCCCAAAGTTATTCTGTTTTTTTGTGAAAAAAGAGGAAATTTGAAAAATCCCGTATTACACGAAAACAAAGAGGATTCATGAAAAACTTCAAGATAGCAAAAAGTTGCGTCTGTTTTCGGTGAGTTCAGAGAAATTTTTTCAAATTTTTTTTCAAAACATTTTTTTTTCCAATTTTCTGAGTCGGAGCTCAGATCATTCAATTCGCATAATTCGATAACTATGGGATTATTGATAAAATTTCAAGAAGGGATAATACTTTATTTTACCATTTTCAACATATTGGAATTTTTTTCAAATTTTTTTTCCAAATTGTTGTAAATGTTGTGTTTCGAGCGACGTAAATGTCGCCGTTGAAATTTGATAAAAGATTCCAATGTGTTGAAAAATGGACTTAAAGTTCTGAACGTTCAGATAAACGGAAACGAAAAAAAAATATTCTTTTACAGAACGATTTTGAGACTTTGTCAACACTTTGGAAATAATTATTGAAATATCTTTGAATTTTGTAAATTATTATTTATGAAGTATTTGCAAAGTCTATTAATTTTTCGTTAAATAAATAGTTTTTCTAATTTTTCGTTCCATGTAAAGTTGAAAACTTCAACTGCACGTTGAAGATAGTGAAATAAAGTATTTTCCTCTTTTAAAATTTTATCAACAGTTTTTTTTATCAGTTCTCGAGTTATGGTAATTGAATGACCTGAGCTTCGACCCAGAAAAAGAGAAAGAAAACTTTTGGAAAAAAAATCTGAAAAAATTCCTCTGCACTCAACGAAAACGGACGCACCTTTTTGCTATCTCAAAGTTTTTCATGAATCCATGTTTTCGTGTTATACGGGATTTTTCAAATTTCCTGTTTTTTTTTTACAAAAAACAGAATAAATTTGGGAAAAAATCGCTCAATGGTTAAAAAAAAGTAAATTGAAGCTCCAACTTTCCCCTTTATGAATCCAATCGTAAAAATGTATTTAAAAAATTTCCTCTAGAAGATGGGTGCACCTGAACTGAGGCCAAAAAGGCGAAAAACAGTTCTTCGCCTTTAAAATGCCATATGTTAAATTAGTTTACGTTAACTTTCGGCGAAATGACATAAAAAAACCTTCCAGACCATTCTTGAAGTTTTGTCCAGAAACTTTTCGCCGGTGGCGTATTTTAGGAAGTTTCATGGTTTTCCACTATTTTTTATTTTTTAATATTACAAAAAAACGATTTTCATAGGAATTCCAATAATCTCTGCGGTATTTAGAATAAAGCTCTCCTATCGCTTCGTAGCTCGGAGAAATTTTTTCGATTTAACCGACCAGTATGTAATCTAACCGTGTAATGTACACTTACGAGTCTTATCTGAATTAAGTCGTCGATATGTATATCATGTAAGCCTGAGGCAAAAACCTGTACACGCAGAAGCCTCCTTTTACACGAAACGTCAGATCGGAACACGATGATCCGATCTTCCACCGTATAATATACTCTGCCACTCTGTTACAAACAGTCTCTGAACGTTTTACAACATTCGGGAAGCCGTGCTTCCCGCCCAGAGGACTTGCACTAATTAATGCTATGCTCGCAAGCCCGTTGGCAATCTCGACGTATTCTCCCTCGTTCTCAAACCACAAGTGAATATATTAGAGCGGTTCAAAAAACGCATAATTTTTTAATGGTTTTTATTAATCGAGATTGTTGTTTTTTGTGTATTGCCGTATGAAACTCTGAATTGTGAAAAAAACGACATTTTGGGAAATTCCAAAATTCACATATCTTTAAATCAGTGTTTTCGTCTGTTTTAAATAATTGCGATTTTTTGACGAGTTATGAGTCGTGAAATTTTTGAAACCTTAATTTTTGACTATACTTTTTCATAAATTCTTGTCTATTCTTTCTTTCCTTGTTCTGCTGTGGCCTATTTAATGATTATTTATGAAACACTTGGGACATCTGTGGAAGTTCATAGTGTCAGTTATTTGTAAACAACATTTTGAACTTTAATTTTTAAACAATTGGTATTTTAAGACATTGTTTAATTTCTGTGAAGATATCGATGAAGAAAAACAATGAAATAAGGCGAATATAATATTTTAGAGTTTTGTAATAGTTAAAAGATTTTAATTGACCCTTCACTATGTCCAAATACCTAAACTGAGATAAATAACTAATTCTTCAATTATCCCTTCGATCTTATATTTTTCTTAAAGAGAGCCAAAAATAGCAGTACAATGAGAATGGAACCACATTGTCAAAGAAAAATTTATATGCAAAAAATTTTGAAATTGCTAACTCGTTCAAAATGCATCGCAATTCCATATTGACTAAAAAGTAGTTTGGTTTGGTAAATATTAATGTGGCACTAGTTGAAGAAAATTACTCGGCCCTCGTCTTATGAAAGGTTTATTGCCAAGAGGAGAGGTGCTTTTGATAAGGAATGCAATGGAAAAATGACCAATTTTCTTTGATCACCCTAATACACATGGGGCATTCCATACCAAGTTGACCTGAGTGTGACCCTCGACCTCGCTGATTTCGTTGACGATTTTTTATATGATTCTTCCAACTCAAAATAGTATTCAGAACTTTTTTCAGATTTTTAAAACCAAATTTGAGTACGTTATGATTTTTTGAACATTGTTTTTCGAAAACCTCGAGGGCCGTAATTTAAAAATCTGAAATAATTCTCAAGAATCCGCGGTGTCAAAAATGAAAATGTTTGACCCAAAATTCATGAATCATGATGTCCAGGATTTCCCTTCCACCTCGATTTTAGGTTTTTATGAAGAAAACTTAAAAAAGAATAGATGTAGAAATTGATCTACCGTGAAAAGTGGCTTGAATATTCTTATCGTTAACCAACAATGTCAAAAAATAGTTGGTTAATTTCTGCATCTATTTTTTTTATGCTTTCTTCATAAAAATATAAAATCAAGGTGGAAGCAAATCCTGGACATAATGAATTTTGGGTTAAAATTTTTCATTTTTTACACCAGATTTTTGAGAATTTTTTCAGATTTTTAAATTGAGGCCCTCGAGGTTTTCGAAAAAAATGTTCAAAAAATCATAACGTACTCAAATTTGGTTTTAAAAATTTGAAAAAAATTCTGAATACTATTTTGAGTTGGAAGAACCATACAAAAAATCGTAAACTAAATCAGCGAGGTCAAGAGTCACACTCAGGTTGACTTGGTATGGAATGCCAAGGCATGCCATGGCATGCCAATGTATAAGTGAATATACGTTCATAAGTGAATAACATTATTTTAAACAGTTCAATGGGAAACGGCTCGCCTTCCGCAAATCTTCATTCACACCTTTTTTATAGAGCGTTTAATTTCCTACAAAAATCTATATTTCTAATTACTGTACAGTGATTCGTTTTTGAGTAATAAAAACCCAAAGTTCAGAAAAAAATTTTCCCATGTTATTTAATTAGAGGAAAAAAGAAAATTGAAAATCGCCACCTCTAAATATTAATATTATGCGTTCATATTTGGACAGGGTCTTTATTTAGGGATACTCTGACGATTTATCAGTTCTTTGAAAAAAAAAATAGTCGGTTTTTTTAAATCCGTCTAATATTTATCGTGCGAAGAAACTACGGGTTGCTAGCATGGACATTTATATACGCACGGGACTTAGCGTCCCAGTAAGCAACCCAGAAATTCCCTTTGTGGCGAAACCTTCGTGTTGTGCCCACTATACCGATATCCAGGAGCGACGAGCGCATATAGATCGCATGTGGCGCCTCTGGCTCTAAACATATCTCGCGCGCGATGCGCAGCTTCCGTTTACCTTTCCCTTTGCTCCCCCCACTCCTCCTCCTCTTCCTCCTCCTACTCATCGCTCGCTCTCTCTCTCTGTCTGTCTCTCTCTCTCTCTCTCTCTCTCTCTCTCTCTCTCTCTCTCTCTCTCTCTCTCTCTCTCTCTCTCTCTCTCTCTCTCTCTCTCCCCCCTCTCTTTCTATGTATAATATCTCCCCGTTCGTTGCCTCCTGTTTCACATTTATGAAATATTGATCGCCCTGCACATGCATTTGGTAAACCCAGATATATTTTTACCCGTTTATGCACACTCTTGTTGCTCTTTTCATTTCCTTAAGGATAAATGGTCGCTTAATATGTGCTTAAGAAAATAAATTGCCCATTTTCATGAACCGCACAAAGTGTACCCATATAAAATCGCCGAATTCAGGGATTCAGGACCATTTCGTGATAACAAAGCAGATCAGATTTTGATAGTCACGTCATTAGGGTAATTTATTCATTCTGGTCTATATATACTTCGAGCGTTTTGTCGAGATCGATAAAAAAAAACGAAAAATATTTTTACCATTTTTCTTTCTACATATTTATTAATATTTTGACAATGAACAAAAAAAATGGTCAGGAGAAAAAAGAGAAAATTAAGTACGTATCAGCTGGTGAAGTTAGGGCTAAAAAAGGGGTGTGTTGGTTGACACGATTGTAACCTTTTTATTCATTCGATACAAAATTTTAAAAAAGATTCTTGATTAGTAAGAATGTCGTTATAGCCTCAGAGAAAACCGGGGAAAAAAATCGCAAAATGGCGGCTGTCTGAACAAAAAAGGCGTTTTCCGACTCGTTTTTTCATAGTTTTTAATTTTTCTACAAAAGTACAAAAAAAAATCATTTTTATTCATACAAAAGTGGTAAGGGCTACATTGAAGGTTGGTGAAAAATTTGAAGTAAAGCGATTGGGTAGAAAAATCAGCTTATGCCTGGTGCATATAGAGCAATTCTTCCGTTTTCTGAAAGTTATGTCAAAGCTCTCTTCATTTCTTCGAGAGAGTTACAATTTCTGGTGATTATCAAACCGTAGTGATTAGTCATTTTTAATATTAACTTATTAGTTAATTGCTCTCTTCTTTTGGCTATAACTAGAAAAATATTTTAAATTTCAATCTGAAACTTCTACAGTATATTCTTAAGATGTTTATCTTGCGAAAAATGTTTTTTTTTTAAATCGATTTTTTGAACCCGTCACACTACTACCTTAAAACTACTATCAATATGGTAAACTATTCCTTTTAGCGCGTCTGCCAAAGAATTCTGGAAAATGTGATTTTGTAATATTGTGTCTGAACTTTCCGGAATCCCTGTCTAGCTTCTTTTTTCCGACCTTGTCTTTCCCTCTCACCTTCACGGTAAAAAATCGAAAGTTCCCAGACACCGTAAAGATGGTTGATAAGCGGATAATGAACCGTTCGTTCCTCTTTCTCCCATCTTCGCAATATGCCAAGCACACCTTTCATCATCCCGTTCTGTGGTCAATTATAAACGAGCCAATTACGCTATGCTTCCCTTCTACACACGTCGTGCGTGTGATAAGAAAGGAATGAACGTGACGATGTCTCCGCGATAAGAAAACGACCGTGAGCGCACTTTTCGGTTGTCGAGATGCGTGGCAAAAGTGCACCGGTCGTGCGAAAAATCATTATACAAAAACGGGTACATTTAATCGCGTATAGATCGCAGGTGTGTGTGTGTGTGTGTGTGTGTGTGTGTGTGCGCCTTGTGCTTTCCTCAAAATATGAATATATGTGGAGAACGCTTTGGGCGATCGACGTGAAATTTGGTATACAAGTAGACTACGCACGTCCCTATTTTCAGTGCAAATTTTGTTGAAATTGCAAAATAATTGTCTATTCGGCTGGATTTTGTATTTTCTGTAAATTGTTTGTTAGTCGTCTAACTTTCATAATTTTGCAGTTACCACTCTAAAATTTTATCTGCAGATAAACTTTATAATAAAGACGGTTGGGATTGAATTTGGGAAAAATCGCTCAAGAGGTTCAGTTTAAAAAAAAAATTTAATTTTTCGCTAAAAATTTGTAAGTGCTCTAACTTTTGTAATTTTGCACCGATCGAGTTGAATTTTTTTGTAATGATACCTTAAATGACAATGAAAAATAATACTGAATTTCATACAAATCGCATGAGAGGTTCGGTTAGCAAAAATTTTTGAAAATTTCATCAAAATTTTGTTAACGCTCCAACATTCGCATTTTTAGAAGTATAAAGCTAAAATTTTTTGCACAAATACACTATATGATAAGAGTGGTTAGGGTTGAATTTGGTGAAAAACGCTCCTGATGTTCGTTCGCAAAATTTTTTTGAAATTTTCGAAAAATAATTGTGAACACTAAGTTTCCTAATTTAGCAGCTATCGAGTTCACTTCTTTAGTACCAATACACTGGACGACAAAAACAATAGATAATGTAATTGAACGGAATTGCTAAAAAATCATGCAAATTTGAAATTTGCACATAGGTTCTTCATTTGTTTCCGTCATTCGTGAAGCTTCCTTTATGAGGAAGCCATAATAATAAACATACATGTCATCAAGATGGTCAAAGGGATCGTCATAAAGGAGGGTTAAGGAACGACGGAAGAAAATGAGGAAGTTATGTGCAAATTTCATTTTTTTTTTCATTGGTACCAAAATCTTCCAGATGCATCGGGCCAATCGATTTCCTAAAATAATTTCGAAGCCAATTTACGCAATTTGATGAATTTCGGTCCATCGTCCAAAAAATAACCAGCCAACTATCCGTCAATGGCTTCTATACGCTTTGTAAATCGCATTGTTCAATTTCGCGGTATACAAGTTCAAAAAATTTAGCCGATCAAACGATGAACCCGATCACCCGTGAAATCGATTCGTCGAGGGATGATTCGGTTTTGTGGTTCTCGCGGTTTAAATCGTTTTCCAATTCGTCATGTGTGCATTTTGATGCTTTTTATAAAATACAAAAAAGAGTGTTTGTTACAATTCTACTTTGGTATTCCAATCGCCCGAGATATAGAAACATCCCTACATTTATATACGATTGATTTCGGCCAATTCCTGATTGGGGTTGTTGAGGCTTCGGTATGAACGAGCACTGGGACGGGATTTTCATTCTCCTCCTCTCGGAAGCACGAATCATTGAATAATTTAAATTAATTCATTGTATTCGGAGTTGCAAAACGCGCTCGTCTCTTCCAAAGTCATTCTAACGAGAAGCGTCGAGTTCGATTATCAAGCTTTTTTTCAATCAATGTTTTTCCAATTTTCCCAGATTGCCATTCGAATAATCGAACCTCTCACTTGTCTTTTATTCATTGGAAAGAAACGAGGGTAGATTGTGGATTGAATCTCAATTTCGAAAAAAAAGGTGGAGTGGCTTTTTTTCATTCAGGATGATAAAAGCAATTGAATTCGTAAACTTCTTTTCATGGGCAATCGAGGGTAAACCATTTTCCTGTGGAAAAGAGGACACTTTTCTTTAAATCCATCAATTATTGTCTATACATTAGAAGACCAAAAAAAGCGAATTTTTAAGATTTTTTTTTTTGTCAGCTCTCTTATCAGATATGACTACGAATCTGTTTTTACAACATTGTTTCATCCTTCGAAAATAAAAAATAAAATGTTTTTCATTTTGATTCTTTGAATAATTATCAGAAGACATCAAGTCGAGTCTTCGAAAATGTCTTGTCCCATGGCCAACAGTTAATCTCAGGATTGGCTGTTTGAAACAAAAAAAAATCAAAAAAGCATTTTAAAAAGGAAGGTTTCTTACACAATTCACCACCGTTAATGAAAAATCGATTAAAAAAAGAATGGCGGATGGTTGAAATAAATTGTGAAAAATTCAATTTTTCATTTTCATCTCAAACATCCGCAATTTTTTTAAAATCGGTTATTCATTAACGCTGGTAAATTGTTGTGTAAGAAATCTACCTTTTTAGAATACTTTTTTATTTTTTTGTTTCAGACTTGCCAATCCTGAGATCAATTGTTGGCCATGGGACAAGACATTTTTGACTAAGGATGTTCAATTACGGTTCGATTCTTTGAAAGATCGATTCTTGACCTTGAGAATCGAAAATACGATTTTTTGTAATTTTCCGTTTGTAAAAATATACAAAATATCGTAAAACAATAGAACTTACATAATAAAAAAAAGTCTGATTTGTAAAATATATTCATAGTATTTTTAAGTATATATTAAAAAGTACAAATGTATAAAAGAATCAAACTGTGTTTAACCAGAATGAAAACTGCTTTATATTTGTTATTCTGTTTTCATCGTTTTGTATTAAAAATAAATTATTCCAATCTAATAATTTTCCATACCAAAAACTTAACAAATAGTTACGTAAGCTTTAATTAGCAATTAATTTTTTTACCATTTTTAAGAATCGATTCTTACGAAATCAATTCTTTGAATTTGATTTTTTATGCGAATCGATTTTTTTGTTTCGATTCAGAATCGATTCTTTTCAAAGAATCGAATATCCCTATTTCCGACTTTGGCGTCTTCTATAAATTATTCAAAAAATCAAAAACATTTTTTTTTGTATTTTCGAAGGATGAAACAATGTTGTTAACACAGTTGTATAGCCATATCTGATAAAGGGGTTGAGAAAAAAAATCTGAAAAATTGGCTTTTTTTACCTTCTAAAAGTACTACCTTAAGAGTCGTTGAAATTAACAATAACCGAAGAAAAGTCAATAATTGTGAAAACAATCAGACTTCTTCGCCATGTTGCAACCTGATCATGTGTAAAAAAAATAGGAGGACAATAGTCTGGACTGTGTCTGGATAGAGAAAAGCGCAATTACTTGGGCAAAGAAGGTTGCAAAAAAAAAATTAAGAGCGTCTCGGTAGGAAGTAGCCTCGGATTCTCTGCCAAGGGCTGCGGTGCATTGACCCTAGAGGCAAAATACAACGCTCGTTGGAGAGATTCCCGGACATTCGAAGAGATCCACATCAGAGGGGTTGGAAAATTGTTGTCTGGCGCGTGGCCATTTCACCGTTTCGGTCATCCCCATCCAACCGGTGGAATGACCGACGTGTGTATAGCTATATATATATATGTAGAATACAAGTGTGTATGCATTCACAACCGATGATGTGTACTCTTGTGAGCCACATATTCAGGGAAAGGAGAGGAGCGAACACCCACATTGAAAGTGGTGGCGTTTCAAGAGAGAACGACAGAGAAAGGGCGAGGGGGATTGTATCGAGTGGCTTTGTGTAAGCACACGCGACCATTTATCGATTCACGGCTCGTTCTTTCAACGGTGGTCGCAGCTAACCCGGATCAATTTTCATCCCCCACGTAGACATTGCTTGCACCACAGATAGACTATATATTCGCTCAATGGTTATGAATGTAGTGCCTGCCATTTTATTATCTCACTGCACGCCACCTTTCCCGATAACCTGTCTGGCACGCCATTTCTGTTTCCTTCTCTTTTCCTTTCGGGCAACGTGTGCGCAGCAGTCTCCACAAAATGGCCGCCGCCCGTGACGCGAAATGGCGTCGCGGTTTAGCGTGCGAGAATCTTAATGATTCTGACTTCATTATTAGTATAGATTTCGACTCATTACTGATCAGAACCGTTGAAGTTGCAGCTTCTCTCCTTTTTACTCTCACTTTTGTGCAGTAGAACTTATTCTTCACAAAATGGCCGTCGCCCGTGACGCGAAATGGCGTCGTTGTATTGCGTCAAGGAATATTGAGATTCTGACTCGTTCCTCACCAGAATTGCCAAGGTCAAAACTATCCTGTTTCCATCCTTCCTCTTTGCGCAGAGCATTTATTGCCATCTCCACAAAATGGCCGCCATGTGACGCGAAATGGCGTCGCGGTGTAGCATGCGAGAATCTTGACGATTCTGACTCCATCAGTAAAGATTTCGAATCATTACTGATCAGAATCGTTCAAGCTGTAGGTTCTCTCCTTTTTACTTTGACTTTTGTGCAGTAACACTTGTTCTTCACAAAATGGCAGCCGCCCGTGACGCGAAATAGCGTCGTTGTATAGCGCCAAGAAATCTTGAGATTCTGACCTGTTCCTCACCAGAATTGCCAGAGTCAAAACTATCCTGTCTCCAACGCTCCTCTTTGTGCAACACCTCTATCGCCATCTTCACAAAATGGCCGTCGTTCTTGACGCGAAATGGCGTCTTGGTATAGCGTGCGATAACCTTAAGGATTCTGACTCGTCCATCAGTAAAGTTTTCGACTCGACATTACTGATCAGAATCGTTCAAGTTGCAACTTTTCTCCTTTTTACTTTGGTTTTTGTGTAGTAACACTTGTCCTTCACAAAATGGCCGTCGCCGTGACTCAAAATGCCGTCGCCATGCGGCACGATGAAATTTTACGATTCTGACCGCAATTGAGAGATTCCAGTTAATAATACGAATGAAAAAGTTACCCAAAAAGTCAATCATCAACGGCCATCCATGATTCGAATAAAATACAATGGCGATCGGCTCGAATCCATTATTCTTCTCGAAATAATCAGATCCATTTATTCTTGTCTTCCGTTGAATCTTTCATTTTAGTCCCATCGTTTCTGCTCTCTAGTCACATGCATCCATGCTTTCCTTAACGAATCCATCCCTAAAATTCGATGTCCACTATCTCTCGTATCTATTAAATCAGAAATCTTGCCAATCTCGTAACTTTAGGCCTCATCATTCACTATTTTTCCCCTGCAATTTTCGTCACGATCCCCCTTGTCCTATTCGGCCCTTTTTGGAAGGAGAACCTACTCGTAGTGGCGCTTTTGTGCGTGCGGAATTAGTTTCTTTGCTCTCCCTCGTTTCCTCTTCTCTACGAACTGGAAAGTGAACCTCCAGCAGCAAAACTTGGATATACACGTGTATTCATGTATATGGGTCATTCCACGTAAAATCGACTGATAGTTGGAATCGACTCCTTTCAATTTATGTGAAATTTGGTCAGAAGTTTTCTTTTATCATATAACGAAGTTCTACTAAAAGAAAAAAATTAAGAAATTTTTTTCGAAAGTTATGCAAAAATTCACCATTTTTTCAATTTTTCAAGTTTATTTTTTAAATATCTGGATAACTGTTATGAAGAAATCGTTCTTGGTTCGTCTTAAAGAGTATAACTTGGGGCTACGAAAAAAATACTCTGCAATTTTTTTTTAAATGATGAATTTAACGAATTTTGAGTTTTTAAAAATCGTAAAAATCCACGATTAACATTAAATTTTGTGTTCAATTTTTTTTATATATAATACCTTGTACTTATCTTAAAATATCCTGAAATTTTCAGAATCGCGTTTTTTCTTCAAAAATATGAATTTTGGATTTTTTTTAAGTTAAGTAAAGTTTAGCAATTGCGTAATATTGTAATTTTGAGCAGAAAAAAATTCACTTAATGACATAAGAATTTCACTTATGTTTCTGTTTTTACATTCTTATGTCATTAATTAAAAATTTTACTGCTCAAAATAACAAGATTACATAGTTGCTCAAGTTTACTTAAATAACAAGGAAAACAAAAAAAATTGTCAACAAAATTCCAAAATTCATATTTTTGAAGAAAAAAAACGCAATTCTGAAAATTTCAGGATCCTTCAAGATCAGTACAAGATATTATATAAAAAACTTGAACCAAAAAATTAATGTTGATCGTGGATTTTCATGATTTCAAAAAATTCAAAATTCTCCAAATTCATTATTTTTCGCAATTTTTTCCGGAAGATGTTTTTTTTTTCGCAGTCCCAAGTATACTCTTTCAAATGAACCCAGAACGATGTTTTCGTAACTATAATAGTTTACAAGATATTTAAAAAATAAAATTGAAAAATGGAAAAAATGGTTTCATTTTTAATTTTGCATAACTTTCGAAAGAAATTTTTTTAATTTTTTTCCTTTAGCAGAACTTTGGCAGAAGAAAACTTATGACCAAATTTCATCGAAATTGACGGGGTCGATTCCAACTATTGGTCGATTTTACATGGAATGACCCATATGCGTGTGTGCATGTGTATAGCCGCCTCCGCCATCGTGTTCAATTCTCTGCTCCCTCGTTTCCTCCGGCCTTATTTGCCGAACTCCGAGACGCTACCGGTCGCCCTGTCACTGTTGGCTTTCATCGCGGTCTCCCGCGACTCTCTACCAACACACTGCCGACACACTTGCACACAAACACTTCTCTGTGCAAACGATGAGGTGGTTTCACGAGAGGTGGAAAAGACAGAGCGAAAACTTGGTGCTGCGTATATCAGTTTGCAAAAAAGGCAAAAGAGACGAAAGAGAGAGAAAACAGAAGAGTTGTAACAAAAATGGTCCCTCGTTTGAGTTGGTCGCCTCGAGGGGACTTCCTCGTTCTCGTGATCTCTATCCTCGTGCGTCCGGGCACATTCGTTCCACGTCGGGTCTCTTTTTATCCTCTGTCTAGACTGTCCTTATTGGAAATTTCATGAATGCATCGCCTCAGACATATTCACTAATAGGCTTGTCACCGAGAGCACCGTCGATGACCATCAGAAGCTACTTGAACGGGTCAAGAGAAAGAGAGACAGAAAAAAGGACAGCACTTGAAATCACTGAGGAAAGTTTGCAGAATATTTTACAATCGTCATTCAATGTTTAGCCTGAAACTTATTTTCCATCCATACAAAAATATACTTTTTATTTGTATAAACAATCCTGTTGATGAATCCAACTGAAATCATGCATCAATTTGATCCACTGATTCATCAAAATTGTAGGATTTTTTGGACGCGAATCCTTTGATAACGGAAGCTATTGATTCGCTGGTGGATTGGAAGGAATGGAATTTTGAGAATGCACAAAACTTTGGATAGCAAAATTCATTGACGTCGATTTCTAGCCTTCAACACGTAGAAAACCTTTTACAGTTATTAATGCACTTCTCCATGGAAAAAAATGATCAGTGACAATTCATGTGTAATATTTAATAAAGTACTGAATTCAATGCAGAATATACGGTTTAGAACTGTACTTCAGGCGTTTTACTGGGAATCCATTATAGATTAATGGATTTAATGTAGTTTCTACTTTTGGCTTTCTACAGTGTGGCACCGTAAAGGGACGACCTGCGGCGGGCCACGATCTCTGCATTTTGCCCGAGATCCGCTAGATGGCGTCGGACGGCGCGCCCTCTCGCGCTAGCGAGAGAGCCACCGAGCACCTATAAGGTCCGATGTATTACCAACATCGGCATTCTGAATTGACATACAATTGTTGGGACATCACCCGCGTTCTGTGGTCAAGTAGTCCTATGGACCGAAGACTACATTTTCCCAACAGATCACCATTGCATTTCGGTGACGCTCGCGCTCTTTATGGGTGGGAGGTTAAACTAAATTCGCTTCATTAATTGATCTCACGATTAATTAGTCAAGTACAAGCCCTCGTAGTTATGAGCCTGAGCGAGGATAAATAACGGTTTATTGCAATATTTGAATAAATTGAAGTTTACTCAAATATCGAAACGTTTCACTACACTATAATTTGTTTTAGAAATTGCAGTATTTTCAGTGAAAAATAAAAAACGTACCGCAAAATATACTACGTTCTTTTCAATTTTTACAATGTACACTGTAATTTTTTTACGGGCCCTGGATAATTTTTACAATGTGAAATGTGTAAAAGTTCACCGGATACAACAGAAATATAACGTTTCACATAGTGTACATTTTACTGTTCCACACTGTAAAAATTCGTCTGATGGGCATGTACTATGTCATATGTGACATCTGTATATTGTATTAAAGAAATATGCAAATTTCACTATTTGCCCTTCCAGGAGGCGCTGTTGATGGGGAAAACTGTAAAAATTAATGGGAATCTCAGCAGTTCTTACTGATCATTTTTTTCCGTGTTGCGTCCATAAATCGGTAATTCCTTCAACGCGTTCGACAGAAACGTACATAGAGGCAAACTCGCTTATCGCCATCTTTTCGAAAAACTGGCCTCTACCTCGGAGCCTCCATTTCTCTCTCTATTTCTCTTTTTATCCATCGTTTGATGCAATCAGCGAAAAAACACTTCCTCTTACCTCCTTCAATTCACTTTACGGGAATCTCGATCGTGTAAGTTTCTACTAAATATACCCGAAGGGAATACGATTTACGGCCGTACATGAGTTGAGTTTAACAGTCACGCGAACTTTCCCACGGGTCAGCTAGTGGTCATTTTCTCCGGAGAACGTGTTACGTCGAATGCAATTGCACGATCAAACAGAGAGTCATTCACAGGGATATCGAATCTCTCGGTTATCGAGGAAAAAGGTACATTTAGATAAGAAAACATCGGTTTGAATTGGGACAATATAAACTATGTCGTGGACTCAATGATTTTCATTGATTTCCAATTTTTTTCTATTATTTTATTAGTTTCTTTATTGACAGATTAATAGAGTTATTTTCAAAAATGACTCTGACTCTTTTATACTTCTCGAAAAATGCCCTTTCATTATATTTTAAAGGCCCCAAATCACGAATCGGTAGAAGTTGATTTGAAAATATATAACGACCAAGAAATTTCTTTTTCTTTATTCAACTTTGTCTCTCAATATCAAGTTCTATTTTAGGGGTGTGCGAATAGCATTCGAATCGAATCGAATCGAACAGTGATATTCGATTCGAAATTCGAATAATTCGAATAATTCGAATAATTCGAATCATTTTTTTTTGCTCTTAAACTGATAGATTTCGATGAAGAAGTTATGTTGTCATGTTAAATGTATTATCATACATTTAACTTGATAATAATATTTTTTTAAAGCTCACTACTGAAGTAATGAAAATTTTAGTAAAACTTAACTTTGGAAAGAAAGTTTCATTACGAAGCTTTTGATGAAGTAAAATTTAAAATATTTGTTCAGATATTATGAAAATACATCGTTAGAAAAATTAACAAATTAATTCAATACGCTGATAAGTAGTCAAATGTAATTCAGTTTTTCAAAAGTTATATTCTTTTTATTTATCTGCAATATGATTCTCCCAAATTTTGAAAAAATTTTAACGACAATCGTTATCTTAATTATTTTTAATTGCTCTCTCTGTTTTAGAAATTATTGAATGTTAAATAAGAAATGATTTTTTATTGTTATGATCGATGACTGTTTTTCTTCCTCGTCCTGAAATCTGGCTTTATTTTAAGCTACTGATATTAATTTATTCAATAATTTCGACAATGCAAATATTTATTTAGATTTTCATCATAAACAGCCATTGCAATAACATAGTCTCGTTTTTTTTACTAGTATTCAATAATTTTGTAGCTTGTAATAAATATGTGTTAAAAAGTTATATATCAGGAGGATTGAGAAGAAATAATTAGATAATACTAAACATAAAAAATGCTTGGAAAAATCATTTAAAAACATTCTTACTTTCTTTCAACTATCGATTAATATTTCCTAAATTCTTAAAAAATAAATATTGCACATTAATATGAGAGTATAATTAAAAAACTTCCATGTACCGAAAAATACTGAAGAAAAATATATTAGTAAATGGAAAAACTAAAAAATAGAATAAAATTCTACCTTTGACTACAATTCGATTGATAGTTTTATTTTAGGGGTGTGCGAATATTCGAATAGTTATAATAAGTAATTCAAATAGTTCGAATAATTCGATTCGAAACTCGATTTGAATTATTCGATTCGATTCGTCTAGAATAATTCGTAAATTCGAATATTCGCACACCGCTATTCTGTTTTTTTTTATCGAAAATCGTTAATTGAACCTGAATATGGAATTAGAAAAATTAATATTCGACGAAAATATGGCGGATCGTAGGAAAACACGTTTTTCGACTCAGGTCAATTCCTAAAAGTCAGAAAAATCGAAACTCAGCAGCGTTATCTTCAATTGACATTCAAGCAGCTTTCCAGATCCGATTCAAGATGCAAAAGAATTTTATTTGCACAATTTTTGTGGCAATCTAATACGCTTTCGTGCGTGAAGCCTCGCGCGCGAAATTTTACTTCCGCAAGGACGAGAGATCTGGAAAGGAAAAACAAGTTTTCCCGGGAGCACGTGAACGGGAAAGGAAAACGTGATATTCTCATTTTTCCTTGAGAATGAGTCACTCGGGATAAAGTTGGGTATGATGGCGCTACGCCGATTGTATTTTGAGTGTGAAAGACGTCTCTCGACGGAGAAATTCTAGTTGCGGAGGCGTGATGCGAATTTAAAATAGGCAAAGAGCTATGAAGCTGAAGTTTGCATCTTTGGATTTCAAGGGGGGAAATCCATAGAAATGGTCGAAGTTGACGAGGAATTTTGGGATTTTTTCCCAACGCAACCACTGGACCAATCGTTTTCAACTTTGGAGGCTATTTTATTGTACATTCGAAGACGTGAAAAGCATTTTTTTAATTTTGATTTTTCTTTGCCCGAAACTTTAAACGCGATTTACTCAAAACTACATTTTCGCAATTTTCAACAGCGATAAAAAAAACTATTCATCCCATTCATTTCAACCAAATATTTTTTGACACATAATTGCAAACACTCGTCGATAAACCTTCATAAAAAAAATTAATTTAACAATCATTTTTTGCATAAAAATTTTCGGTAAAAATTCGATATTTTTCCTCTGAGTGCCGCCATTATTACAATATTCAACTTTTGAAACTTTTTCTTGGTTTATCGACAGCGTACTTTCATATAAAATGTAATGGTTTCTGATTTTTTTTGTTTCGGATGAAAAACAAAAAAAACTACAGCTGCCGCAATTCGACATTGTGGGAAAAATTCGTTCAGCAACGATTGGTCGCAGGCTGCTGATGAATAATTATTTTCGATTTTTCAAAATGTTTTTCATGTCTTCGAATGTACAATAAAAAAGCCTCGAAAGTTGAAAACGATTGGTCCAGTATAAGTAGCGTTAGAAAAAAATCCTGAAATCTCGTCATCTTCGACCATTTATATGGGTTTCCCCCCTTAACGAAAATAGGCTTTGTCCCCCATTTTCCGTGACGCTCTCTCGTTTCTTGCTGATTTAGGGGCGGCAAGTCCTCGACTAAGACCCCAGGAAATGTTGCAACAAATTTTAAGTCTCCAACATTGATGACTCATTTTTAGAGAGCGGCGAATTTTATTTAGAAAAACCTATTATCGTTGCATATTTCAATGAGATCAACTTCAACGTCGTAAAGCACTTTTTTTTTCAATCATTCCCTATTTCGCCTGAAACGGTGCCGACAGCGCGTTGGCCAATCTCTCCCAATCTCTTTTCATCTCGTTCTGGTACCGTTTTTTATATTCCAAACCACCTTAGTACTGCGATAGATACAGCTGCGAGCGTTTTCCTTATACGGCGCCTGCGGATCGTAACCGTAAATGTAATAGTCCCGGCAAATAGAATCACGTGCGCTCACACCGGTATATGCGCTCTCAGAGCGTTAAAAAAAAGCTTCACCGTCGACTCAAGCCGATGGGATAAAAAATCTATATTTTTTTTCTCAGATAGCTCTTGCAGTTTGAAATTAGGCCACTTCCGGTACGCTGAAAAAGGCATGAAACTCAAATTGCTCCCGTTTGACATGAAATACGCCGAGAATCAAGCAACTTTTTTATCCTTCACTAAACAGGACCAATTATAATTTTCCGACATTTTAAGGCGGAATTCTGGCCCAGAGACATCAATTTTGAGCGTTTTGTCGAGCTCGATAAAAAAAAATATATATTTTTACCATTCTTTTTTTTACAAAATAGTTATTTATATTTTGTTAATAAACAAATAAAATTTCGAGAAAAAAAATGAAACCTAAATAAAGTTATCAGCTGGTAAAGTTGGGGCTAAAAAAAGGGTGTCGTTGCTGACATGATTGCAACCTTTTTCTAGTCATCCAATACGGAATTTAAAAAAAAGATTCTTAATTAGTAAATCGATTTTCACGAAAAATCGAATTCAAAGAATCGATTTCGTAAGAATCGATTTTAAAAAATCGTAAAAAAAATTAATTGCTAGTTAAAGCTTAGGTAAGTGTTTATTAAGTTTTTGCTATGGGAAATCATTAAATTGGATTAATTCATTTTTAAGACAAAATGATTAATGCCAAATAACAAATATAAAGCCGTTCTCATTCTGGCTAAACATCGTTTGATTCTTTTGCATATTTGCACTTTTTAATATATTCTTAAAAATATTATGAATATATTTAACAAATCAGACTTTTTTCTATTGCAGAAGTTTCTATTGTTTTACGATATTTTTTATGTATTTTTTTTCCATTATTTTTTTCCCTGGATCCTGTTTTCAATATTCTTACTATTAATTTTTTTTACTCTTTTTCTCATATTTTCACATACTTTTTTTTGCTTTTAACCTTGACGTTGATGTTTCATAGACTTTTAATTAATTGCTAATTGCTTTTATCAATCTTTACTTAATTGCCAATCTTTAATAGAAAATCAATTTAATAAAAAATCGAATTTTCGATTTTTAAGGTCAAGAATCGATTCACCTAAAGATCGAAGAGGAAAGAATCGATTCAAATGATCGATTTTTTGTACAAAAGAATCTATATTTTAAAGGATCGAATCGGAATCGAACATCCCTAGTTATAGCCTCTACATCATAGAAAAAAGAAAAAAAAATCGCAAAATGGCGGCTGTCTGAAAAAAAAAAAACATTTTTCGACTCTTTTTTCATTGTTTTTGATTTTTTTACAATAGTAACAAAAAATAAATGTATAAAATATATTTTAATGATTTTTCATCTCGAAAATTTGTCAATATAAATGAATTTCTAAAAAAGCAAATTATTTTCGTTGCATTAAAACGATACAAACTTCAGCATCATAAATATTAAGGGAGTATTCTGCTCTAGAATTTTGAAAAAATCAATTTTTTTTGCCTATTCTTGAAGTTTAGAATTTGCGATTGTTTATCAGACGTTAGAATTTTTTTAAATCACCAAACGAGCGAAAAAACTTGTCGACAAAACGGGGCACGCCTTTCGCACTTTCCCTCGACGTCCGGTTGTATTGAATTGAATGAGTTTCCTCATTCCTGCCGAACAAGTGCGTGTCCATAAATATATATCATCAGGGCCTCGTGTTTTCATTTTGCTGGAAAAATATTTTTTTTCATTCTATTGTTGTTTCTCTATATGAAGCATTCCACACCAAGTGGGCCACTAATAAATTGTGTGATCTCGAACTATTATGAAACATTTTTTTTAAAGGTTATTCGAGTGTCAAAAGCAAGCAGGATTTTTTTCAGATTTTTAAATCTGATTTTATACCCCCTATTTAGATACGAATGTTGTTATTTATTTTTTTTTCGATTCATTTTACATGCGAAACGATCCATTACACAAAAAATAATACCTGCACATAAAATTTAGGTTTTCCAATATACTTTATAATCTCATCTTTTTTTTAAGCTGTCCAGAATCCTTTTCGTGTATTATTCAGCGAAACAAGGCAATAATATTTTTTTTCGTCGAGTTCGCCGTTTCCAATTTTCCTACAACTTCGAGAGAACCCATGTTGATTTCACAACAAACCGCAGAAAAATTGGCATGATGGAGAATCCATATCTTCCAAGTGTTTTCTGAGGTTAACTGATGAAAACACTTGCGACTTACGACAAATATTCGATGTTATCCAAGGCCCTCATTAAATTTATTAAAAAAACATTGAATGAATAGAAAAAAAATAAATAACAACATTCGTATCCAAATTGGGGGTGTAAAATCAGATTTAAAAATCTGAAAAAATCTTGCTTGCTTTTGACACTCGAATAACCTCTAAAAAAATATTTCATAATATTTTGAGATCACACGATTTTTTAGTGGCCCATTTGGTGTGGAATGCTTCATATACGATTGCGAAAAATTTGCATCCATGAATAAGAGTCGTGCTACGACATGCGGGAATCAACGTGCGTCCATATGGAATTGAAAAACCAAAAGTATATATCGTTTCTAGGCCATTGCGATCTTCATCGATAGGATCTGTTCGCGAAGCGTGAAGCCGGGCCCGTTTCCGGTCTGTGAAATGCTCCCTCGACCGTTCCCAATTTTACACACGACAATCAAATCTTGCACGTACGAATAAGCGTTCATTTTTTGCAGCTCAAAAATCTGTGTTTATCAAAATTAAGAATTCAAGAGACGCGGCAGCGTCTCAATATTACCAAGATATTACCTTTTCATTTCTCACTCACTTTTGACAAAGGAAATATTTGCAGGTAATATTTTCTTCGCACTCTCATTACTATTTTACACGACGCCATTTTTGTCATACGATTTACCATCGCCAGATTTTGAATGGATTTTTATCATGGCCGATAAAGGATTCACGAAGGATTGGAGATCCAAGATTTCCCCCGATCTCGCGGCTTGGAAGATTTTATCCGCACGAAACCGGAAGTAAAACTCAATTATACGGCATAGGAGAAAGTCATCGGGCGAGTATAAACGCACGAAGAGACTTTCGAATTCAGCGCAGACCTCTTGCGAGGATCCTGACCATTGGACGAGAAATTGGCGTCACCATAATATACCAACCAGTGTCGTCTAATGATTACAGTCGCATCCAGTTTCCGCAATTATCCGATGCAAAGCTGATTACAATTTGCGAAAAAATAATTTTTTTCATTTTCGACGTTTTTTTGCATGATCAGTTGATACTTATATATGAGGCATTCCCCGACATTCCGATCAAAATCTTGCCTTGATGATTTCAATTTTCCTCTAAATTTTTTACATAAAAACACACGTTGAAAAAAAAATTCCCACATTTTTTCAGAATTTTTCGGTCACGCGTTGTTTAGATTTTTTTTTTTTTGAAAGGGACCACATCGTAAAATCTGAAAAAATTCAGAATAATCTAATAACATTTTTCGGAATTAGTTCAAGCAAATATAGAAATTAGTTACGTTCATCGGAAGGCCGAAAATTGAAAATAGAACTAATCTATCTATCCGCAAAAAAAGAATAAACATAAAATCGTAAAAATTTCGTCGAATGATCTCTCACTCTTACCCCATATTTAATCAATGAATTCATTATGTGGTTCTACTGCAATATTTTATAATTCATCATCCAAAACTGGCATAAAGATTTCGGCATGAATTCAAGGTACTTCGCACCCCTAAATTTATTATTCCAACCGAAAAAGTAGTTATCTAATAACCATTTAGTTGTTTTCACAATTTTCAAAAGTTGTTACTATATTTTCAATTAATTCGTCAATCAAGTAATTATTAATTATTACCAACTACTTATTAATAATGAATTAACCAATAAATAAATCAAATTTAAATTAACCCAACAATAATTATCAGCCATTCGACGATACTCAGCCATTTTCACAAGAAGTTTAATGAGAAAATAAGGATTCCCTTTTCTCCCCTCGTTTAAAAAAAAAAACCATAAGCCAAATTTCGTCAAATGATTTTCCTCTACCATATTTAATCAATAAATTAATTATAAGATTGTACTGAAATATTTTATAATTAATCATCCGAAAATGGCATCAACATGCCGGCATAATTTATGGTAACTTAACCCCTAAATTTAATAGTAAGTCGGAGTAAAACAACAAATGGTAACCAAAACTATATAAAATTATGATTTTAACCGAAAAAGTATTATAGTTATCTAATAACTTAGTTAAATTTACAATTTTCGTTGTGATCATATTTTCAAAAAATTCATCAATAAATCAATAACTAATCAATTACTTATCGATTATTACCAACTACTTATTAATGCCTAATTAATCAATCAATAAATCCGATTTAAATTGTTGGGCTGGAATTATTGGCTGAGAATTATTCATTGGAAATTTAATGAGAAAATAAGGGTTCTCCTTTTTCTCCGTGTTTTTTAAAAAACCATTTGCTACCGTTAGAATTAAAAAAAAGGGGTTATTGTTTCGAGGTAACGGAAATCGATATTTTCACCCCTTTCGAGCCGAGACCAGAGGTTTGTCTACGTCGTAACGTAATGTGCATTCACCGTCATCGGCTTGGTATCCCTCCGGCTCTATCGCAACTATCTCCTACAATACAGGGGTTGTAAAACCACCCCTTATATCGGGGCGAGGGTTGAAACGAGCACCCGGTTAGGATAAAGCGTTTACGCGCGATTCGAAGCTTGGCCAGCGCTTGAAGAGATAAAGAGCGGGGCTGAAGGGAAGGGGTGGGATCGGGGAGGGTGAAAATGCATTATGCAGCCGCACGCTACGTAAATATAAGCCCAAGAGGGGTTCGATCACCCGCGAGACAAGATTTTCTCGTTCCTCGTATAGGGTCAAAGCCGGATAGTTGCCCCGGGGTGATAGTTGCTCCGGTTTTTAATACACTATATGTTAGAGATGTCCCTAGCGTTAGCGCTTTTCTGTAATTATTAATATGCCCTCCCAGGCACCCAAAAAACATAGGACAGGGCCCACAAGTTTCGTCTGTGTGAGCGAAAATCTTCCGCGGTGAGACCTCGACGAGCGTTGCACTAATATTGGTGACTAATTTTTATGCACCCCTGCAAGACATTAATATCGATGGTTTGGGTGGGGATCGAAGAGTCGACTAATCAATATTTCGAACGGCCGAAATCCCGAATTTCGCGATTACGAGCGTTCGAATAACGAAGCGCCGAAATCCCGAACGCCAGAAAAGCGAAAGAGGAGAGAGCCGCCCCATGCGTAAGAGAGAGAGAGATGCGCCTCCTCTCTCTCTTACGCATGAGGCGGCTCTCTTGACTTTCTCTTTTCTGGCGATCGGGATTTCGGCGCTTCGTTATTCTAACGCTCGTAATCGTAAAATTCGGCATTTCGGCCGTTCGAAATATTGGTTAGTCGACTCTTCGACCCCCACCCGATGGTTTCATAGTTTTTTTTATATTGTTATTTATCGCCAAAGATGATGGGTTTTTTTTTGTGAACGAAAACCGAAACTTTGAAAGGTAACTTTGAAAGACTTTAAGATAGTCTACTTTAGACGGCCCAAAAAAAGCAATGTTTTACGATTTTTTTCTCAGCTCCTTTATCTGATAGATATCACTATAAAACTGCTAGTACAACATTGTTTCATTCTTTGAAAGTACAAAACACAAATTTATTTTTTATTTTGATCCTTTGAATAATTTATAGAGTTGCAAATGTCCTGTCTCATGGCCAACAGTTAATGTCAGGATTAGCAAGTCTGAAAAATAAAAGATAGCATTTTAAAAAGGAAGGTCTCTTACACAACAATGAACCAATGTTAATGAAAATTCGATTTTGAAAAAATGGCGGATGTTTGAAGTGAAAATAATAATTTAATTTTTCACAATTTATTTCAAACATTCGCTATTTTTTTTAATCGATTTTAAGGGATTATTCTACCCCCGTGCACTGTTAAGTGAAGCTTATTTGAGATTTTTTTTTCAATTATCAAAGAATAAATAAAAATGAAGTTTTGAGGATCGATTCTATACGTATTAAGGTGCGCTAAATTATTTTTTTAAAAATTAAAATAGTAATTTTTAAAAATAATTTTGTTTTTGAAAAGACCCAAGATTTCGATTTTTTTTTAAGATTTGCAATTTGGCTTCTATTTTGATTTTGATTTATTTATTATTTTTTTAATTTATTGATTTTTTTGGTAGTAAACAATCGACCTTAGATTGTGTAATGCGAATGTAATTATTTATCAATTGTGAAAATCGTGTGTACTTATATTCTATTTAATAAGCTGCAGTTAAAATATCCAATCGATCAGATAAAAATTGGGCGAGCTCTGCTGTACGCAAATTTGAAAAACATAGTTTTGGAAGAAACGCGTTTAAAGTTTCAAAGCATATTTCTGATATGCTCAGAGGTGACTCGAAAAATAAGCTATAAAAATTGTTCATAATTTTTATCAGCTTTTAAATATCATTTTTAAATGGATTTAAGCCATAAAAAAATAATAATTAAATAAAAAATAATTCATAGTAATGGTTTTTATGTGAACAAAAATGTAACACAGGTATTTCTAAAATTACTCTTAACATCCGTAAATATAAAAAAAACTATGCTTAGTATTCGACATATTTGATTAATATTAAAGAGTATAATCTCTTAGTATTGAAAAATAACACATCAACCCCAATTTACCCTTCGATAAATCCTTGTCCAAAAATGATAACTGCAATTGAAAACAAAACGACTACTAATTAAAAGCTCAATTAATTGAATTGAGCTTAATAAATTAAAAGCTTAATTACTTAAAATTATTTAAATTGTATACCAATGTTTTCTAGTATGTAATAATACTTTTTTAAAAAATTCGATTTCAATTATGAAATCGCCCTTTATAGAAATATTTAAAATAGTACATTCCGATACGAGTGCGTTGAAACTTTTTCTGACGAGTGTGAGTTTGCAGCATGAGCTGAAGGCCAATGCTGCAATCACACGAGTCAGAAAAATGTTTCTCGCACGAGTTTCGTACAAAATTTTATTGCACGAGTGCGGAGAGTGCCATTTTACGCACACGAAGTGTGCGTAAAATGGGCACTTTACGCACGGAGTGCAATAAAAACATTTATTTCTACAATGTACTCTTTGATTAACTTTCATTGATGCCTGCGCCAATATTCTTTTTTTTTTTATTATTAAAATGTTCCTGGAAATTCGAGCCTGGTTGATATCAGGCAACGATGTGGCAACTATTCGAGGAACTTTTGGTATTCGTTGCATCTTCTGGATCGCAACGGGATGTCGTTCCGAGTTTCCGACAGACGTCTCGTAGGGAAAATTGCACGTAGTGGTGGCGCCAACAGGCGCGCATACATATCTTGTCGCGTGAATTCCTAGGGTCTAAAGGACCTCCCCTCACCCTCAGCCAAGTTCTCGGGTTCATTGCCTAATATCTTCAAGTCCGCTGCGAGGACCCTTACGAGAGAGTTATCCCTCCGTGAAACATTCGCACCCTTCCTCGCCAACACTTTGTGCTCGGGGGAGGGTTCGTTGACCTCAGACATCGTGAATTCTTGGGTTTGTGGGAAAACTCGAGAGAGACTTCGCCGTTGCGACAAGAGGACCGAGAATATGGAGTGTCTTCTCTCATATAACTTATATACATATAAATGGTTAGAATGAACACATCAACCCTTTCGGTGGCAAAACAGTGACTTTAGTTACCGTAGAACTTGAACCCTTCGTGCCTGTTCCAGAAATATACTGATCAGAAATAAACAATGATAATTGATATTATTACCAATTTTATACTTTAAAAAGTGGATAAAATATTGATGCTAACTCTGTGCAATTGAAACTACATTAAATGATCTGGGAGAAATGCAAGTAAAGGGGTTAATCGACTTATTTCAAGCAAGATTAAGTTTATTTGAATAAAAGAGTAAATCTGAATTAGAACGCTAATAGAAGTGTAATGTTTGCATTTTTTTTTCTTGGCTACAAAATTAAGCTTTTCGGAGAATTTATTATAATTTATTTTCTATTTCGATATTACTTATCGATCTTTTAGTATGAAAGTTTTCTTCTTTTTACTAGAAAATATCGAAAACGTAGTTTTCGTCGAAACAAAAATACTCCAAGAATTTTTAAATTCTTTATATAATTATCTTCAATGTCAACTTGCGAAATTAATTAAAGATTAATTAAAGATAAATTTAATAACTGTTCCAAACAATAAAATCGAACAGAACTGAATTAGAACGTCAACAGAAGTGTAATGTTTGCATTTTTTCTCGGCTATAAAATTAAGCTTTTTGGGTAATTTGTTATAATTTTTTATCTTTTTCGATATTACAGATCGTTCTTTTAGTGTGAAAATTTTCGTTTTTTTTTAAATAAATAATTTCTAAATTCTTATATAATTATCTTCAATGTAAACTTGAGAAATTATTCCGAAAGTAATTAAATTGAATTTAATAACTGTTCCAAACAATAAAATTGAACATAGGTAACTGAATTATAATGTCAACAAAGTGCAATGTTTGCATTTTTTTCTTGCCTATAAAATCAAACTTTTTGGGAAATTTATTATAATTTATTATCGATTTCGATATTACATATCGTTCTTTCGATATAAAAATTTTCGGTTTTTGTTTTCAAATACAAAATATTGAACACGTAGTTTTGGTCATAAAAAATACTCAAAGAATTCCTTAATTCATATATTATTACATATCTTCATTATGAACCTAAAAAATTAATCAAAAATTAATTAAATTGAATTTGACAACTGTTTCAGACAATAAAATTGAACATTTTCAGCAAAAATGGTTTTGTTTCTCAAAGTCTCACAATTCATAAAATTTATTGTATTTGCAAGGTCACAGAGATTATGTAAAAACATAAAAATGAATAAAACTTTCAAAAAGTCGGAGTTTTTTAAATATTCTAGAATATTTTGTAAAAAAATACTATTTTTGTCATTGAAAACCACAACCAGAAAAGTTTTGTTCTATTTTTTTGGACTAGAATAAAATCACGAAAATTACATCTAAATGTTACAATTAAAATTCCTCCCTCGAGAATGAGGTCTCACGTGCTTTGATCCTGAATTTTCCATTTAATAAAAAAACTACCCATCGCAATATTGCTTCGTATGTGCGGTTATTTAACAGATGGGGGGCGAGTATCGATTATTCGACTGTCTCTCTTTGCTCTGTTGAAATCGTTGGATTGTCCATGAATGCAAAACGTGTACACGCATGTTCCATTCTTGCGAATCTCACTGAGAACCGGATCAAAAGGGAAATCGTGCTTCGCGTCCACTGAATCCTTCTCATCTCTCGTTCTCTTTATCGTCGGTTATTTGCCTGTCAGGATTTTCGCATTGACACAAACACCGTATCGTCGCCTAACGCTTTATCGTGAAATATCGAGTTATCGATGGTGAACTCGATTCTATACCGGTATTGACAATCGTGTTTGCCGATTGAGAACGACGCGATCGAAGAGATCGAGATCGAGGACACTTGAGTGTCGATGAGTTCGCAAAATTTGCGTTATTGAATTTCTGCTCGCGACACATTCGAGTGCCCATGCGAGTGAGTTATCACCTCGACGAATTCCTTGATTGACGGAATAATCGATAAAAACTAGGAGCCTTTTCAATCCCTCACTCAATGTCTGGCAATCTCTTCCTACGTCAATTCTATTATTTCTTCCTGCAAATGTGCGATCCCAGAGCGTTTCAAATTCGAACAACACCCGATGGAATGCGAATTCACCATTTCCATCAACAATTAGACCAACATCGATCAATGTTTATTGTAAAATATTAATAACTTCAATTTTCATTTTAATTCACGTGAACGTTTGACCAACTGGTTCGATAAACAATCATTTAATTTTAAATGCAATGGAAAATGGTTGAATTCAAATGGATTGAATGGTTCAAAGTTCAATTGAACAAAAAATTGAATTTTTGTAGTGGACCTAAAATTTTTGTGGTCAATCAGTGAAATATAAATTATCTCCTCTTTATACGAACAATACTCAAGAAAATAATTTTTTTTCATTCTACTTACTTTGAACTTCTTATTAGCTTTGTTACATTTTTTTCTCAATTTTTCAAAGCGGTGTCAGATTTCATAAAAAAATTGTAAATTATTTTTTTTTTTTAATTGGACATGAGCAGGGTTGCGAAATTTTTAATAAAAAAGTACTGCATTAACCATTACTTTTTTAATTGCTAATGAAATTAATTTCCATGAACCATTAAAATTTAATGGTTAATGGATATTGTTTTCATTAAGGGGGTCGTCTAGTGTGAAACCTGTTTTTTAAATATTTTTTTTGACAAACCATTAAAATAAAATAATTTACGAATTGTGTATCATTTTTATCAATATTTGAACAAACTTTGTGCATTTTTTGAAGTGAATGTATTAAATATAATCGGAGCTACACCGCCCAACAGGAACACATATAAAAAAAGGTGCTCCACTGCTGCCATGATTCCGGCCGTTCTGCTTATCTGAAATCAAAAAACCAAACCCCATTTCAATTGTGAGACTTGAGACTTTACCGTGAACCAAAAGAAAGTCAGAATTAAAAAAAAAAAAATTTTTTTTACGCTTTAGAAAGAAAATTCAATTTTTCGCATTGAATATTCTTTTTAACAATTCATAAATTATTTTATTTTAATGGTTGGTCAAAACAAAATTCCCGAAAAATATTTAAAAAAACAGGTTTCACACTAGACGACCCCCTTAACCATTAAAATTATTTCCATTAATTATTAAATGTTAATGGTTAATGAAAATGCAAATGCATTTAAAAAAATAATGCATTATTTGCAACCCTGCTCATTACAATGTAGTGTGTAATAGAACAAATTTCCATTACCCATTGCAATGTAATGTGTAATGGACAAAACTTTGATTGCAATTTTGGGAATAGAAAAATATAGATGAATAAATTATTGCAATTTTGCATTACATTTTATTGACTGCGGACTTAGATTTTCAGGTACCTTAAATTCTAAAAAGCATTTATATTATAATTCTAAAAATCTAAGTTCTAAGTCAATAAAATGTAATGCAAAATTGCAATAATTTATTCATCTATATTTTTCCATTTCCAAAATTGCAATCAAAGTTTTGTCTATTACACATTACATTGCAGTGGGTAATGGAATTTTTTTCTATTACACACTACATTGTAATGGGCAGAGTTGCAAATAATGCATTACTTTTTTTTAATGCAATTGCATTTTCATTAACCATTGCATTTTAATGGCTAATGAAAATAATTTTCAATAACCATTAAACGTTAATGGTTAATGAAAATGCAAATGCATTAAAAAAACCAATGCATTTTTTGCAACTCTGGACATGAGACACATGGTCAAAATAATCGTAAAGCAGTTGATATTAAATTAAATATTTTGCAAATAATATTTTCCATTCCTGAGGCTGAATACTAAAGTGCGAAACAAGGTTTGTCATTTAATTCACAAAAGTTTATAGAAACAATTTTCAAAATTTTGCACCAATTTTCAAACTCCAAAATCCTTGAGCATTCTGAATACACTCCGTTTCTGTCGTGTGTCATCGTTTTCTCGTTTTCATTCGTCAAACAAACAAATGCGGAGCGTTTGTCCGGCAAGGTCAAAACTCAATCGCACTATCTTTCGATTTGCATCGATATATCGATGCTCCAATGCAAGAAGGGCATAAAAAAGCTCTCTACTAGCTCGATACGCCCTTTTGAACTTTGAGCCATTTTGCCGAAGCTCTGGACATCAATCTCCTCTATCGCGATGCTCTGTGCTCTCGGAAATTTAATTTGATTTCAGTCACGTACATTCCAAGATGTACGCGATGTTCGTCTCTCTTTCCCCCTCGTTTTATTCCCGTTGTTCCCTTTGATCCACTCTTTTATTATCGGAAGCGGCTGCGAGAGAAACACCGCCCTTTCTCTCTCCCTTTATCTCTCAAGAAGTCGTTGAAATCTTGTTTCACGCTGGACGAACGTGCGATCGTTAAAAAACCAACAAGATCTATCCACCGCACATTTATTGCTATTCCAACTTGCTATTTTCCATTGGGTTTTTTTTGCCTATCTCTTCTGCGTCGGTACGTGAAAATATTTATTCTGCGGTCGAGGAGGAAAGAAATATACGTCGATGCGTGGAAAACGTCGGAAAAAAATCCCTGCGTGAAACGTTTGTTCCGAGAACGTTGGAAAAAGTGATGCGACTCTCTCTGTTTGTGGTGAAATCGAGAGAATGTGGTGTTTGCATTTGCGTTAGCGTGCAAGCAAAAGTGTTTTCGCGTCTTAGCGAAATTTTCCGGTCTGACAAGTTTGCTCATGGAGACTGCAAAAGTTTCATATGGATATGACAATACAGAATTCAGTATCGTGGATATTCACTTTTCGAGATGATATTGGAGGAAAATCTATCTAATTAATGGTATTCGAAGTGACTGAGTTTTTTTAGGCATGATGTCCTGGAAAAGTTGGCCCAAGGATTTCTCAGCCTTTAGAGAAAGATTGACTCTGAAGTCTAGAATCTTGATAAGGGCTCCTGATATGATGTAAGGGTCGAAAAATCAATAATTAAAGGATGAGCTTCACTCTGCAAAATGCTCATAGATTAATTGCATGATTCGCAGTGCAAGTCTTCTGGCGTCAAAAAAAATAATCTTTTGCTTCCTCATAAAGGAAAGTGTAAAAATAGTTAGGCACGTAAATGTTAGGTATTAATGATTTGCCGAAAATAAAAAATAAAAAAAATGTGTAGGTTTTTAAAGCTTGTGCAAATTATCACTACATTATTTTTCGCTCATTAAAAAATATTTCCTTTTAAAGGAACCTTATTTGAAGCTGAATCAATAATTGTTTTATTTTTAATAATTTTTCGGTGGAAGAAAAAAATTCAATGCTTAAAACGGAAAATTCCCATGTATTTTAAATGGGGAAAATACCGTCTAAAAGGCAAGCACTTCCGAAACGATTTTTTCTTTTTTTGAAATTCGTTTCAGGTGATGTATAAATGGTCTGGGGGGGGGGGGGGGATTAAAAAAACGCCAACTTGGGGAAAAACGGACACCCTAGTATGTATCCTGAGTTTCTGATGTAAATAATTAATAACTCAAGAACGCTTCGAGAAATCGAGCTGAAGTTTGGCACACTCGTCCAGCACGAATTGCCCTTCATTATGAAATTTGTTTGTTTTATTTCTAACCGATGTTTAAATTTTATCGACTTTTTTAGTTTTTGCAACAATGGCGTAAACGCTCTAACTTCTCCAATTTTCAAGATATTGCACTCAAACTTTGTACAGAATTAGTATAGCTGTTAAGGTTGTTTGGTATTTAATTTGACAAAAATCGATCGAAAGATTCAATTGTTATGAAAATTTTTAATTTTTTGAAAAATGTCATCAACGCTCTAACTTGCAGAATTTTCAAGATATTGCAGTGAAACTTTGTAAGGAACTAATATAGCTATCGAGGTTGTTCGCTATTGAATTTGGCGAAAATTCATCGAGGGATTAAAATTTTATAAAATTTTTATTTTTTTGAAAAATAGCGTAAACACTCTAACTTGTGCAATTTTTTAGATCTTACACTGAAACTTTGCACAGAGCTAATGTAGGTATCGAGGATGTTCGTTATGAAATTTGGCGAAAATCGATCGAATGATTAAAATTTCAACATTCAAAATAGTGATCGAGGTTGTTCGCAATTGAATTTGACAAAAATCAAATCGGGCAAGAAGTAAATTTGAAAGAATTTGGCAAATTTGCAAGTTGATTACTGATGTTTTTCGATAGTTAACAAAGCTTCCTCTATGAGGAAGCCAAATTTGATTGCCATACTTTGTGATGAAGGAAGCTGTGTGAACTATGGACAAAGATGAGGAAGCAATGTGCAAATGTCCAATGTGCAGGGTTTTTAAAAATTATCGTTAGCAAAAGAATAAGGGTTAAAAAATTCATGAACCTTCAAATATACTTTATAGATCAATTTTATATTTTACAATAAAAGTTCTCTGTGAATATCAAAAAAATTCTACTCCACACACAGATGAAGCTCACGGAAGTGTTATAAAACCTGGAAATCATTAATGTAACTTCAAATATGCTCTAAGGTTTGCAAAAATCGGCAGAAATGAAGCGAGCGATCGCCTCCCCCTAAATTCTTCCTTGATAGATTGTACACATTCCAATACAAGTTTTCTGCAAGTTTTAAAGTAATTTTACTTCACTAATCTCCTTGAAAAGCGGGATGAAGCCCTCGGAGGAGCAATGAGAGAGCCGCAAATCCGCAATGCAAAATTTCAAATACATGAAAATGAATAACAGACTCAAAGTATGCGGAATCTCGCAGGATATTTATCAAATCCGTGGACTGCCGTGTAGCCGATCTATGCCTTGATAACTCTCGGTGTGTAGAATCGGGAATTTCACGAGCACGTACATCATATTCGCGTTCATCGCAATTTAGGAGCCAGCACGAACTGAACATATCCAGCCGGTTGCGAGCAGCCTCATGCGATATAATATATTCTCGTGGTTTTCCCTACCAGATAGAGCATGCATACATGCTCATATTATACGTGGTTACGTAATATTGGACATAACGTATATTCACTATATTCACCACGTATATATCCAATATATGTACCTTATGAATTCATGGGTATATATGGGGCATACCACGTCGAATCACGCGGTCATCGGCCTGACCCCCTCGTATTTTGATGTCCGCAATGAATTGTGGGTTTCATTTGGCCCAAAATATGACCTCGAGTTAAAAAAAAAATTTATTTCATTTTTTGGGGGCTGCCCGAGCTAAAAAATCATTAAATTGATGGAAAACATAAAGAGGGGTCTTTTTAGAATTAATGCAATTTTTTCACAGAAACTAGGGCCCAAAACAGATATTTTCGTCATAGTTCGATAATGGCCCAAAAATAATGACTTTTTTATTTATTTTTTATTTCGATTGTTTCTTGTAGCGAGAAGAACAACAAAAATATTTTTCTAGTGAAACTTGGTTTTTGTTTTTTTGTTTAAGAGTGAAATGACAACATTTTTTGAAAATTTACTAGCCTCGACGACCTGAAATAGAACGGATGATTCAAACACAATTAAATTATTAAAATTGAAAAAAATAGTAATTATTTTTGGCCCATTATCGAACTATGACGAAAATGTATGTTTTGAGCCCTAGATTCTGTAAAAAAATTTCATTAATTTGAAAAAGGGCCCTTTTCATGTTTTCCCTTAATTTAATGATTTTTTAGCTCGGGCAACCCCTAAAAAATGAAATAAAAATTTCTAAAAATTTGAGGTCATATTTTGGTCCAAACGAAACCCACGATTCATTGGAGATAAAAATCCGAGAGGCTCTGGCCGATGACCGCGCGATTTGACGTGGAATGCCCCATACATTGATATATCAGACACAAAAGTCGACTGCTGAGGATCAAACAGGCGTATTCCATGTGATTTTGCATGTATCAAATTAGATAGGATGCGCCCTTCTGAGGGCTGGAGAAAGATATGCGTCTCTATCAGAGGGATGCAGAAACCCCTTTGCGAAGAGAAAGAGAGAGAGAGGGAGAAAATATTCATGGCGCTTGAGATCGAACTCCATTTGCCGATATGTATCCAGAACATTGGTAGACCCATGTATCATGTTCCTATCCGGATATCCAAAAGTAATATTAAAAATTGAATATCCAACATTTGATTTTCGTTTGGGAGCGAATTTTTGTGAAGTTCGCAGCCTTTATGTTCTTTTCCTTAGTCTGCGAATTCGCGAGAGCTTTTTTCCGTGTGAAGTTTCCATCGTTGGAATGCATCCGAAAAAGGTTTTTCTGAATGAAATTCATCCCTTCTGAGAATAAATTGTTAGAGAAGAAATTTGTTGAAAATGAAGAAATAGTATATGTTCTATATTCTTTTAAAATATAATAAATAGTTTATTTTATTCAAAATTTTAAGCATAGAAAGAAGCAACATTCCAACAATATTTTATGAAATTTTCATTAAAAAATTTGGAAAATTCTGTCGGTACTTTTTTGGTACAATTTGCACCACGAAATTATGAAATTAGTTGAAATCGATTAAAAAACATTCGTTTAATCACTAATCAATCCTATTTTGAAAAAGTATGCCAATTTTAATGGGATCGGTGCATTAATTTTTCAAAAATCGTTTCCATCGACTCCAAAATCAGTGTTATTTTTTTTTACAGGAATTTCTAAATAATCTCTCTCTCTTCTAACTTGATTGACTCGAAACTTTAGCAAAATATTCGTATTGTATTATAAAATAAAAAAAAAATTAATTGTTTAAAATTTTCAAAAACAATGTAACCGCTTAAAAAGCTGAGGCTTTCGGTACTAAAGAAACGCACCACAAATAATTAGAAAAAAAACATTTTTATTATGCTCTAACGACGCGTACATACAATTAGATATCTAATTGTAAGTGAAAATAGAAGGTTTGGAAATTCTTCTGAATAATCTTCAAGCGATTTTTCCATATTCCAACCCTTGCTCTGCCATTGATTGAATTTTCGATCAGAGTTAAGTTTTAATTATTTTACACCGGATCCTCGGCGTCATAATATCGATGCAGTTTATGAGAATTGTGTGAAACTCCGTGGAGAATCGGAATTGTCTGCCAGTCTCTTTCTCCCTGTTCTCGAAGAATTTGCATTGCAGAGCGAAATTGATTTGGCAGACGTGGGGAGAAAAAATCTATATGTATATATCCCATTAGAATTTTCAATATTAACGAAGGTGATAGCCCAGACTGCTCATTTCTGAGCTCTTCACTCAGCGCTGATTTTTATTTTTACGCTCTTGTTGTCCCTCGGTCTCATTTCCCTGGAAATTCGTATGATTCAAGATTTTCCTCGCGCAAAGCCACGAAATTTGAATTTTCGCGCTTTTGACAATCCGTCGCAAATTTTCAAATTTTCCTTCGTCGGGCAATTTGGATTTGCCTTTAAATTTAGGTTTAAATTTGGGTTTGAGTTTAAATTTAGCTTTAGATTTAGGTTTGGGTATAAAAGGACATATATCGTCAGGAATTTCATGAAGTTGCCGCAAATCTGCATTTTCCGTTGTCTCGAACATCCTTTTCGTATTCTATTTTCAACAGACAACGGACTTTGCAAAGGCAAACGAAAAAGTTTCTACAGTCGTGAGAAAGAGTTTTTTTTTCGTCCTCACTTATGGTTTGGGAAAACGCCGTAGACGCGCACTTTGCCGGTGTTTTATGGGGAAAAAAACCGGAAGGACAGATGCGGAATGTGTTGGAAAAACAAAACAATTGAGAGAGTCGAAAAATGGAGCGACTCAATGGAAAGAAAAAAAATGCATTAAAATGTGAGAATGTTTTTTCGTGACGAGAGAAAATTGAGAGGCTCAATGAAAAATCATTATGTTTCAAGATTCAATATCGGAAAATTCGGTTTTTCGCTATTAATTGTTTATCAATCGACATTTCTTTATGTTTGGAACAAGAGAAAAATGCTGAAGAACGACGAGGTCATTTTTTTTTGTTCGTATCGAAAGTGCGCAGACATAAGCAAACAGCTGCTCGTCAATTAAGGAAGCTTCGTTGCCATTAATTATATCCGAAAAGGGGCAAAACTAAGGATATGTCTGTGAATACTATACGTTGCGGCCCCATAATTTTTATTATTCATTTTTACGTTATAATTAGTCAGTGGCAATTAAAATGTAAGAGGCTCGTGCAAACGGGATCAACAAGATAAAAAAACCGAAAATTATCATTGCAATGAGCTTGCAGAGAGTGTCGTCGCATGAAATATTTAACTTTTGCAATTACAGAGAGAAAAATAATGAAGGACCATTATACGGACCAACAGAGGCGGACAGAGGGACGCGCCAGGGTTTTGCAACTTTTTCCATCTCACGTTTCTCATTTCTCTGACGTTTCCCGAGCTTTTTGTGTATATATTTGCACATAATACAAGCGGCAAACATACATCTGCTTGCACTGTCTTCTTTTCTTCTAATTATTATCCGAGAGCCAAGAGGTGACAATTAATTGGCCACTTCTATTCAGACGTACACTTCTCGACGACGTTGGAGACCCTCGGCCACTCTATATTTTTCATTCCAGGTTGAAACTTTTCTCATTCAAGTTTTTTCTTTTCTATCATGAAGCGGTATTCTGGTCTAGAGACATACATTGTGACCGTTTTGTCGAGCTTCATAAAAAAAAAGTATTTTTTTACCATTCTTTATTTTACAACGTAGTTATTAATATTTTAACAATAAATCTAAAAAATCTTGAAAAAAATGAAAATTAAATAAGTTATGAACTGGTAAAGTTGGGGTTAAAAAAGAGATTGTGTTGGATGGATTGCGACCTTTCTGGTCATCCGATACAAAATTTAAAAAAAGATTCTTAATCAGTAAGAATGTCGTTGTAGTCTCTAACTCAGAGAAAATGAAAAAAAATCGCAAAATGGCGGCTGTATGAACAAAAATAGGCGTTTTTCGCCTCGTTCTTCGTAGTTTTTGTATTTTTTTTCAATAGTTAATAAGTAATTTTGATACAAAATTGTTAGAGGCGATAGAGAGTTATACATTGTAGATTGGTGAAAAATTGGATGTAAATCGGTTGAGTAGAACTTGAGATATCATGTCAACCGTGATGAAAATACGAGTTGCTACGTCACTGAAATAGTTATAACTTCGTAAATTATTGGAATTTCAAAATTTCCTTTCGAGCATATATTCTTGAAGGTCTGAACTTTAAGAATATGCAAAAAAAATGATTTTTTCAAAATTTTGGATCAGAATACTTCACTAAGGGGGGAAATAGGTGAAGGACGGCGTTTTTTTCAGTGATTTTCATGCATTTTTTTAACACATATAATTTATTATAACACATACATTTTATATAATTTATTGATATTGTGAGGTCATTTTATACATATATTGAAGAATATATTCTAAAATTTTCAAAAATTTTCCTTGAAACTTAACGTAGATATCAACTGCCGCACATTGTAGGTCGCTAACCAACTGAGCAGTTTGTGTACATCCTGGACGTCGCAACTTTCATCTGAAATCAATTGCACGAAGAATATACTTTTTTTTAAATGTCTCTTCTATGTGAACTTCACTTCCCTCAAAAAAATTGCAAATTAGTATTTTTTAGAGGGGTATGGACATAAAGCATGATTTCTTACCATTTTTTTGTACTTTCTATTATAATGAAAAAATACTTTTAACAAAGATATTGTTTAGGATTAAAGTTCACATAGAGCGTATTTATATAATATGCCAAATTTCAAAATGATTCTTCGGAAACTTTTTAAGCTAGAGTGTACACAAATTCGAAAAAGTCGTTTCGAGAAAAACGCTTTAAAAAAAAAAAAGGCAGAAAAGGTTAATTGAAGGCAGTAATGAATCAATTCAAACAACTTACTGGTTAATCAGCGATTCCAGCACCATATTGAAATCCTTCTTCAACTTCATATGCTTCGTTTTCAGCTCGCAATTTTTCTTTTCGAGCTTCCTTATTGTTCAAGGTCAAAGGTTAAGTGAGTGTTCCTTTAACGAGGGACACTCACTTAATCGCTTATAACTTTTCAAGGGATTAGAATTTTGTTTTGAAATTTTAAGGGTATATTTTTGAATAGTTTTACAAGCGATTTATGAAGAAAAAAAATGAATTTTTCGAAGCCTCTGCGCCTGATTCCCCCTTAAATGTACGCCCCGACTTAACGGGCATAGTTGCTGCGTCACTAAAATAGTTATAACTCCGCAAATTATCGGAATTAAAAAATTTTCTCTCGACAATATATTCTTGAAGGTCCGAGCTTTAAGAATATGTGAAAAAAATTGATTTTTTCAAAATTTTAGACCAGAATACTCCCTTAATTGTCTATCTTGGTAATCAATTTTCCTTCTCTTTCTCCGTGTCTCTCTTATTCATCGTAAATTCCCTCGCTCTGTTGCACCACGATGAGTGTCAACCCTGTATCTCGTGGGACAGATTCTCGGGTATCACGTTGGAAAAAAGAGAGAATGAAAGTGAGGGAGAGCGCTTAAAATAGGAACTTTTCCAGTCTGATCGTGCGTTGAGGTCGCGAGACTTGCACGCGTCGCACAAATGTTTCCCTACGTGCACGATCGAGGGCTTAATAGTCGTATTGACTTTATTTTATCCCTTTCGTATCCTTCAGGGAATTTAGGAAGCTCGAGAGACTCCAGAAATATATTACACTCGATCCTGGTAAAACCACAAACAAATTGAGCAACAAGAATATCGATCCGTTTGCATGGAATGCAAAAAAAAATGTCTGCGTAGATCGATGGAACAGTTTTAGACTGATTGTCATCAATTCGAGAGTAACTCCGATATTTAAGGCTCAGAAAATACTTCTGAGCGACTTTTTTCGGGTACGTTTTTTTTTTTTAACTAGCGTTAACATCCGTTTCCAAAGTGTTTTTGATTGAAATTTAAATTAAATTTTTTCACAAAATATAAATTTCCATCAAAGTGTTTTCCCGTTAAGTGTTTTCCAAAAACAATTCCCATTTTTTTCCCCATATTTTGGTGATCATGGGCACGTTTGTTTTTTTACAGATTATCCCTATTTTTCACTAGCCCAAAATCTTTTTTGTGCCAATAATTTTTGTAGTCAAAATTATTGGCATTTCCGCATGATTGATTTTTTTATCTCACGAGAGAAAAATGCTTTTACAACGAAACGATGAATTTTTATTTATTGCATTACAAGGCGATGCATTGTCGAGCCTTAACAGCGGCTTTCCTCGTCTTTCACCATTCTGTAAAGCTCAAACTCACTATTCCGTTTCAGGATACAATTGTTAGCTGCCCGATGCCTTGCTCCTCGTGTTTACATTTCCCTCGATTTTCGCGAACTTCTTGTTTCAGTGAATATTCAGTATTCCTCGCGCGGGGCATATCACTCACAAATGCACCTCTCCGTCTCGTCTCATCCGTGGAAAGCTCGTTATTTTAGCTCGGTCACAATATGAATATCTATATATCTAGCTGGGTGAACATTGAAAGTCTTGTGCTAGGTCAGTCGTAACGCCTCTGTATATCCATCGAATCCAGACAACCATGACGCAGCATTTACCGAACGATTGAAGCGTAAATATACAGAGATCGCGAATACGAGGAAACACTTGAAAACTTGATAATACGTGTCAGTTGTTTCGGGGAAAAAAATAAAAATGCAATGCTAAATGCGATTCTAGATAAATTGCGGAAAAAACTGCAGTTTCGAAATTCGCGAATTCCACAAAGAATACTCTGTAAAAAATGTCTTTGAATTTAATATACACCTAAAAAAAGATCTGATCGTGAAAAGGTATGATCGTTTAATTTGATTATTTTTTCGTTACTTTAAAGAAAATTCGCTTTTCATCCAATTTTGTTCGATATTTACTTCGACTGTATTTATTTACTTAAATTCCCTGTCACCGAGAAACAGACGTTGAAGAAAAATTTTATTCGTTGTTACTAAATACATACCTATTCACCCGTAATCGCATCCGATCATATCTGCAGATTTGTCAGTACCCCAAAAATCCGCCAGGTGGCTACCTCTCGCACAAGCGAACCTGCCTCTCGACGCCTATATCCTTTCCAAGCTCGTCTATGTTTGATATCCTTATTTTTCAGTATCGATATTTATAACATTGAACATTGCGGCAAAACGCAAGATCTTTGAATCCCCGAAAAGGATTCCCATAAAAAAGGGTCTTTTTTCTTTAACCTTCTGTTAAGGAAAAGACGAAGCTTTATGAAATTGTGAATGAAATTATGAAATCGAAATGTTTGAAAATATATATTGTGTGAATATTAAAAAAATAATAATTTCATTTAAATACATATTTGTTCAGTTTGAAATAATATTTATCAATATTAAATAAAAATTTATTAGATCGCAATATATTTTCCTAGTAGGTCATTAAAAAAAAAAAATTCGTTCACATGAATAGAGTTGTATTAGGCCGGCCTACAACTAAAAAAAATTATTTGGTGTGACTAGGATTTAGTTATATGTACTAGATCTTTTTTCTGGGTGTAGTTGTTATTGAAATTTCATATTCTTTTGTATATTAAATTTCGATAACAAGTATACGAAATCGAAATTAATGGACATGGATTGGAAAATTAACAATTTTAACTTAAATTCAATATTTGTATATTGAAATTAAGAGTGTAAACTCTGAAATTTAAAATTTACATTGGAATACTACTACATTTATTACATTTATTGGAATATTACTGCACACATATATATGAAATTTCATATACTGCAAATGCATAAAAACTTTATATTTTCAAACTTCATAATTTTTTTAGAGTGTTCAAAGTATTTATTCACTTCTTTTGCTTCCTTGTAGAGGAAGCTTTATTTTCATGAACTTTTATCCGTGATTTTCATGCCAGTATGTTCAAAATGTCCAAAAATGTCGACAAATCACATTTTTCTTAATTATTCGGTTTGCTGAAATTGTTGTAAAAATTTATTAGGGTACTTTACTAGTCTAGTTTAGAAGGCCAAACAAAAACAAATTTTTTAAAAATTTTTTCTCAGCTCCTTTATCAGATATAGCTATAAAACTGTTATGACAACATTGTTTCATCCTCCGAAAATACGAAAAAAAATTATTGTTTATTTTTGATTCTTTGAATAATTTATAGAAGGCCCCAAGGCCGAAAATGTTTTGTCCCATGGCCGACAGTTAATCTCAGGATTGGCAAGTCTGCAGAAACAAAAAAAAATAAAAAATCATTTTGAAGAGGAAGGTTTTTTACGCAACAATTTACCACCGTTAATGAAAAATCGACTAAAAAAAATGGTGGATGTTTGAAATGAAAATGAGAAAGTGAATTTTTCATATTTTTTTTCAAACATCCTTCATTTTTTTCTTTCAACCGATTTTTTGTAATAACAGTTTTTGAAATATCAGCAATAAAAAAAATTTATATACTGACAGTTTTAGCGATAAATATTGTTGACAATTAATTTTGCAAGAATCGCTTGAGCTCTGCAATTTTTCTGCGGTTTAAAAAATTTTCGATATAAAGATACAGGTTTGAATTTCCACACAGATGATCTACAAAAATTTTCAAAAAACTAGCTAATTCAAAATCTGCTCATTACTTCCTTATCCATTTTTCGTATTAAACAAAGCTTCCTCCGTTAGGAAGTCAAAACGGTGAAAATTTCTTGCTCATAGAATTTACTAATGCGTAAAAACGACGAAAAACAATATGCAAATTTCGAATTTGCAATTTTCCTAAACTGCGATAACTGAAATCGATTTAGAAGGAAAATAGAATTAAGGATGTTGAGTCCCAAATCGCAAATGATGAGAAAATTGTGAAAATTGGGTATGTTTTTGGATGAATTATTTAAGAGGTCGTGTAAAAATTTCACGACGATTAGGAAGCTCGTTATCGAACAATTAACATTAACAAATTAAATTAAATTAAATGTAGTCTTATGGAAACTGATATAACTTTGTGATAAGATTTTTTTGACCTCTCAATTTTTTAATATCTTCACTATATTGAAAGCAACGGAAACAAAACGAAGTTTATTGATAAATATTTTGTTATTTGTTTAAAAAATTGTTCTTAACAAAATGTTAATATTTTAATAACGAGCTTCCTAATCGTCGTGAAATTTTTACACGACCTCTCAAAAACTTCATACAAAACCATACCAAATTTTTAGAATTTTATCATCATTTTTCATTTTAGCCCTTAACAAGGTTGAAGTAATGATGATAAAATTCTGAAAACTTAATATGTTTTTAGATGAAGTATTCAGGAGGTTGTGTAAAAATTTCACGACGATTAAGAAGCTATTTATTGAACAATTAGCATTAAAAGATTTCACAGGGACTCAATATCCTTAAACTCAGAGATCAGTGACTTCAGAGACTAATAAACGTACCAGGCATTTCTCGATGCGATGGATTTTGCGAGTAAGAGAAGCATCGATACCAGTTTCAAAGTATGAGGATTGCGTGAGTTCCACCTCCCCCGAGATCCATTGATTCCCGTGGATCTCTCTCGGATTTTCGCCCACGTGGATCCACTTTAAAGTGGGCGTCGGATATCCAAGTACAGCGAGACGAGACTTGCGCGAGATTTCTCGTGTATTTTCTCATTCGCATGTTCGATTCAATCGTTCAATCGATCGTAGCAATCGTGACGAAACTCCACGACCGGAAGTCACCATTTATCATTGCTCATTAACGCTTCTGAGCCTTATCTCTAGCGAATGGGAAAAAATGTCGCCACAACGAAATAGAATCTCTCATGGGTATTAATTTCCTGGTTCAACTTTTTGTACTCAAATGATGACGAGCTCCAAACGTTCGTGCGATCGTTGGCACTTTTTTCATTTCGATGTCTCATCGCAGCGATAAACGTGGGCAAATATCAAACCGCGTATTATATTGAATCACGAGAATACGAGATTTGTTTTGAAACGGATACTATATAGGGTAGATGAGCTGCTGAGCTGGCGACTGTCTAGATGCGCGACAGCGCCCCCCCCCCCCCTTAATTTACACGAGCATACTCAAGACAGGGATTATTAAGATTTTTAAATATTTAAATCCGAGTACTTCACGAAAAAGAATGGTTGGTTGGGACAACTAACTGATTATTAGTTAGGTATATTCTGGTTACCGAGACTATCTGTTTCGTTACAATAATTAACTATCTAGCATTAGTTCCATCTACTATTCCTAGTTAGTTAACCCAACTAGTGAACACAACTGACTTGATTAGTCAGCCTAACTAATAAAATAGTGTCCAGGAGGATCAAGGATGGACAACGAATTTTATTATAAGATTATAAGATTTTTAAATCCGAGTACTTCACGAAAAAGAATGGTTGGTTGGGACAACCGACTGATTATTAGTTAGCTATATTCTGGTTACCGCGACCATCTGTTTCGTTACAATGACCATCTAGCATTAGTTCCATCTACGATTTCTAGTTAGTCAACTCAACTAGTGAACACAACTGACTTGATTAGTCAGTCTAACTAATATAATATTATTCAGGAGGATCAAGGATGGTCAACGATTTTTATAGGTACTGTAACCAACGATCATATCGACAGATTTGTCAGTACCCCAAAAATCCACCAGGTGGCTTCCTCTCGCACAAACGAACTTTCCCATCGACGCTCATAACTTTTCCAAGTTCATCCATGTTTGATATCCTTATTTTTTAGCATGTATATTTAATACTTGGCTAATCTATTTTCTTAATAACCTAACGTAATAATAAGATAAAAATCTATTTTCTTAATAACCTAACGTAATAATCAATCTTAAGATCGATCTTCATATCAAACTCAAGATCAAACTTTCCATTGAACTCAAGATGGAACTTAAGATCAAACTTAAGTTCCAATTTAATATGAATCTTAAGTTTCATCTTAAATGTCATTATAAGTTCATACTTGAGTTCAAACTTTAGTGCGATCTTCAGATCGATCTTAAGTTCAAACTTACACTCGGTTTGAAGTTTGATCTTAAGATTCATCTTGAATTTGAACTTAAGTTCGATCAAACTTCTTTTCGAAAATTCGAGCCTAAGATAGGTCCCGTCAATTATTTTTTTTTTGTTACTACAGCTAAGTTGTTTTCTCCGTGTTCGTTCCTCGTGCTTCTGGCATGAGGAAACCGGAAGTGAGGCTCGATATCATTATCATCCGCTGAAAATAACGCTGAAAGCATGAACATTGAATGAATCGCCCAGAAAAACATTTTCCGACGTCTTCCCTTGTGCGATTATAAAAACTGCTACCTTTTTAGAGTACAAACATTATGATTCAAATGTAACCTTGAACAGTTGAATTTACCGATTTACGGATCGATATGCGCACACACACATTTACGATTTTCTTCGATACTCGCACGAGGACCTGAAACGGAGGAAGCACCGATTTCTTCTACGAATCGTTTCGTTTTTCTACGCTCAAACAGAGATGGACGACAGTGAGATTCAGTCGACCGTCGAATCGATACTAGGACCGGGAGTCAAGGTGATCGACTGCGAGAAGAAGAATTGCGTCAGGGAGGAGGAAGTTTTGTTGATAAATGGCGTACCGATTGCCCTGGAGGGTCCCGATGGCGTTGCCTTGCGCGAGGCCATGATAACCGGTCAGATTCCGCCCTGCGATCTTCTCAATCAGATCCTCGTCAGAGCTGGAATTCTGAGGTAGCACAAAGTTTCATAAAGCAAAAACATTTCCGCGTTTCACTTTGATCCACCCTCATCCAAGTCCCGACGGGCGTTTTCTTTGATCCAACGTACATTCGTGTCTCTGAGCCGGGAAAATCGTTCAAGAGAATTTCAATCAGCGCCGTCTCGTAGATTCACTTTGTGGATTCGTTCGTTTCTCTTCGACCAGATCGATAATAGAATATTCATTGGGAATTGACTTTTCTTTACGGATTAATGCACAATCTCGTCAGAGACGTTAACTTGGTCTGTATTTAACGCGATTTTTTTAGAAACGTGAGCTTTTTGGGATATCAACTATTTCAACAATTCTCGCAGTCTAGAAGTTTAAATGTGGAAATCTGATGTAATTATCCCGGAGGAAACCCAATCGAGAAATATTTTCCCATATAGAGTCAAGTCTTCCGTTTGACCCAATGAAATATGGCACATTTACAGCTCTACCTGTTTCTTCTCTACCAAATGCAAATTCTACCATATAATATCTCTGCCAAATAAAAGTGTTCTAATGTTCCTATAAAATTTCAACCATATCAGAAGTAATCTCATAAAATCACTCTGGGGATTTTTGAAGCTGTTAAGAGAACCTCAAATTTAAAAATAATAATAATGGTAAATGAAATTCAAAGTGGTAATCATCGAAAAAATTGCAACATTTTTCGAAAAAGTAAGAACAAAAATCGAATATAGTTCTAAATAATTTTTTAATCTTTTTTTTTGACAACTACATTTAAAAACGAAGAAAATGAAAAGGAAAATTATTATGTAGTTCATTTTTAGACAAACAACAGGCTTTTAAAATTTTTTAAGTGCCTAATTTGTGATGGAATTATAGTCATTGTATATAAAATGATTTAATGAACAATGGTTTTTGGGTAATTGAACAATAAAAAATCGAAGTGTTGAAAAAAATATGAAACTAACCATCAATTAAAATTTTTTAAAAGTCTGTTGCTTGTCCAAAAATGAACCAAATAACATTTTTTTCATTTTCTCTGCTTTCAAATGTAGTTTAAAAAAATATATAAAAAAATTATTTAGAACTATCTTCTATTTTTTTTCTTACTTTTTCGAAAAACATTGAAATTTTTTTGCTGATTACCACTTTCAATTTCATTATTTTTTTTTCAAAGTTTGAGGTTCTTTCAACATCCCCAAAAATCCCCAGAGAGGTATTATGAAAAGTAAGCTGAATTATAAAAATAATAATTTAAATAAAAATACAAAACGAAGAGTCCCCACTCTGAAAATTGCAGAGAATTTGCAGAAAATGTCAAAGTTTCTATTTAAAAAACAGAAAAAAAATTCAAATGGCGATCATCGAGAAATTTTAGATTTTTTCCAAAAATTAAAAAAAAAAGTTGAAGATCGGTCTGATTAATTTTTTTTCTGAAACGTAGATTTAAAAACAAAAATTTTGAAAAAAAAACGTCTCGATAAGTCAATTTTTGAAAAAGATATAGATATTTGAAAAATAAAAAGCCAATTTTTGTTTAAATAGAACTTTTAATCGGTTGCGTAAAAAAATTTAAAAAAATTTGAAAAAAAATGTTTTTGATAGAGTAGAAAAAGATAAAACAGTGTCATCAGCCAAATTGAACCGAGTCGGGATTAACAGTGTTCGATTTGCCGTGGAATGACCCATATAGATTACGAAAATCAAATTTAAAAAAACGATCTTTTGAAAATCATGACCGCGTATTACCCCTTTAATAGACTTTATCATTTGCTGGATTATTCAGGTAGAATTAGATAGAATTCGACGGCGATTGCTCACGGTAGAGTTTGATTTGGTAGAGATGTTGTTGCACTGAGAAAAAAGTTCAGTTAAAACAACTAAATCCATTTAGTTGAAAAAAATTTAGTTGATTCAATATTAATTTCTTTGAAATAATGAAACTATAATTAATTCAACAAATGGATTTGGTTAACCATAAGATATGAGGTGACCGAAATTATTTGGTCAATTTCCAGATACAGTTTAGTCCAATTTACACATTACTGAGTTGCTGTACAGAAATATTTCGTTGATTTCTAGTATATTCTAACTAAATAAATTTAGCTGTAACAAAAAAAAACAATTCGTATTTTCGATCACACAATTTATTTGGTACAAAGATATTTATTTGATCGAACTGAAACTTTGCCCATTCAAGCAACGATTTAACCGATTTAACTAAAACTTCCACCGTATCTTTGTTGAATTACCAAAATGATCTCGTTGAACATCCGGAAACAAACATTTGGTTGAGCCAAACAAATTTTTGCATTTTCAACAAAAAAAAATTTCTCAGTGTGCAACTCTTTATTTCGGGAAGTATGTAAATCTGGTAGAGCTGGTAGATGGCCACAATTTCTATGGTTTTTCGATTGAAAAATGTGCTATCTTGGAGGATCGACTCACGAGGGAACGAAAAAACAAAATTATATAATTCCAAGGGCCCCGGTACGTCTGGAGACATCTTTGAGTGTCAAGTCTACGGTTGTTACGAAGGAGGAGGTTACGGTCGCACGTGGTGGCAAGGTCGTTGACGAACGTAGTCGTGAGACCAAGGAGAACAACTTTTACGCCTCGTCAACGAGCGAGATATGGGAACCCGTGGGTATCATTCATCGTCCTCGCAATATCAAGCCCTTCGACAGCTCGGACGATTCGAGGCCCAATTCGAATGCAAGCTCGGATCAGGGCTACACGACCAATACCAGCACGAATTATGTCCTTCGTGAGCGCGGTGGCGCCGCTTTTGGCTGTCCAATTTGCGAGGATACCGATCCCGATTGTGCCAAACGATGCCTCGGTGGATTAGCCGGTCTTGGCAATGGAAGTGCCAACAAAGTGCCCGGAGTTCAGACGACCACCTCAGCGGTAAGCTCAAAAAAAAAACAATCTCTCACCGTTCTCATTTAACATTGTATCTTTGATCATTTTTGACCTTGACTATGGAGGAGTGTTGTTTTGAATTTAACGAAAGTAGACACATTTTTGACCTTGTTGAACTTTGCTAGTTGGGAAATTGGTTTTTCAAATTGATCGGAATTTCACCAAAATCGATGTAAAATGTAGTAGCCAATTTGCTACAGCTTTTTTTTTTAATTTCTTCTTTTTCGTCTCCCTCGTTACTACAAACGGAAATAAAGGTACTAACAACCTTAAACGATTTTGAATGGGAATCAAACGCTGAAATTTGTTGTTTTTTTTTCAAATTGAGTTCCAACATTTTCTTAAACCCCTTAATTTTTTTTGGAGCACGTACAAACAAAACAACTGTTACTATAATGAAGTACATACCGTAAAGTATCAAAAAAAACGAAGATCCGAACGAGTTTTGGGTATAAAGATCATTGTGAGGTACATTTTTGGCTTTAGGAAGGAAGAAGTCCCTTCTAAAATTTGTCATTTCCGAAGAAAAAGTGAATCATCAAAATAGCAGTGAATCTCAAAGGAGTATCACTAATCTTCTAATTTCAACTAATTACCTTGAAATCGTGGTTGAACAATGAGAAATAAACATATGATTTTTTTAAATATTTTCAGATCTTTGACAAGTCTTTGAAAGTTTTAGAAACTAGTAGATTTTTTCATGTACCCCGTTCAATTGCCATTAGAAAGAGAATTTGAAATTGTTTCAAAGTGGAATAACAATTTGGCAGATTTTTTGCAGGCAAACTTTCCGGTGGATTTCCACAACTATTGCATTTCTCTCGGTGTTAAGATTTTTTTTTTGCGGTTTCTTGCTTTGGCGGCGCGATAGAGATAGATAGTTATACACTGAGAAAATAATGTACCAGGATTTGTTAATTGCTAACAAATGTAAAGTTGAATATGGCGGAATCAATTATTTTTTAACAGTTAATAAATTATTTTGACACAAACAAAATATTCTTTAACGACAAACAAATTTCGTAACAGTTAAGAAATATTTAAGTAAAAGTGCCAACTAAATATATTTCTTCACTAGAAATAAACTGTTTTCTCAAAAACTTGGTCACCTGTAGCTTGCAATCAATTTGACGTCAAGTTTACGGTAAGTTTTTGGTGAGCAACATTTGGATACAAGTTGATCGAAATCTACGGCCGATAATTGAATACAAGTTGTACACAAAATATACTCCAACTTTTGAACAAGTTCACTCCAATAACATCTACAGTTATTTGTAGTCAAGTTGTACTTAAATTGTGAAGGAATTAATAATCGAATAGTAATTTATATATCTAAATTATTAATTATTCAAATAATTGGTAATTGAAATAGTTCAATTACTAATTACTCGAATAATTAGTAATTTAGATATATACATTACTAATTATTTAGATAATCAATAATTGACATAATTCAATTACTAATTAATTTAATGATGAGTATCTCAAAGAATACGATTACTAATTTTTCTAATAATAAATAATTCAAAGAATACACATATTCAATATCCAAATAATTCGTGGTATTGGTCTTTAAATTATTGATTATCGAAATACCTTAAAAAATAATGGATGATAATACTAATTTTATAAATAACGATTAATAAAAAATCTAAATTTTTTTTGCCGATCACTGCACATAATTTATAAAGTTGACAAAAAACGTTGCCTGAATGGCATATTTTTTTCGGCGTTTATATAAGTTACATGAAACTTCTAAATTCCCAAAAACTTTCCTGCATTTTGGATCCCATTACACAAAGGCATAAAGTGGGATATCAAAATTCACGTTGGCAAGGTTACCCCCCAGATTCAAAGCTCATATATATCTCCCTCTCTTTCTCTTTCTTTTTCAGTTCCACCCTTTCTTTCTCTCTGGCTCTTTACTGCATAAATTCGCTTTCTGGCACACCTACTAATTGTCAGTTATTAGAGCACGGTTAAACCCCTCTGTGAAGAGTTTCCAATGTGTTAAACCCTCGTCATCGTATATTGTGCCGTGTTCGACACTGATGCACATTCTCCACTTGCAAGCGTGTGAGAGTGTGCTTTGCTCTTGATGTTCCTCGCATATGCTCTCCCTTTGGTTTTTATTTAGCCGACATTCGTAATTATAATGTACTCGGCGACTATATGCGCCGCATACATGCATATGTTACCTTATGTATGGGCTATTCCATGCCAACGCTACCAACATTTGTCTCTAACCTTCTCCAACCTTTTCGGATTTCGTTTATGAGTTTGGTTATCATTTATCTTAGGCTAATTTGCCAGATTTTCCCAATTTTCTTCTTATTGGTCCCTTGAGTTTTTTTTTTCAAACAAGGGTTGATGAAAAAATCAAATTTAGAAATTTGATGGCCTCAGTATAGTTTTAGCAAAATCGAGGAAAAATCATGAGACGAATTAAAAAGAGTAAATACAAAATGTTAACTTAGCTGATAAAGAATACTCCATGTATATATGGGTCATTCCACCAATTCTTGACTAAAATTGTGCCGGGGGATCTGAACTCTGCATAACAAAATTTTTTATTGAAAAGTGCATAACAAAGAGAGCTTCCATGATTTTTTTCAGATTTTTTCGTCGAACCCTTCCGAAGATACAGTAGATCGAAAATTGCAAGATTTGCAATTATTGACTTTAGATATTAAAAATATCAGCCACTTGTAAAATTTCTAAAAATATATTAAATATTGGATTTCATGTAAAAAAAGCTCAGCTTTCTGAAAAAAATATTTTCAATTTCCTCCAGTGTCAGGAAAACCCCGAAAAATGAGGTCAAAAAGTAAAATACGCTTTTTCGACCAATGTATCATTTTTAATATTTTTTAAACTATTTTTTTCGAAAAGTTGAGACTTTTTTCCACGGGAAAGGTATATTTTGATTGTGGGATTATTTAAAAATAAACCACAGCAAAATAAATTTTAAAGTTTCGTGATGAATTGCCGATCTGTATTGTGCTGCTGTTACGGTCGTCGCACGAACTATCGAATCAAGTTTGAAAATTTCTGTACATAGCATTATATTCAGCTATTATGTAGTGAATATATATGTTCAAAGTGTGAAGTGGGTAAGAAATTAAAATTATTATACAAAAGCGACATAAGAAGGATCAAATCTTTATTATTTATACTCTTCTTGTCACTGTTGACAGAGAAACATTTCTTACAATAGCAGAACCATGATTCTCGGCATCAGGGATAATACAATGCATAGATTGCGTCTTTTTTACAGCCACAGCATTAGCAAATCTTGACTTTAGCTGTGCTGCGCGTACTTCGTATTCCTCATTTGAAATGAAAGTGAAATCAATATTTGTAAATGACTCACGTGCCCAGTCATACAATGCCAATTATGATAAAATTTCGTTTCTCGTGCCCATTTGAAGAGATGCCCTTGCAGCGAGACGCTTGATCGTGTCTGCTAACCCATCACATGGTCCTTTTCCATGGGCTGTAGCAAAAAAATGCCATTCAGCCTTTAGCCCAAAGTCATTTACGTGGTAGCACAAATTGATGAATGCCGATTTGTTCTTGAACTGTTGTGGTGCTCCATCCGAAAATCATATTTTTCTGTTCTTGAACTGTTGTGGTGCTTCATTCGAAAAATATATTAATTTGTTGGAAGACGAAGACGAATTGGCATTAATCAATTTGTGCTACCATGTAAATGACTTTGAACTAAAGGCTGAATGGCATTTCTTTGCTACAGCCCATGGAAAAGGACCATGTGATGGGTTAGCAGGCACGATCAAGCGTCTCGCTGCAAGGGCATCTCTTCAAATGGGCACGAGAAACGAAATTTTATCATCCTTGGCATTGTATGACTGGGCAAGTGAGTCATTTAAATATATTGATTTCACTTCTATGTCAAATGAGAAATACGAAGTATGCGCAGCACAGCTAATGACAAGATTTGCTAATGCTGTGGCTGTAAAAAACACGCATTTTATGCATTGTATTATCCCTGATGCCGAGAATCATGATTCTGCTATTGTAAGAAATGTTTCTCTGTCAACAGTGACAAGAAGAGTATAAATAATAAAGATTTGATCCTTCTCATGTCGCTTTTGTATAATAATTTTAATTTCTTACCCACTTCACACTTTGAACATATATATTCACTACATAATAGCTGAATATAATGCTATGTACAGAAATTTTCAAACTTGATTCGATAGTTCGTGAGACGACCGTAACGGCAGCACAATACAGATCGGCAATTCATCACGAAACTTTAAAATTTATTTTGCTGTGGTTTATTTTTAAATAATCCCACAATCAAAACATACCTTTCCCGTGGAAAAAAGTCTCAACTTTTCGAACAAAATAGTTTAAAAAATATTAAAAATGATACATTGGTCGAAAAAGCGTATTTTACTTTTTGACCTCATTTTTCGGGGTTTTCCTGACACTGGAGGAAATTGAAAATATTTTTTTCAGAAAGCTGAGCTTTTTTTACATAAAATCCAATATTTAATATATTTTTAGAAATTTTACAAGTGGCTGATATTTTTAATATCTAAAGTCAATAATTGCAAATCTTGCAATTTTCGATCTACTGTATCTTCGGAAGGGTTCGACGAAAAAATCTGAAAAAAATCATGGAAGCTCTCTTTGTTATGCACTTTTCAATAAAAAATTTTGTTATGCAGAGTTCAGATCCCCCGGCACAATTTTAGTCAAGAATTGGTGGAATGACCCATATATATGTATATATGGCATATTTATGCACATATGTAATATGTATATACGAGAATAGCGCAAAAGTGGGTAAGAGGGTCTCTCCTGCTTCCTGCATCGTGGAGGTGCGTAACCGACGCATTTCGTTTTCTCTTTTCATCGGTTGTGGTTGTATTGCGAGGTTAAGGCTTGAATAATAATTCATTACTCCTCCTCTGCGTCTTCCCCTTCGCTGCAAAGATTCGCGTCCAATGACCGGACAGAAGGTGCGTGTGTCATGCTTTCCTTTCCGTTTCTCCATTTGTTATCCACGCTCGTTCAGTAAATAGTTAGGTTCGCTTGAGAGTAAAATTAGGCATCTAGTACTGGATTAGTATCTAGAAGATCCTAACTCTGGGAGGGATTCCGTGTCTAAATATATTAATTTTGTTTTAACCAAAATAATAATATCGTTAAAAATGCTTGGAATTTTTTTAAAATATTGCAACTGAAATTACGTGATGGTTACTATAGATATTCAGGGTTGCCAGTGAGTGACTATTGGTCACTATTTTAAAATCGTGTCACTTTTTCCACTATTTTCGAAATTTGATCACTATTGTCACTATTTTAGAGCTCGGAAGTGGTTAGAATAGAGGTGCCGGTTAGAATAGGGGAGAAATTTCGAAAAATCATCAGAATGGGATAAACGAAGCGGGGTTTTGAACCTCCAACGATTACGAAGAGAATGAGCGCAGTCTGGAGCCAAAGACTTGAGTAAAACAAAAATTACACCTATTTTAGCAGACAGATTCAATTTTAGCCAAATCTGCCAAAAATCGAAAAATCATCAGAATCGGATGAACGAAGCGGGTTTTGAACTTTCAATGACTACGAAGAGAATAGATGCGGTCCAGAGATTAAATTTTGGGTAGACAAAAAATTACATCTATCTTAGTGGACAGATCCAATTTTTGCCAAAATGCAAAGACAAAAATTTTTCCAATATTTTTTTTTCAAACCTTGCATCGATGTATTTTATCCCCCTAAATATGAATCCAATGGTTTTCTCAAAAAATCAATATTATGTCACTATTTCTGTGAAAGATAAGTAATTTTGGTAAAAGGATAGACAAAATAATTTTAGAAAAAAAATCGATGAAATATTGGAAAATTCTTCTATTTTTATGGATTTTCAAGTTTCCAAATGCAAAAGATTCTTGTCTGCTCAACCTACTCCGATTCAGCCCTAACCTAACTCAACTCAATGTAATCCAATCCGAATTCATTTAACCTGACCCACATCCACATCAACTTTCCATGGGTTGGATTGGTTAGATGATGTTTGAGTTTGCATCGTTTGAACTTGACCAAAATTATTTCATTTTTTTTTAGTATTTCCGTTCGAGTATTTTCGTTTGAGTATATCGTTCTCTTGTCTCGTCTCTTGATGTTTTTCTCTCGTATTGTCTTGGATTTGTCGTCTCTTGCGGCAACACTAAAAGTAATACCATTTGCACGATTTGCACGTGAAAATTCGAGATAAAGATATGAAAGGGGCAGAGAGAACATGAGAAATTTGTCATACGAGAGAGATCAGCTTCAAGAAAAACGATGACGAGTACATTTGCACGAGGACGAGTTATTGTCTGCGACCATTTGAGTCTCTGGGTCAGTGTAAAATCGCACAAAGACCCTCATGCGCTAAAAATGATCATGGTGGAGAGGCCACAAGGACGAATTTTGTTTAACGAGCGTCCCAGAAAGAAAAAAGAAATCTTCAAAGACTTTTCGCTCATAAAGACCCTTTTTATTTCGGAGATACTTAAATTTATCGTTCCGCAGGTGCGTCAAATGTGAATTTCTCAAAGCAGCAGTCGACAGTTTCGTTTTGCATGCGCGAAAAAGCAGCTCAACCGTAAATATTAATTATCTCTTCAAAATAAAAGGAAAAAATGTGAGCAAACGATTGCGAAGGTTGCAATGACGAGAGAGTTCGTGAGAAAATGGTTTTTCGGTTAAAGAGTCCGTGACAAAATGCTTTTTCGGTGAAAAGAGGCAATTTGGCGTGATTCCAAATAATCGCTGTCCTTATCGTTTACAATGAGCCATTGACCGGATATCGACAAATCGTAGGTGGGAAATCCGGTATTTTCCAAACGATTCCAGATTCTACGTTGGATCGCCGAGTTTGGTGATCCTGCGCTTATACACACGTCATTCGTACGCATTTATCGAGTGTGGAACTTGAGCACACACGATCTAACGTTTTTTTTTTTTTTTTTTTTATTCTCCATCACAAACCTATACCGCGAGATTTTCCAGAGAAGGCAATCGGTGTGTTCCGGCCTGAGCGAGCTGGTCTCCGTTTTATACAACACGTTTCCGCAATAAACTTTAAGTCACGCGCGTGCCTCGCATTAAGAACAACCTGGTGCTCGCGATCTCTCCGAATCAACCGGAAAACCTGTACTTGCGACAGTATTAAGTCGAGCAATTTCTGTCATGCATTCCCCCAAGTTCGTATTACCTTTGTTTCGAGCTTTTCATTGGACAAGACTCTTGCACTTGATTTTTTCTGTCACCATTTCTCCTTTTCGTTGAAACTGGGCTTTTATGATTTCTTTTTTCGCCGGAATCGTTGTTTAAGGCAGTAGTCCAATGTAACAACCGAAATTTCGACGTTTTTTCATTAATTTTTTTAAACAACAAAATAAAATGCGATAGTTTTGAAATTTTCACATGTTGTTTTTTGTATCTTGAAGAGTACAAACATATTTTTGTTTACTTAATTTTACATGAATTTGTTTATGATTTTGTACGTCAAAGTGGAGGCCTCGAAAAAAAGGTGACTTGTTTCGGGGAAGCCTCCCCGTACCCGTCTGAAATCAAAAATCCAAAGAGATTATTGCTTCGTAGGCTTAAATCTAATGAACTAACCTATAATATGCATATTTTAAGAGAAAAAAACGAGATGGCGAACTTGTGAACAAAAAGTTCTTCGATATCGATTTTTTGATTGATAAATTGTTTAAAAAAATGCATTTATTATCAAAAAATTGAATGTTTTCAAGGTTGGGTATTTAGCTACTACCAAAAATTTTATCTGATTGAAATTTCCGTACTTCGTGATACAATAAAAATCTGAAAAAATTCAACAACATTTGGCATGCCATAATCATTAATTATCAATAATAATCTTACCCAAAAGTTATTAATAAATTGTGTACACAAATAATTATCCAACAATTTTTCGGTAAGTTCCCCTTCTTCTTAAACAAATCGAATGCGTTCATTTTTCTGAACGCATATGAATTTTTTCAAAATTTTCTCTATTTTGAAATATTATAAAAAACATTCTGAAATACAAACAAAGAATTGCCAATTTTGTATATGTTTTTGCACACAGGTTTATCGTCAGCTTTGAAAAGTTTCAAAGAAATTAGGCCAAAAAATACATAAATACAGCCATTCTAAAAATTTCAAAACGGGAATTTCAAAATAGTGGGAAAGTTCTGAAAAAATTCTTATACGTTCAGAAAGATCAACGCATTCGATTTGTTCAAGAAAAAAAAGAACTTACCAAAAAATTGTTGAATAATTATTTGCTTAAACAATTTATTAAGAACTTTTAGGCAATATTATTTCTGATCATTGTTGTTTATACAAATTATTGTTTATTGTTGTTTATATAAATGTTTATGTAAATTGTTGTTTATATAAATTTACCCAAATGTTGCTAAATTTTTTCAGATTTTTATTTGGGGTTTTATTTTGATTAAAGGTCAGTTAATTAGGTTAAATTTGCATAGACCTTAGTACTTTTTTCCTCTTTGGATGTATCAAGCTTTGCATATCAAAAATTAAAGCATTACATCATGAAATCATAAGTCATGGTAAAGTTTTAGCTATTACCTTCTCTTCGCCATCTCGCTGCTGAAAAGTGAACGCAATATCTTTTGTTTCCACTGTGAGGTCTATTGATGATAAGAAACGTCAGTTCTCTGTCTTACCGACAGCGAAAGAAGTTTGTCCGTTATCAGTACGTGTTACCTTATGTCGGTAATCTTATGGCTGTAGGTAAAATTCAGCACTTACCGCTGCACGGTAAGTGTGCCACGGTAGGTCAAGAACTTTCCCGTCAATTTAGAACTTGCTGATGGTGCGACGATTCTCTTTCATTCGAAACCACTTTTTGCAGTTTCCGCTTACAACGGCTCTATCGATTCATTTTGTTTGGAAAGGGCGTGGGACAAATATAATGCAAATTGAAAATTAACCTTTCGGGTTTTGCGCCATCGATCACGCAGCCTCCTTTTTAAGCAACTATTTTTGCCAATTTTGATTTCTACCTAGAAAAAAGTAGTAACAAACAGAAGCTTATTTTTTTAGATTTCCTTTGGGAAATCATATCTATTTATTTTTTCAGAAGTTTACTATTTCAAAAAGTAAGGTCTGAAAAACACTCAGTTATATTTTTTTCTATAAAAATACATTATTATATCAGAATATATTATTATGTGTGAGCAATGGCATTTTGAATCAAATGGTCTCATATTTAAGAATTTTTATAAATTTCGTTTGTATATTATTTAATTAATTAATTATCACAACTGACTTGATTAGTCAGTGTAATTAATAAAATAGCACTCAAGAGTGTAAAGGGTGGACTACGAATTTTATAGGCACTGTAGCAAACTATACAATCATATGGGGCGGGATCGAAAACCCGACTAGCAAATATTCCGACGGGCCGAAGTCCCGAATTTCATGACGACGAAACGTTCGAATAGCGAAGGGTCAAAGATGCGAACGCTCGGAAAACCGAAAGCCGAGACTGCGACGGGGGTGGGGGTCGAAAAGTCGACTAACCAATATTTCGAACGGCCAAAATCCCGAATTCCACGATTACGAGCGTTCGAATAACGACGTGCCGAAATTCCGAACGCCAGAAAAGCGAAAGCGGAGAGAGTCACCCCATGCGTAAGAGAGAGAGAGATGCGCCTCCTCTCTCTCTTACGCATGGGGCGGCTCTTCCGACTTTCTCTTTTCTGGCGATCGGGATTTCGGCGCTTCGTTATTCTAACGCTCGTAATCGTGAAATTCGGGATTTCAGCCGTTCGAAATATTGGTTAGTCGACTTTTCGACCCCCACCCTGCGACGGGAGCGCCGCTTATGCGTGCCCCATGTGTAGGAGAGAGAGAGATGCGCTGGGCGGGGCTTCGCTTTCTGTTTTCCGGCGTTCGTAATTTTGATCCTTCGTTATTCGAACGGTTCGTCGTCGTGAAATTCGGGACTTCGGCCCGTCGGAACATTTGCTAGTCGGGTTTTCGACCCCCCCCCAATCATATCAGCAGATTTTTCAGTACCCAAAAAATCCGACAGGTGGCTTCCTCTCGCACAAACGAACTTTCCCCTCGGTGCTTATAACCTTTCCAAGTTCGTCTATGTTTGATATCCTTATTTTTTTATTATGGATATCTAATACTTTACGGCATAAAGTAAGATGGTCGAATCCGAAATTGATTCCCATAGAAAAGGGCATTTTTATTTTACCTCCTCTTGAAGAAAAGACGAAGCTTTACGAAATTGCAAATTTCATATGTTTAGCGACATATTCAATGATTGAAATGTTTAAAAATGCTGTGTAGATATAATAAAACAAATTATAATAAACCACGAGCAAAATAGTTGATACAACCATTTCACTCAAATAGTTGATTGAGGCAACTAATTTTTTTGTTACCACAGCTAAGTCGTTTTTCCGTGTAACAGCAAACTTGCAAATAGAAAAGTCTGCCAAACATTTCCAGTCAGTATATAATTAAAAACTCAAAATGAGCTTTGGTAGTCACTGTCGATAATATAGAAACTCTGACCCATTTCCCACTAATCTTTGCCGCAATTTCAATAATTCTTGCTGAAAAATATAGTAGAGGAGCGTGGGGCTAGTTGTAACAGTTTTTGGAAATAGGCCTGTAACACCTAAAATATGTATGCTTTTAAGATTGTGAGTAAGAGAGTTTGTAAAGTATATATCTGAGCACTAATTCCAATTGAAAAATAATTTTTAATCTTTACTCATCTTTTACACCAGACGTTTTTTTTGAAAAAATGGGAGCCGTTGCAACTTACCCCATTCCTGGGGCTAGTTGTAACAGGCTCGGGGCAAGTTGTAACAATGAAAAGACTGGCAACATTTATAAGAAAGAACACGTTTTTATTGGTTCACAGTCTTGTATTATTCATCGTGGTTCATTCTTGTGATGATTATAATCTTTGGTAGTCTCTCATGCTAAAAAAAACACAATACAATGACTTAGCATCTTTTTCTGGGCAATATTAGAGTAAAGAAGAGTAAAAGAATGCACAAAAAGCCGCAAATAATTTGTAATACTATGTAATCACTATACTACAAGTTGTAATAATATTATTTATACAAATACATGTAGAGAGCAGAAAAAAATACACGCGCACGGGGCAAGTTCCAACATGTTACAACTTGCCCCATGGGCTCATTGTGTCTACTTAATGAAATATCTCAAAAACTACAAACTTTAGAATAAATTTAAATAAGCAAATGAAAGCCAGTTAAATTTACGATGTAACAAGGAAAAAACAATAAACAATTAATTTAATTTCAATAGTCAAAATCAAAATTTTCGTAAGTATTTTTTTTTCACCCATGCATACGCATATGGTGAAAGCACGAAAATCTTGCATGGGTGAAAAAAAATACTATTTTTACGAAACCTGGCCGGAATAGAGCTCGTGTGCATATCCTCTTATTTTGATCCCTCGCGGGGTATTATCGGTGTTAACGTTATGCCGCGTGTTATAAGAAGCACATTCAGCAAAAAAAAAATTAAATCAAAATGTTTTAAATTCCCGGTCAAAATTGAGTGTTACAACTTTACCCCTGTTACAACTAGCCCCACGCTCCCCTAGAAGGCTCCAATATTCCCGACATTGAGATCCAAAAGTCATCTGTGTGATCATATTTTACTGTACCGTCTGGTAATGTTTATTCTCCTCTCTCCTTGCACACATAGTGTCGGATCGGAAAATTTCAAAGTGATGGAATCACGAGGTCGGAGCGAGAAACGTGATCGGCCTATAAAAGCCACACCGTGGTGTCTGGCTCACGTCATACCGAGACGGGGATACTGCAGAAGAGAGAGCTTTCTGTCTCCGCTGTTGATGCTCGACAAGAACCTCGTGGTGATGGCGGCGGCATGTTACTTCTCGCTTTTCCCGAGACATCTTTCACGACACGCCCCGTTACATATTCCCTCCGAGTCACGGAAAATCCTGTCTACCTCTTTCTCTCTCTCTCTTTTCCTCGGTTCTCACACGTTTCCCTCGCTTCCAACATTCATCCAGCTACTGGCACGTAACTTATAAGTATGTATAAGTCTCGTCAATCCTCCGGATCACACCCTACACACACACATACACACACCCCGTATTGAATTTCCACCGCGAAACTCTTCCATCAATTTTCCTTCGACGTTTCTCGCTCGTCTGTGCACAGTCCGGGTTCGACATGAGTCGGAACGCACGAGAAAGTGAGAAGGAAGACAGAAAAAGCTCGAAAGATTGCTGGGAAACCACCAAAAAGCTGGCCCTCGCACTTAGAAGCTTCACGAACGCTTGTGCCACATTTTTGAATCCGCCCCTATCGAAGCCCAGAAACGGAAAAGCATTGATGACATATCGAAAGATTTCTATAGATTGTTCAAGCAAAAATTCCTTTCAACTGTCAATTTTATCGAATAGCGTTCATTGCAATGGGGACTTTGAACATTTTCGTTCAGCAGAATTTCCCTCCCTCTCTCTCTTTGCCTCCCTTCGTTCAGGTGAAATTGCCTTCGCGTTTTTAAAGCCCGGAGCGACACGCCGGAAGAGTTTACGTTGCAATTTCGATCTCGTTCGTTATAATGACGGCCGTTATCGTCCCGTCACTCCCCATCGACGACGTTGATGTTTTAAGTGATACGGCGGAGGTTTAGCGGAGGGCAAAGGGCGCGGAGAACGTATAACGTTTAAGGGTATCGATTAGCGCGTTCGTAAACCATTTCACGCTGTATAATCCCGGTGAGTTTACCATTTATATCGTCGACGTGAACACTCGCCCAAAGGCAAAGCTCGAGGGCAGCGCAGGATGATCCCACGATGCTTCTGCCGATGGTTTTTGGGATGAGAAAGGGTCCTTCGGAAAGGACCAGAAGGGTTTCCCCGCTCCCTTCTGAAGGGTTTCCGCCACTATGACGCCTCCCTTTTATGCGGAGAATCATGGCAGAGTCCGCTCTCGGACTCACGGTAAATGGGGAATTCGAGAACCGATCGATAAATTCAATTAAATTTCGTAACACGGTGGACGGTGGATTGCACCCTCCCCTTAACCCCTCCCACCATCTGACACCCACCAAATTGCATTTTATGCACGGCACAGAAATCGCCTATATCGCCCGATAACCCAAATCACATGATATATATATATATATATATATATATATATATATATATATATATATATATATATATGGGGCATTCCAGGTCAAATCACGTAGTCATCGGCCTGACCCCCTCGAATTTAGTTGCCGAATTTTTTTTTGAGCATATTTTGGTCTAAAAAAAAGATGTTGTTTTTTTCAGATTCTGATTACTTGTTTTATCCCATAAAATAATTTTGTTTCCATAACTTTCAAGTAAAAATGAATTACGCCCAGTTTTAAAATTCTGAAATTTTTTGCATCAATTCTACAACTAAAAACTAGTATTTTCATCATAGTTCGAGAGTAGGCCGAGAATAATTAATATTTTTTTTTAATCAAAGAAAAAAAAATTGTTTACAATTTTTTTGAATTAAATATTTTAATGATGGTTTCCTATAGGGGAAAAAAAATAAAGATAAATTGTGTCTTGGTAAAAAAAAAATTTTCCTATGTTTTGATAATATATTTTCTGTATTTCGATAATAGATTTCCTATATTTTAGTAATAGATTTGATAAAATCGATTAATTAAGGCATTGAAAAAAAGTATTACTTTTCGGAGGGAGCACGAAAACAATATAAAAACTTTATCTAACTATTAACAAAAAAACTATTATCAAAATATAGGAAACAAGCTTTTTTGGCAAGAGATGATTTATTTTTCTTTTTTTTTTTATCCTACAGGAAACCATCATTCAAATATTTAATTTACAAAATGTGTAAAGAAATTTTCTTTGTTTAATTGAAGAAAAAATATAAATTATTCTCGGCCCACTCTCAAACTAGGATGAAAATACTAGTTTTTAGTTATAGAATTAATGCGAAAAATTTCAGAATTTTAAAACTGGGCGTAATTCAATTTTACTCAAAAGTTATGGAAAAAAAATTATTTTATGGGGTAAAACAAGTAATCAAAATCTGAAAAAAAATAACCTCTTTTTTTGGGAGCAAAATATGCAAAAAAAAATCGACAACTAAATCCGAGGGGGTCAGGCCGATGACCACGTGATTTGACCTGGAATGCCCCATATACATATATAGGGCAATCTGTCGACTTCATCCCCCCAAGCTCTCCTCCTTTAACGGTCGTTCATTTTGTTATATATATGGATGTGGTACCAGTTTTCCTTTTTCTCTCGCTCTCTCTTGCATTTTTCTTCTTTTACGACCCTCGGCAAAGTTTGCATCCTTCGTGGTTGGTATAGAAAAAAAAAACCAGAAATTCATAACACAAGGATGTAAAAAATGGGATATAAATAAAAATGTATTAAAGTTTTACAACTTCTTGGCTTTTCTTGAGAAACATCGCGCATCGGCGGGTACACGTGTAGCAAACATTGATCGTATTTTCCGGGTATTCCGTGCAGGCAAATGGCGAACAAATATCAACTTTATATCTTCGGTGCTCGAGCATGAAGTTTCGTTAAGGAGGTCTACCCTGGATCGTTTTTGACAACAGAAACGATAATACGTGTATGAAATGTGGTCAGGAAAATCTGAGATAATCCTGGGAAAGTCAGGACCGTGAAAAAGGATCAGGAACAATTAGGGAGAAGGCAGGAAATTTTATAATTGTACTTTAGTTAGGAACGATTCGGGCTGAGAAAGAACAAGAAGCTTTTTTTCTCTGGGAATAAAAAATGTAAGCGAAGAACAATTCTTCGTGAAGACAAAGCGTGCTGATACGCTCGTAAACGTTCCTGTTGTGCAATTAAAAAATAAATAATATCGTCATTAGTCTCTAGATTTGATTTGTACATAAGTTCCTCCATTAATCAGTCACTTGTCTTTAGCACTTTTGATTCCAATTATATTTAGACAAGAAATATCATTCAATCACTAACAGCGGATTTGTCGTTGCTGGTACTAAGGATAATCGGGAATTTTTTTTTTTTTTGCAAAATTCCAAATATAAATTTTTTAAGGAGTTACATGGGTTTCCATGGTTGAAAAAAGCAAATGACGATTAGGAAGCTCGTTATCGAACAATTAACATTAACAAATTAAATCAAATTGAATGTAGTCTTATGGAAACTGATATAACTTTGCAATAAGTTTTTTTTTGACCTCTCAATTTTTTAATATCTACACTATATTGAAAGCAACGGAACCAAAATGAAGTTTATTGATAAATATTTTTTGATTTGTTTAAAAAAATGTTCTTAACAAAATGTTAATATTTTAATAACGAGCTTCCTAATCTTCGTGAAATTTTTACACGACCTCTTAAATACTTCATACAAAAACATACAAAATTTTCCGAATTTTCGCATCATTTTTCATTTTAACCCTTAAGGAGGTTGAAGTAATGATGATAGAATTCTGAAAATTTGATATGTTTTTACATGAAGTATTCAGAAGGTCGTGTAAAATTTTCACGACGATTAAGAAGCTATTTATTGAACAATTAACATTAAAAGATTTCATAGGGATTCAACATCCTTAATTTACTTAAAGTTTTGAACGTTCAGTTGAACGAAAAATCAGAAAAAGTATTGATTCGATGAAAAATTAGAAGAGCTTGCGAATAACTTAATGAATAATAATTTCAAAAATTCAAAGATGTTTTAAGAATTATATATTTCCAAAGTGTTAATAAAATCTTGAAACTGTTCTTTAAAAGAACAAATTCGTCTTTTTTTTGTTCATTTGAACGTTTGGACCTTCGGGTCCATAATCTCTATCCGTTAGTAGATACATATAGCTCATTATTGAACGGAGAATTTAACAAAAAAATTAAATTTGATTTTTTTTAATCCACCGACTTCAAAAGTAATGTTTTAATGAGGGGAATTCCCAAGCACTCCCTTTCCTAGACTTTTACTCTGATCGACTTGAAACTTTGGGACAATATTCTAGACATATGAGAAACAAAATAAAAAATGGATTCTTCGAAATTTGTCAACCTATGTAACCCCTTAAGAAAGTTGAGAAATAAAATGCTCTAAGAATAGATTTAACACGAGACTATTGTCTTAAGACCAAATTACTCGACAATGGACTCTTTTAAAAACAGCTGCGCAATATGCGAATGCATCTCAAACTTTAGCTAGCTTTGTCTATATTCCGCCTCGAACTCTCGTCTCTGCTTTTTGCTCTCATTATTATATGGACTAGACTATCGCGTGGAACTACTATTTATAAGCTCGTTTCCACATGTTTATAAGCCGTTTTCCACGCAGTAATCCGATTATTTCGCTTGCGAATTTAGGAAAATCGGATGGGTTTAAAATCGTATTTGTGAGGAACGAGCGTTATATAAAAATAGGAAAATCGCGATGGAATAAAATCTATCGTAACGAAATGAACTCTGAATCAAATCAGACCTCGTCAATGTTTAAATGGACTTTTTCGCCACTTGTGGCTATTCCCTATCAATGTAGACATTTTGATACACAAATGGATCTATTTACAGCCAGCTTATGAGATCGAAAGGTGATGAAAATTGCCTCAAACCGAGACCCTTCAGCCTCTGAATCCCTCTCGGCGAACACGTTTCGTTACAGCAAAGATTTATAAATAGCTATACGCATCTTTCGTTTTCTCAGACGCTGGTCCAGTCGCTTCTCAGCTCGCGGATGACCGCGTGCCGAATTCAAAACCGTCTTGATTGATCCCACGAAAAAAATAATCGCATCATTGAAATAAAACTGGAACAACAAATTAAATCTACAAAATTTGCCACATCTACTGCCCATAAAAAAAAAAAAATATTAAACGTCATGTGTCAAAATCGAAGCCAAAATGAAAGCTCGTTGGGGTTGAAAGGTTTTGCAGGGAGTAAACAAAACATGGAAGTGACATATTGTCACTTTGAAAAGCGGGCCACAATGGAAAAAGGGGTCGTTGATTGTTCGCGTGGAAATTTTTTCCCTCTTCGAAAGCCCAGAATATAACAAAAACCATCGATGAAAAACTGCAACTGACTCTCGGTCCATGAAATACATTTTTACAATGGAGATCGATCAGTGCTCCGCTTTTTGATATTCCACGAAACATTCGATGGGATTTACGTGCATGAGTGAGCGCAACCAAAAATGTTCAATTAGAGTGTGTAATTCGATGTAGTGCGGTTGAAATCAAAGTCAGTTTTTCTCTCATCGACACGTTCGCCAAAAACGTGAGAGCGAGAGGATTACTGGACCAAAATCACTCGTTCTTCGACATTGAAGCTTGTTGATGCTGTTCCAGTAACGGAATCTGGCTCATGCATCGAGTGCAATCGGTAAATTCACTCTGTATGGACCATTTTGTGCGAGATAAAAATGCCGAAATCATTTTTTCATCAACGTATTTATTTATACTTTTGGGGATTCAATGAAGGGTCGTTTTTTCACCTGATCCTTTCAAAATAGACTCTATGAGACTATTGGGTTGATAAATAAAAATTAAAATCACTCGATTGACTACTGTTGGGTTAATAAATAACTACTTTATGAGACTATGGGGTTTATCAATAAAAAAAAGAAACCACTTGAGAAGTGAACATTTTTACCCAAATAGCAATCTTCAAACAGTATGAACATAGTGAATGTTCACAAAGTGAACATTTTTATCAAAGAGCAATATTCAAACAGTATTTTATGAAAATTTCATTCAAAAATTTGGAAAATTCTTCATCTGAAATAAAAAATCCAAATTTATCTGCTTGTAAATCAGTTAATGCATATTTTCTCTAATATTTTGATATTATAAATAAATAGTCTTATTCAACATTTTCAGCATATCAAAGAGCAACGTTTACACAATATTTTATAAAAATTTCATTAAAAAGTTTGGAACATTCTTTATCTGAAATTAAAAATCCAAATTTATCTGCTAGTAAATTAGTTTATGCATATTTTCTATAATATTTTAATATCATAAATAAATAGTTTTATTCAACATTTTCAGCATATCAAAGAGCAACATTCAAACAATATTATATAAAATTTTCATTGAAAAATTTGGAAAAGTCTTTATCTGAAATAAAAAATCCAAATGTATCTGCTAGTAGATAAGTTTATGTATATTTTCTCTACTTTTCTAATATAATAAATAAATATTTTTATTCAAAATTTTAAGCACATTGAAGAGCAATATTCAAACAATATTTTATTAAAAAATTCCGTTAAAAAATTTCGAAAATTCTTTATCGGAAATAAAAAACCCAAATTTATCTGCTCGTTTAGCTCGTGATTAAACGAACGAATTTGAAGAAAAAAAATTTTGAATTTTTGGCAGAGTTGTATGCAAGACTCTAAAATCTTTTGTACAATTGGCACAATGTATAGCCTTGTAAAATTAATTGTAATCGAAAAAAAAACCTTCGTTATCTCATAAGTCAATTCTATTTTGAGGAAGTGTGAAAAATTTCAAAAAGATCTTTAACAAAATTAAATCTTTAGAAAATCGTTTATAAAGTGAGAATATTTTACAAGATCGAAAAAATTGGTTGAAAATTTGAAAATAAATTGTTCAATCATTAGTCAATTCTATTTTGAGGAAGTGTGGAAAATTTCAAAAAGATCTTTAACAATTAATGTTAAATCTTTAGATAATCGTTTATAAAATAAGAATATTTTCCAAAATCAAAAAAATGGGGTGAAAATTTGAAAAAAAATTGTTACAAACTTTCCAAAACGTGTAAAAAGTTTCAAGAACTTTCAAAAACGTGTAAAAAATTTTAGGAATTTTCAAAAGCGTGTAACCCCTTAATGAAAATCCGCGAGATGGCCGAAAGTGAGTTCGATTACCACAAATTTCGATGCTGATTTGCGAGAGCCGACGATGTGTATCACGAGGGAAGGGGTAGCATCCCCGTCGTTTTGCGGCGGATATACACGCGTCGATAACTCTCGTTCTCGTCGTAGGCTCGATAAATTTACATCGATCTGACGGCCACGTAGAATTCGACGAAGTTCAGTGATCGCGCGGCGATTTCTCACGTGCTCGCGCGACAGCGAACCCGCTATTTCCGGCTTCCATTGGGGAGGGGGGGGGGGGGGGGTATACATCCGTCAATTTTGACGAATATTCAGGGAGAACGAAAAGTTACCGCGGGAGAGACAGATCGATAGAATGGGTGGAATAAATATGGCACAGAGTGACAACGGAGTCGAGACATTGCCAACTGCCTACGGTTTGATAATAGCTTTCGTGACGGGAGTTCTTGGCTACGTTTTATGGGTAAGTCTCCAAACTACCTCGTTGTTTTACTTCGATATCCCGCTTTCTCATGCGAACAGGCTTCATTTTTATAAAGCACTTTTTTCGAGTCTTCTCGGACGAGAAATTGATTGGATCAACGATTATTATATGATGGTTGGTTTATAAATGGCAGACCAACTAATTTTTTAGTTCGCCCAACGACGAATGAAAGGGCTGTATAAACTATTTTGCTCGTGATTCATTATAATTTTTTGTTATAACGACACAATATTTTTAAACATCTCAATCTTTGAATGTCGCTGCACACATGAAGTTTACAATTTCTTGAAGCTTCGTCTTTTCTTCAAGAGAAGGTAGAAGAAAAAAGACCCTTTTTATGGGAATCCATTTCAGATTTGACCATCTTGCGTTTCGTCGCGAAGTAATAAATATCCGTACTAAAAAATGAAGATATTAAACATAGACGAACTTAGAAAGGTTATAAACGTCGAGGGGAAAGTTCGTTTGTGCGAGAGGAAGCCACCTGGCGGATTTTTGGGGTACTGACAAATCTCCAGATACACTAAGAAATTTTTGTTGTTGAAAATGCAAAAATTTGTTTGACTCAACCAAATATTTGTTTCCGGACGTTCAACGAGATCATTTTGGTAATTCAACAAAGATACAGTGGAAGTTTTAGTTAAATCAGTCTAATCGTTGCTTAAATGGGCAAAGTTTCAGTTCAATCAAATAAATATCTTTGTACCAAATAAATTGTGTGATTGAAAATACGAATTGTTTTTTTGTTACAGCTAAATTTATTTAGTTAAAATATACTAGAAATCAACGAAATATTTCTGTACTGCAACTCAGTAACGTGTAAATTGGACTAAACTGTATCTGGAAATTGACCAAATCATTTCGTTCACCTCATATTTTACGGTTAACCAAATCAATTTGTTGAATTAATTATAGTTTCATTATTTCAAACAAATTAATATTGAACCAACTAAATTTTTTTCAACTAAATGGATTTAGTTGTTTTAACTGAACTTTTTTCTTAGTGTATGATCAAATAGTTGGCTACAGTGCCTATAAAATTCGTTGTTCATCCTTTACCCTCCTGAATACTATTTTATTTGTTAGACTCACTAATCAAGTCAGTTGTGTTGACTAGTCTTGTCAACTATAGCTACGAATAGTAGATGGAACTAATGTTAGTTGATTATTGTAACGAAGCAGATGGTTACGGTAACCAAAATATACCCAACTAATAATCAGTTGGTTGTCCCAACCAACCATTTTTTTCTGTATTCTTCGTAAGTTCAAAATATCTTGGAAATTTCATATTTTCTAAAAAGTTTTGAAACATGGGCCTGACAAAATTGTTGTGGTTTGATCTTTCAAAATTCTGTAGCTATCCCCGCTGATTTTTTTTTGCACGAATAAAGCACTAAACAACAAAAATAGTATGCAAGAAAGCACCCAAAAGGTTCGTTAAAAATATTGATTAAATAAATGTCCAACTTTCTTTAATTGGAAGCTGAAACTTTTAACAATACAACCAAACGTTTGATTGTGAAGTGGAAACAAAGACCTAAAATATCGGGCAAATTTGCACCATACATCTTTATTATTTATTTTTATTTACAAAGATTCTCTTATGAAAGTGCCTGAGTTAAGAAAGCTAATTGCTCTTACAGAAAGATTTGACAATAGCAAAAAAAAATGAGAAAACAATGTGCAAAATTGAAGTTGCACGATTTTTTTCACACTTCCTGTTATTTCACATCTTGAATAGAAATTTGTATTTTTAGTCCTGGTTCTCATTTTATGCTCCTCTTAATATTATTATAATCCTTACAATAATGATTATTATTATTATTATTATTATTATCTCTTAAACATTTATATGCTAATAATTAAAAGATATCAGACAAATATACAAGCAAACTTGATATCCCTTAATATTAAAATTTTCGCACATTAATTTGTATCGAAGAGATATAAATAATAAATAGGCATTTTCACGGTAGAAAAACGTATTTTCGAATTAGTTCTTACAGTGTTCGCCGAACTAATTAAATTTTCGCGGTAATTTCAAATTTTTAATTTTCAAAAATAAACATTTCATAGCGATCTTGTGATCTGTAATTCTGTCAGCTGTTTGTCTGCTTGCGCGTTCTCGACGTTCCGTCGAAGTTGATATAACACGAAAGCTCGTTCGGTTTGCTCGCAAGCCACAAGCGCGGAAATCTATTTTTGGTTTTACAGTTACACGGCTCGAGCGCTCGTTATCTCGAGTGTGTCGTGTAAATCAAGCCCGGACGTTAATTTCCACCGATTCATGCGCAGAGCTTAAGCTCGGCCGTGCAGTATCGTACGTCGTATGGTTTTTCTATAAATTATGCAACAGTGGATATAGCGAGATCCGAAGTAAAAGTAACGAGAGATTGGAAAATGTGCGGAGAGAAAAAGTTAAAGATACATATTATCCCTCGCTGTCGTGCAAGCATGCATATGAGGCATTTCACACCGATTCGACCTGGGTCTGACCCTTCACTGCTCCGGTTTTGTCCGCAATTTTTTATGCTTTTGTAGTACCTCTGAAGAGCACTCAGGATTTTTTCCAGATTTTTTTTTAGAGCGATTTGACTTAATTATAATTTTATAAACAAATCATTTTTGGCCCAAATTTGAAAATCTGAAAAAATCACGAAAATCCCGCTTTTCATATAAAAAATGTTAAGCGTTGAGCCACGGTGGGTTTCCTTCTGTTTTAAATTTTTTAAATAGAAAGAGAAACGTGAATTGAGTGGGCCCTTATCCAAACATTTTTTTAAACACCTGCGATTCATACAAAAATGTTTAGCTAACGGCCCACTCAATTCAGATTTCTCCTTTTATTAATTAAAACAAAATCGAAAAAGCTTATTATCAACAGAAGGAAACCCCTGCCCACTTTGGCTCAACGCTTAAAATTTTCGATATAAAAACGAGATTTTTGTGATTTTTTCAGATAACAAATTTTTTGCTAAAAGTAATTTGTTTATAAAATTATAGTTGAGCCAAATAGCTCCAAAAAAATCTGAAAGAAATCCTGAGTGCTCTTCAGAGGTGCTACAAAACCATCAAAAATTGCGGACAATATCGGAGAGGTGAAGGGTCAGACCCAGGTCGAATCGGTAGGGGACGCCCCATATACATTAAATTGGCCGAAAATAGTAGTTTATTTCTTTAATTTACCTCCTATTTGGTAATATCATAATTTCTACCATAATATTGAACGCTGTGAAAGGAGGGCTACGTATGATTTTTTTTTTAGAGAGGTTTCGTAATAGATTTATCTATTTGTCATTCAATTAACTCATGAAAAATCGATGTCTATAGTTTAGATAGAAAAAACAATTATTTTAAGGAATTAACTGACGTATAAATGATCTCGCATGATAGTGTCCACATTTTTTTCGAATTTATGCGTCATAAAACAATTTAGGATGCACGTTTGACAAAAAAAAATTATTTACTTGAATGGTAGATTTTTTTCAATCTAACTGGACTTTTACTTTAGCAGGAGGTACATACACTGATTTATTCTTTTTTTTTTTTGAAAATGTAAAAAACAATGTTTTATGTAGACCAATTCAACTTGGCTAAAGTATAAGGTACATCGTTTTATTCCATAAAAAAATTGTTTTCCCTATCCAAAATGTAGACATCGATTTTCCATGTGTCAATTAAATGAGAAGTAAAAAAAACCATTGCGAAACCACTTTAAAAAATCGTACGTAGCCCTCCTTTCACAGTGTTCAACATTATAGTAAAAAATATATGATTTCATCCAATAGGAAGGAAAGTTAAAAAAAATAACGCTCTATCTTGGGCCCGTTTTATATATGAGGCATTCCACGTCAAGTCAGCCACCCCATTTTTTGAAATCGCCAAAAATCGCATACAAATTTTTAGAAAGTAGTTTCTACCATCAAGAAAATTTGTGATTTTTTTCAGATTTTTAAATTACATTTTTTAGCCGGAAAAAAATACAAAAAATTTGTTTGTCCCATTTTGTAACTCGAAAATTATTCATCGTACGAAAAAAAGCACAACATAAAATTTAGGATTTTCAACGTGCTTTTCACTGAAATTTTTTACAAACTCCTCCGAAAGCTTCATATGCCATTTTCGGAGCAAATAATCTTTTGATATTTTTTTTCTCAGAATTGACATCTTCGATTTGTCTGTAGACAAACAAGAAAATTTTTTGTATTTTTTTCCGGTTAATATATGTGATATAAAAACCTGAAAAAAATCAACAATTTTCTTGACAGTTAGAACTACTTTACAAAAAATTGTATGCGATTTTTGGTGATTTTAAAAAATGGGGTGGCCGACTTGACGTGGAATGCTTCATATATATGGCAAAGCGTGTGCGACCAGCGGCAATTTAAGCCCGCGAATAGAGCACGATAAGAGCACGAAGCATTAAGGCACTCGCTCCCCGTCTCTCGCACATCACTCCCAAATGTGTAACAGAACGGAAGCATGAAAAAAAAGAGAGAGAGAAAAAAAGAGGAAAAAAGAAAACGTTGCGGAAAAGCTCGTTGACTGAAAGCTTCTTTAGCAAAACGGTCAGCACGGTCGGACGAGCGAGATAGAAGTTGCGCTGAGCAAAAGCTACTGCGCGTATAAAGCTTTCCTTTTAGCTGGTGAAGAGTGATTGGCCTATCTCAAAAGACGCAGATGGGAAAAAAGAAATCAGCGATTGGCATCCTTGACACAAAAGCCAATCGGACTCAGAGTCGTATCAGACTTCCATGAACTTTTTTTCCCCCTTTTTTCTTAACGACCTGTCCAATATAATTTATTGCTAATCATATTTTTGCAATGCATCCTGTTTCTTACGACTTGTATATCGATTCTGCTATAGTCATTAAAAAGATGGTATAAAAATCCGTGGTATCAAAAGTCGATTTTTGTGCATCTCGAGTGCCGAGTTGAAGAAGCAACAAATTCTACTTAAAACTTTTATTATTATATACGATATTACTCGATCACTAATCCGAGTTTTCCTTCCAAGTTTATCGATGATGCACTTCTATATATATATATATGTATAGGGGTCATTCCATGTCAAATCGACCTATAGTCAGAATCAACCCCTTTCAATTTCCATCAAATTTAGTCAGAAGTTTTCTTCTATCATCAAACAAAGTTCTACCGAAGGAAAAAAATGTTACACATTCTTTTCGAAAGTTATGCAAAATTCAAAATTTCACCATTTTTTCAATTCTTCAAGTTTATTTTTCAAATATCTCGAAAACTATCATAGTTACGGAAAAATCATACTGGGTTCTATTCAATTTCAATTTTGAAAAATTTAGACAAATGATGAATTTTGAGAATTTAGAATTTTTGAAAAACGTGAAAATCCACGATCAACATTACATTTTTTATTAATTTTTTTTATATAGTACTTTATACTGATCTTAAAAGATGCTGAAACTTTCAAAAATTATGTTTTTTTTTTTTTCGTAAATATGAATCTTTCAATTTTGGTAAGAATATTTTTTTGTTTACCTCTAAGTTAAGTTAAGTTAAGCAACCATGTAATTTTGAAATTTTGAGTAACACAAATTTCAATTAATGACATAAGAATGTAAAAACAGAAACATAATTGAAATTCTTGTGTCATTAATTGAAATTTTTACTGCTCAAGATGACTAAATTGCATGATTGCTCAACTTTACTTAACTTAGAGATGAACAAAGAATGTTTAAAAATTTAAAAATTCATGTTTTTGAACAAAAAAAACATCTTTCTAAAAATTTCAGGATCTTTTAAGTTCAGTACAAGGTATTATATAAAAAAAATTAAACCAAACATTTAATGTTGATCGTGGATTTTCACGATTTTTAAACATTTAAAATTCTCTAAATTCATCATTTTTCATAATTTTTGTTCGAAATATTTTTTTTTCGTAGCCCCAAGTATATCTTTCAAACAAATCCAGAACGATTTTTTCGTAAGTATAATATTTTTTGAGATATTTACAATATAAACATGAAAAATTGAAAAAAAAATGGTGAAATTTTGAATTTTGCAAAATTTTCAAAAAAAAATTTTTAATTTTTTTCCTTTGCTAGAACTTTGTTTTATGATAAAAGAAAACTTCTGACCAAATTTCATCGAAATTGAAAGGGGTCGATTCCAACCATTGGTCTATTTGACATGGAATGACCCATACATCTATTGCAGATCTTATCAACTTTTCATCTTTCGATCAGATCCAATCTTATTGCACGGACGTCGTACGTAGAATGTGGGAAAGAGCGTCTAAGTTTCAGGGGGATCCCATTTACGATATATAATCCCACTTTAATGCATTTCGCTTTATATTTCTGTCTCTCTCTCTCTTTCAATCTCTATTTCGATGTGTACATACTTGGTGAAGGGACATTCGAGAAGCGATTACCACCAGCAAGAGAGCACAATTTGAGCTCGGAATCGATTGTTATATTCGTTAGAAAGTTAGCAAATGGGAGAGAGAGAGAGAGAGAGAGAGAGAGAGAGAGAGAGAGAGAGAGAGAGAAGGAGAGAGTGTGATCGTTTCCTTCTGTATTTCACCAGAAAAGACGAATAGCGAACGAGTTAAAAGGGGTGTAAAGCGAAGTCGACGGGACTCCGATAGGATGGGAGAGTAATGAGAAGGGGTGAAATAAAGCGTTTCTAACCTCCGGCTCAACTTAATGGCCCAAGAATATTAGCTTAGTTCGCGAACGTGCCCGTTCATCGTCTCCATCTCATTCTACGGAGCTTTATCGACATCCTATATACATCTATATACCAACTCCAGTGTTAGCGTGGACTCAGAAGCAAAAGGGCGTAACTGAGGAAATTGAAAATCGAAGCGAAGATCTTCGCGCCATTTTGCTTCTCATAATTCGAAATGTTGGTATATATATATTTACTATACATTACTCGGATCTTCATCGCTAACGATTCGGCGAATTTCAAGCCGTTAGTCGGTGAATTTCGTTTTTCTCGTCCCGATATTCTCGCCGAGCCGAAATCGTCTATGATTTCTAATTTTCAAACGGACTGCACGTTTCTGCAATTACTCCGTAATTCCGTTGGGATTTTCCAACTCGCTATCCGATAGTTTTGCCAGAATTTCCAGATTTTCCACTTCGCAATGGTGCGACGAGCCGTGCAGGAATTTCCGGAAAATCGATAAGGAAAGCTTCCAGATATTGTCGGAATTGGAGCGCGCTGTATATATCACGTTTTGATTATAAAATTGGAGCTCTATGATTACAATTTTGTTGTTTTTTTTTTTCAGTGAAATTTTGCATGATAGTAATCATGGGTAGAATTTTATTGGGGGAGTGCCAAATATCCGATGGAAATGGATTAGCAAAAAAATTGTAGGTTTGTGGGAATAAAAAAAAGAGTTACACTGTCGTCCAAAAGTTTGGAAACGCTCGCCCCGATTTCGCTTCACACAAAAAGTTTCATGGCTCTTTTAAAAATGATGATATTTCAATTCAACAAGCGGCGTTTCAGAGGCTTTTTTGGAATTCCCCAAAAAAGCATTAAAAAAACAGCCTTCACACTAGACGACCCCCTTAAGTTTCTGCTACTCAGTTAGATTGAGTTAACGTTTTCTTCAACCTCTCTCCTCCATTATATCGTCGATTCATAAGTAGTTATACGATTGCACAGAGGACCAACACACCTGCACACATTTTCGGTTTCGGCAATTCGCGACGGTGCTTTACGATCGAATTTGGGCATTTTTTGTTTGCCTTCAAAAAGAGCAAAAAGTAAGCCTAGAAAATTTCAAGAGCCGTGGACTTTGTATTAAACCTTTCCACGGAGGAAAAAAAGAAACATTGGAGTTACGTGAACCTGATTCCCGGATATATATTTTACACCGCACTCGCCCAAAATACTTTGCATGTACAAAATCCGAGGAGAAAAATAGCCGGATTCTTTTATTGCATCCGACGAAATTTTATCATCGATTTTACGCGACCCACTCCCGAAGAAAGCCCTCCACGTAAACCGAAAAGTCAATAAAAGGGATTTTCATCGAAGCACTTCTTTATTTGATTTTTTTCTAGCGGACTCTTTGTAAGGATATTCCATCTATAAATCCGATCGCTGGTACAAATTTTCGGCTATTTCTTCGATGCGCGATGAAAATTTGTGCCACGATATCTCTGTTTCATTCTCGATACTTCATTTCGTCTCGAGGTCTTGATAATCCTCGAAAGAATTCGGGCTTTCTTTCATCAGCGATTTCAAATCTCTGTCCAAGTTTCTCAGGTTAATCTCCACTTTTCTGAGATACTCGGCGGCTTTGTAAACGATTGATTGGCACTGTTTATCATTGTCCTCGTTTGACAATGATTCCTCACTGTCGTCCATCATCAGGGTCTGTCTCCAATTCAAATGGATTTAGAATGCAAATGGCGCTTATCCTTTCACAAAGTGTCAATCGTTCTCGCAAAATATCGTCGAATATTCTCACCTGTGAAGTCAGCGGTGAATATTTTGGTTTTTGCACATTGACATAGCCCAGTGGATGGGCCAGATTGTAATCGATGTTGGAATGCGGAATCATGTGCATCACTTGGTATATTTGATCCAATCTCTTGCTGTGATCGTCGCGTTTACTCGCGCCTGGTTGACGACTCGATTTTAGCGGTCTTCCCTGCAACTGATCGAAAGACAAAAATGGATCCAACAATCGATACGTATCCTCAAAAATCAGGAAATAAAGCCGAATTCTTTCTCTTTGAAATGCCGCTTGTTAAATTAGCCTACGTTGACTTCCGGCGAAATAGCACACCGAAAAAAAGGTTTAGTAATATCAACTACCCAGCTGCGATCACGGAAAATTCGTTTGAATCAATCGTCACATATTTAATTTGATTACCCCGTTGTTGAAATAATAAAACTGGTGTTGTTGTTTCGAATGCGTACTGCATTCACCGCAATTACAACAGTGGATCAAAATGATTTCAAACGAGACTGATTCAACAACTTGTTTTCTCATTCAATCGAATATTTCGACGGCAGTATGGAAGAATGTGCTATCTCAAAATGTGCTAGAAGAACGTGCTATCTCCAATTGTGCTGGAAGAACGTGCTATCGCAAATTGTGCTAAAAGAACGTGTTATCTCAAATTGTGCTAGAAGAACGTGCTATCGCAAATTGTGCTAAAAGAACGTGTTATCTCAAATTGTGCTAGAAGAACGTGCTATCTCAAATTATGAGAGAAGAACGTGCTATCTCATAATTTGAGATAGCACGTTGTCTAGCACAATTTAAGATAGCACGTTCTTCTAGCACAATTTGCGATAGCGCGTTTTTCTAGCACAATTTTAGATAGCACGTTCTTTTAGCACAATTTGAGATAGCACGTTCTTCCATACTGCCGTCGATTTAGTCATTTACTGGAAGTAAATAAAATTGTTTTAACTGTATGTTTCGTCTCATCCACAAAATCTAGTTTTAATTTGAGCTATTCATCCAGTTAAAAAGAATAGTAAATGCTTTCAGGTCGTTCAAATGGTTTGATAAATTTGACTAAATATTTCTATGCGGCCACAACACATTTAGTCGATAGTACGCATAGTAACTACCACGATCTCGGCACTTTGCCCAAGATCCGTAAGGTGGCGACGATCGGCGCGTGCTTTCGCGCCAGCGAGACAGCCACTGAGCACCGATAAGTACCAGTGTATTACCAGCATCGGAGTCCTCGATTAACTTTAAATTGATGGAACATTACCTGCGCTCTGTGGTTGCGCAGTTCCATGGACTAAAGACTACATATTTGAATGAGATCACCATTGCACTTTGGTGGCGCTCGTGCCCTTTATGGGCGCAAGGATAAATAAGTTAAATTTTCACTTAAGTGTTAAATCTCACGATCAATTGGTTAAGTAAAAGCCCTCGTAGCTTAAACAAATATTGCATATCATCAAATGTTTTGTTAATTCAATTGAAATTTTCTAGCTTTATATTGAATGCATTTTTTTCCGGTGAACAACATCTGAATTGCATCGAAAATATAAACTGTTCATTCAACTAAACCATTTGGTTATGCAATCGCATATTGAGTGCATTTGACCAAATATAGAATCAAAACAATGTAATTTTCAATTGAACGGATTCTCTACTCTGTTGGGTCAAGGATTTATGTATTTGAGGGAATGCAATTTTTGTTTCCATTTTGATACATGTTTTGAGTTAACTGAATTACACATTTCGTTCGCCACCCATATCCGCCGGGTTTAGTTAATTCAAGCCAAATTTTTTTCACTTTACCAAACCTTTTTCTCGGTGCATAAAAAAACGTTCCAGGACTGTTTTGAAGTTTTCTCCGGAAACGTTTCGCCGGTTGTGTATATCAGATATTGTGTGGTTTATTTGTTTTTTATTGGCTCACCTTGGTCCATCGTATCATCGACGGATCGTAATGATTTACATTAACATTGACGTTTCTCTCGACGGAATCCATACGTCTTAACAGCTTAACGTGATCAATATCATCGTCGTCGGCATCGCTTTCCTCCTTTTTGCCCTTGTTTTTGTTGTCCATGAAACGCTTTTGAACGGACCCTGGCACCGATGAACGCACGAAATTCGAATTTCCGATATCGACATCGCTTTGACTTCTTGCTACTGTTAAATCAACTTGTTATACATACTTTCCTCCGTCAATCCACTTGATAAGAAAAAAATGTCTTTTTTTTTGTCAAGAGGATTGACGGTTGTTTTATCAACGAATTGTTTTATCAAAAAACCAAAATACCATCCCGTCATGTCTCTTGAGCGACAGAGTCGAAAAGTATAAATAAATAAATAATGGAAAAAGGATAAAAGTTTAGAGTTTAAATTTTAAACTTGATCGATAAGATGAAACAAATTCCTCTGATTTCCACCCTTCATTTTTGGTTTACCCGTCTTGTTACTTACTTCGAGGCCAAAGCGACAGAATTGCGCAGCCGTAGATCAAGATCTTGAAAATCATCGAAATAATGAGGAGAAACAAACTTTAGTCAAAAGTATGCTGGAATGTGACACCAAAACTGATCCGTTCGATTGCTTGATCTGGCAGAAATGGACATAGTTGATCGACACCTCGTACCCCGATCAAATTGATCTTAACTACCGTGCTGTTTATATAACGCTGCACGTGTTTATGAATGTTTTTTCCGGTCTGTCCTCCTGTGAAATTAGTTTGTCAGCGCTCCTGATCGACTTTACTATCCTCGATAGTGCGCACAATCACTCACTATCGTTTTGGTTATTCCACCAGAGTTGGGACACTATTTTATCGATTGGCTGTAAATTTTTCGTGATTCCGTTCGTCGTCATGTGATTAATGTTAAGTTAAAGTAACATAAACTTATAAACTTATAATATATATACTTATAAACACATAAACTTGACACTTGATCGATGTGTTTACAGAATTACATCTCGCAAATCTGAAATATATTTATATTGAGCTTTTTGCCAAGACTAAAACAAACTCGCACAATATTACAGAAATTATATGATAATGGAGTTTGCATCATTGGAATGGAACAAAAATGAGTTTTTCAAAATTCATTTTCAGTGATATTGACCCTTTGCTCGTGCGTTTTGTATCCTGGGTTCTTGATAAGAAACCCAAAATATATTTCAACGATTTTCGCTTTGAAAACTTTTTAGAAAAAATGAATTTTATCTATAAAAAGTTAATAATTTTCTTTGCATTTCAACGATGAAAACTTTCACAGTATGAATTTATAACTCATCATACCCTTTTCGATTTTTATAATTTTAGTAAAAATTCCTTAAGGAGTGTACATTATTGTAGACTTTAAATTTTCCAAATTCCTGGGTCGTTCGAGCTTTCCTAAGTTTTTCGATGGCTGATAAAATTTACTCACGTATTTCGCATTTTATTGAGTGAAAAACGAAACAAATTCAGAATTTGTACGTTACTTCTGCGTCATTTTTACGCATACACAAAATTTTGTCCACGAGGAAACCAAAATTTGGAAAGCTAACTGTGAATTTAGAAGTTATGTGAAAGTTCTGAAATTTCACTTTTTGGTCTAGAAGCTTGTTTCTTAATTCTTCTTTTTATCTTTCTGTTTTTATCAAATACATTCATATGAAACAGGACTCGAATATCCTGAATGTTAAAAGAATGAACTATAAATACACAAATTTTGGTGTTCCAAGCTAAGAAGTTAGTTAATAACTTTGTAAAGGAAAACAACGCTATGCTAACTCTTACTTAACATACTTCTGCAGAATAACGTACTTGACACATTGGGGTCATTTTTACCCCAGCGATAAAAAATTTTATGAAAAATGTACCATTTAATGTTTAAACTTGCAAATTTTTTTAGAACTTCTGAACAGGTTACTTCCTAAAGTAAAATATCAAAGTTAAATATGATAGAAAAATTTGAAATATCCAAAAAATAAAACAAAATGCCAACTTTTACGAAAAAAATCATAACTTTTTTCTTTTTGGACAAAAATGGTTAAAAAATTAACTGAGTTCGCTTAATATACAGCAGGACAAGAAAAAAAAACAGTAGTAGTAAAATAATGTAACAGGGGAAAAAAATCGCTATAGGTCCCATTTTTTTAAATTTCGGTACTTAAAATTAAGTAAATTTAGGACTGGGGTCTTTCGTATCCCAGTGTGGCAAGTATAGGTTAAAATAAAATTTGAATTTTTTTCCAAATTTGATATTCTTCTGAATGCACGAAGCCATGTTTTCATGGCAAAATTGATGAGAATGTTTTAAAAATGGCGTCTCAATCTATTACTTTATCAAAGTTGTACAATTTTGTCCAGTATTCCCTGATATTTAATCTCTTTTGGAATAATCCTGAATATTTGATATTTCATATAATCGATAGATGCGATTACATTTACTACAAATTTACATCATACTGACGTGTATCTCTCGCAAATATTATACAGCCTCGCTCTTGGAACTCCGATCAGGCGCAATTCACATCGCGATTAATTAATTTTAATAAAGTCCGCGCGCGAAATGACGTTCCCCCTCGTCGCTAATCAATCTTGTTTCTCTCAACGATAATTGAGCGATTCATTAAATTACACATAAATTGCATATCGCAACGACTATATACAACATGTGCCGCGGATTATTCATTTTCGAAATGTTTTATTAAACATTTTCGTACGATTAATCTGCTCTATGCGCATTTCCATCTATTTCTCTGTTCACTCTTCAATCATTCGGTATACACAATGAATGTTTCGTTTCTCTTCAAAATATCAATCAAACTGAAATTAATGATAATTCCAATAATATAATAACACGCTTTATTCTCGAAATTCCATCCAAACAGTTATATAAACTCGGGCATTCTTGATAATTACCTTTTTAATTTCATTTTTAGAGCACCGAAAAAAAGGTTTATTAATATCAACTACCGAGCTGCGATCACGGAAAATTTGTTTGAATCAATCGTCACATATTTGATTTGATTACCCCATTGTTGAAATTATAAAACTGGTGTCGTTGTTTCGAATGTGTACTGCATTCACCGCAATTACAACATTGGATCAAAATGATTTCAAACGAGATTGATTCAACAACTTGTTTTCTCATTCGATCGAATATTTAGTCATTTACTGGAAATAAATAAAATTGTTTTAACTGTATGTTTCGTCTGATCAACAAAATCTAGTTTTAATTTGAGCTATTCATTCAGTTGAAGAGAATAGTAAATGCTTTCAAGTCGATCAAATGGTTTGATAAATTTGACTAAACATTTAAATGCGGGCACAACACATTTAGTCGATAGTACGTATAGTAACTACCCATGCAGAAATTTCTTAGGGAAGCCCGACGTCCCATAAAATCCCGATCGGAATTTGCTATGGATTCCCCAAAACCGGCGTCCCCTTTAGAATCCCGATCGGGATTTGCCATGGATTCCCCAAAACCGGCTTCCCTATCAGAATCGCGATCAGGATTTACCATGGATTCCCTAAAACTGCGTCCCTATCAGAATCCCGATCGGGATTTGCCATGCATTCCCCAAAACCGGTGACCCCATCCATACAAAAAAATCAAGCGTTCCTTTAGGATCCGGCCCGGATTCCAATTGGGATCCCCAAATTCGGAGTCCCTACAGGGATCCAGTGTGGAATTGTTACATTCCCTATCGGAATCCAATGCGATGTCTGATCAGATCCCGATCCGGAGCCCGGGACTCGAACCAGGATCCCGTAGGATCCCTACCGAAATTTCTGCATGGGTACCATGATCTCGGCACTTCACCCGAGATCCGTTAGGTGGCGACGATCGGCGCGCGCTCTCGCGCCAACGAGACAGCCACTGAGCACCGATAAGTACCAGTGTATTACCAGCATCGGAGTCCTCGTTTAACTTTAAATTGACGGAACATTAGCCGCGCGCTGTGGTCGCGCAGTTCTGTGGACTAAAGACTACATATTTGAATGAGATCACCAATGAACTTTGGTGGCGCTCGTGGTCTTTATGGGCGCAATGATAAATAAGTTAAATTTTCGCATAACTGTTTAATCCCACGATTAATTGGTTAAGTAAAATCCCTCGTAGCTTGAACAAATATTGCATATCATCAAATGCTTTGTTAATTCAATTGAAATTTTCTAGCTTTATATTGAATGCATTTTTTTCCAGTGAACAACATCTGAATTTGCATAGAAAATATAAACTGTTCATCCAACTAAACCATTTGGTTATGCAATCACATATTGAGTGCATTTTACCAAATATAGAATCGAAACAATGTAATTTTCAATTGAACGGATGCTCTACTCTGTTGGGCCAAGGATGTATGTATTTATGGGAATGCATTTTTTGTTTCCATTTTGATACACGTTTTGAGTTAACTGAATTACACATTTCGTTCGCCACCCGTAACCGCCGGGCTTAGTTAATTCAAGCTAAATTTTTTTCACTTTACCAAACGTTTTTCTCGGTGAATACAAATTTTCACCTATTATAAATAACAAATAACAATGAAAAAGTTCTTTCCCAACTGGTCACGTTGGTTTGCGATACTCGGAAGCGATTTCGTTGCAAACTTTCGCCTTTTGCCGTTTCGACGTTTCGTCGAATGAAATTCAGGCGGGAATTAAAGTGACATTTCACATTCGTTCGCGTATGTCAATCCCCGGTCAAATTTCCCTTTTCCCACGCCCCTCTCCGATCGTATATAATTATTGAGGAAACCATGACACAGAATGCAGGCTACATGTCAAAACATGCAATTGTATATTCCCAAAAGTAAATAACAAACTGTCGGTTGTATTTGCCACGGGATATTCCCGTTATACACGCGTTTCGGAATAGTCGATATTCTCTCATAATATCTCGTCTGTATCGCGGAGTGATTTTGGGGAAATACGGGAATACCAATTTCATACCGCACGTCCGTGTACTTTAATACATTTGACCAACATTCGAACGATTTACAACGCGTTTCCCCATCGCATGCGGACATATATTACATGGAGGAGGATATTACAGCGCACAGACGAATCCGAAATACATTCGAAATATTCCCCCTGGAATAGCGTGACGCTCGTAATTTTGGCGGGTTCGTGCTCCTCACAAATTGACAGGTTTTTTTCTATTTATTCTTATTTTCAATTCCACCATTGTCTTTTTGGGATTTCGGGTTTTCTATTATTTTTGTAATGAGACGGACAATCCTTGCATGTTAAGGATTATTATCAATAATAATATTTTTATCAATAATAATATCCCCTAAAAGTTATTAATAAACCGTTTAAACAAATGGTTATTCAACAATTTTTCGGTAAGTTCTTTTTTTTTCTTAAACATATCGAATGCGTTGATTTTTCCGAACGCATATGAATTTTTTCAAAATTATATCTCTGTCTTGAAATATTTTAAAAATATTTTAAGTACAAACAAAAAATTGCCAATTTTGTAATGTTTTTGCACAAAGGTTTATCCTCAGCTTTGAAAAGATTCAGAGACACTAGGCAAAAAAACATAAATACAGCCATTCTAAAAATTTCAAAACGGGAATTTCAATATAGAGAGAAAGTTCTGAAAAAATTCATATGCGTTCAGAAAAATTAACGCATTCGATTTGTTTAAGAAAAAAAAAGAACTTACCGAAAAATTATTGAATAATTATTCGTTTGAACAATTTATTGACAACTTTTGGGCAATATTATTATTGATAATTGCTGTTTATGGCCTGCGCAATGTTGCTACATTTTTTCAGATCTTTATTGAACTTGAGAAACATTCCAAATGTTGGAGAAAGCTTCAAATTTTGGAGCTTTACCGCATTTGATGAGGAAATTTTTTGTTGCGGTAATTTGACGTCGTTTTTTCCATGAAATCTTGTCCTGCGAAATGACAGTGGATAAGTTTCTTCGGTAAATTTACGATAAAAATAAGGTTGCATCTATTTAGACGCGAAAATATCATTTTTTGTACAATTACCAAAAAAGACGAGGCGTCATTGTGCATAGAAAAAAATGTCAGATTTTTTAGTGAACTAATTAGATTCTAGGCAAAGGATGCAGAAAAATGAACTTGGCAGTTGAGAAGAAATCTGCTAATCAAATTGCTTCGCGGTTGGTAATTTTCCACAATGTTGACGAATTAAATTTTATCATTAATTTTGTGCTGATTTTTAGACATTTTGAGATATCGCAATTTCCACTTTGGTTTGACCGTTTTAAAATTTTTTTCCCCACTTAAATGTTCTTACTTAACTCAGAAAATTCTTTTTGATTTACCTCAATAACTCAATTTTCGTAACCAAGCGAGAACTCTGAAAACTACCGAAAAAATGGAAAAGGCTTGCTTTAAGAATTTTTCAAAAATTCTCAAAAATCTTCCCCCTTAAAACAAAAAAGCAATTTTGTTTTTAGGGAAAAAAATTGCCGTCAAGAAATAGCATTGATCGAATTAAATTGATACTTGAAGAAACTTAAATCAGTAAATTTACGACAACATTTTCAATCACATTTGCCGCTACCTTCTTTAAGCCCTATTTATTGAAATGAAAAAAAACGATTGGCAATTTTTGTATATCTTATTTTTTATTCAGCAATAACGTGAATGCAGAAAACGTTTAATTTAACGCAGTGCTCATGTGTTTTTTTTCTTATTTTTCATTACATTCTTCAAGAACGGGACAAATAAGATGTACAGAGGAATCCCGTATTTATACACGTGCATTACAACATGAAGCATGTGTACTATGTATACATATATCTCTTGCGTGCAATATGTAGGGTATTATACCGACTAAGTCCGGAATAAGCCTTCGAGCAAGCCAAACTGTGCTCACCTATAGCAGGCTACGTCCCCGATTTATGCGAATCCACGAAGCTTTCATAACATACATGCTAGGAGATATATATGGGGCGTTCCATCCCAATCAGATAGTTTGAAAAACCTTTTTTTTCTTTCCTCAATTTTTTAATATTTTTTAGTACCCATCAAAAAACCCTTCCTGTTGAATTTTGAGATTTTTTTGATTACCCGTTCAAAATAGTACATTATATCACGAGGACGTAAAAACATTTTCTGACGAGTGTGAGTTTGCAGGACGAGTCGAAGGTGAGGCCTGCAATCACACGAGTCAGAAAATGTTTTTACACCGAGTGATGTACGATATTTTATATCACGAAGTGCAATATGGACGTTTTCACGTCCGCTTGCGGACGTAAAAGCGTCCATTATTGTACTGAGTGATATAAAGATATTAAATTAACAAAAAAACCGCTTTTTTTTGGTGATTTGGTTATAACGTCTTTAATAGTGGTCCAAATTAAAAGTTTTTTTCAAATTTTTTGTTTTTTTATGGCCTTTTCAGAAAAAATACAACAAAAATATTCAACGCGTTTTTGAATGAGTTTTTTGAGTTTTAAACTTTAAATCACGTCTTTAAAAGTGAGGGTCATTTTTTATTTTATTTAAGTAATTTTTTGTTTTAAACATCTATCTATTCAACAATTTTCAAGACTAGTCCGATTGTGGGATTACCAAAACTATTATTTTTTTTCGATTTTTGAAAATTAATTTTTTTTTCATACATTATTATGAATACCAATTTTTGTTACTGCATAGTATTTTTTTAATCATTTTGAATTAATTTTGACACTTTTGATAATCAATCGATTGCAAAAATTGATAATCAATCGATGAGCAAATAACAACAGTTCAAGAATAGTATAAGTGGGCATTGAACCTAAATAGTCTACCGAATATTGCTGTCAAATTTTCACCTGAGAAACATTATTTAGATGCAAAAGAAAGATTTTATTTGCGATACAATACTGCGAAGTCAATCACAGGGGGACACAAAAATTTCATTCAATTATTCCAATGAGCAACGGAAACGTATTGGTAAAGGAATATTCTAATTCAGAAAATAATCGTATATGTAAGGTTTTCAAAAAAATACGTGAATAAATAAAAACTGTTGTTATTGTTGTTCATAAACAGACTTAACGATTGATTATTAAATTTAAGAACCTGTTGACAATAAAAAAGTGTCAAAATAAATTCTAAATATTGAAAAAAATACTATACAGTAACAAAAATTGGTATTCATAATAATTTATTTAAAAAAGAAAATTTTTTAATTTTCAGAAATCGAAAAAAATAGTAGTTATGGAAATCCCACTACCGGAAAAATTGTTGAATAGATGAAGCAATAGTTTGAAGCAAAAAATTAAAAAAAAAATGAAAAATGCTTTTAAAAACGCGATTTAAAGTTTAAAACTCAAAAAACTCATTCAAAAACTCGTTGAATATTTTTGTTGTATTTTTTCTGACAAAAATTTTGTAAAAAAAACTTTCAATTTGGATCATTATCAAAGAAGTTATGACCAAAATACCACACTGAGAAAGTAAATGGTTGAATATGCAGAATCGTTTAGTTGAATACGTGCAACTAAATATTTAGTTGCCTGTATTCAACTAACGATTTTGCATATTCAACCATTTGTTTTCTCAGTGCAAAAAAAGAGCGGTTTTTTTGTTAATTTAAGATATTTTGAACGGGTAATCAAAAAAATCTCAAAACTTCACAGAAAGGGTCTTTTAATGGATACTAGAAGAAATAAAAAAATTGAGGAAATAAAAAAAAAGTCTTTCATACTGTCCGATTTGCGATGGAACGCCCCATATATATCTATAATATACACGTGCGGGATAAGCAGTAGCTTGATAACACCAACCGTCATCTTGCTCTCTTCATTTCCATTTGAAATACCGGACAAAATAATAATAACCTCGTTAATCTGGGTCGCACTTCCAAATTGTGAGACACCCCAAAGGCAAGCTTGAATCGAGAGTAATTTCACTTTCGACTCAACGAAAAATAAATCTTTGCATTAAACAAATATTTTTATTTCCGGTGTCGAACAATTCTTCCTTGTGCCAAAATCTCATTTAAGTACAACGGATTTTGACAATTTTGGTATTATTGAAGTAAAGGTGTTATTTGAAAAAATAATTTTAGACCCCCGCATTATGGATCAGCAAATCTCGATTTGAAAAAATATAAAATATATAACTTTACACAGGGTGTACCAGGGGTGAAGGTCAATACCGTCAGGGTAGATTCGTGACGTAATATCGAGTAGAAACGTCTTTTGCCATTTTTTGGTATTTTGAACACCTGAATTATTATTAATTTTTTTAATCAGCCAATGAGATGCGCGCATTTACAAGGATCACGGCTCATCTCAATGGGCGCATCTCATTGGCTGACTAAAAAAATTAATAACAATTCAGGGGTTCAAAATATCAAAAAATGGTAAAGGACTTTTCTACTCGATATTACGTCACGAATCTACCCTCACAGTATTGACCTTCACCGCTGGGACACCCCGTATAAAAGGTTGAAAAGGTTCGAATTTAACGGCGGGATCTCTCGTATTGAGAAGAAAAAAAAAATAAAAACAGATCCGGTCAAGAATTTATCGATTGATTGTTTCCAATAAAATATATCATTGTTCTCTTAGAGTACAAAAACGTATTCTGGGATCCTTTTGAGTTGATGGTCAATTTTCTTCTCAAGTAATCCAAAACCCTGTCGTGGAAAATATTGTCGCTTGTTAAATCGCAAATTTTGGGTTTCTTTTTCTCAAATGACGCGGATTTGATGGATTAAGAATATTTTTCGATTTATAAATTAATTTGTATCAGGGGCTCCAAGTTTTTTCGTCGCTATATACGAATTGATGTACGGATAAATGGAGATTCTCTCAGACGATGCTATTCATCCGTATTTAACGCGGTTTTTTACAAATTTTGAACGACCACAAGCACCTTGGAACACACTCACATGCACCAGCAACTTTTCAACGATTGATCAATTAACGTGCCAGTGAAATAGTTAACGACTCTGGATGCGAGAGGGTTGGCTCTCTGTAATTTTCATGCAGTAGCGACTCTTCCTTTGTAATTTCATTCTAGACTCTCTATTTTCTCTCTATCTATCTGTACATGTGTACATAGAATATATGTATTCAGTTGGCGAACGCACAAAATAGAAATAGACACAGAAAAGGCAACGCATGGAGGAGGGAACACAAAGCTTCTCCCTGGTCTGAAGAAAAATTGGAGGTGTAACGAACTGTGGAATACTGCGGCAAATGTGGAAAACCCCAATGCTTGGTTTTTTCTTCTATAAAAAAGGTTTCAATTTTTTTTCTCGTCATTCAACCTCCGATGTATATAGTTTTTGGTATTTTATATTTGGGTTTTAACAGAAGAGTCTTTAAATTTTAGAGATTGCAAGACTAGTTTTGTAGACTTCAAACAATTAAGATTTATGAGATTTATTAAATTGAGATTCAAAATAAATTAAGATTTATTGAAATTTATTAAATTAAGATTCGAAATAAATTAATATTTGATGATTTGTAATTTTTACAAGCTTACATCCATGCTGAGAAGCACCTGACCAGCGCAAAACTCCAAAAGCTTACGTATTTTTTTTTCTCAATTCAAGGATACAATCTTTCTCGAATTTAATTATGAGCTGCTATTTTTGAGAATTTTGACAAAGTACTTTGAAAAAATCCCAATAGACAATATGTCCCAATCCCAATATTCATCGTGTTTGACAATGAGATTGATTACTTCACCGATGTTAACCCAATGATTTTTTTTTTGCTGATAAGACAGATTACGACGGCAGTATGGAAGAACGTGCGATCTCAAATTGTGCTAGAAGAACGTGCCATCTCAAATGATAAGAGAAGAAAGTGCTATCTCAAACTGTGATAGAAGAACGTGCGATCTCAAATTGTGCTAGAAGAACGTGCCATCTCAAATGATAAGAGAAGAAAGTGCTATCTCAAACTGTGATAGAAGAACGTGCTATCTCAAATTGTGATAGAAGAACGTGCTATCTCAAATTGTGCTGGAACAACGTGCTATCTCAAACTATGAGAGAAGAACGTGCTATCTCAAATTGTGATAGAATAACGTGCTATCTCAAATCGTGATAGAAGGACGTGCTATCTCAAATTGTGATAGAAAAACGTGCTATCTCAATTTGTGATAGAAGAACGTGCTATCTCAAATTGTGCTGGAAGAACGTGCTATCTCAAACTATGAGAGAAGAACGTGCTATCTCAAATTGTGATAGAAGAACGTGCTGTCTTAATTTGTGATAGAAGAACGTGCTATCTCGATCAGTGGACATATTTTCATTGATCCGGCACTGGAATTTGGGTACTTCAGTATACAGGGCACTTTTTCTGTTAGGTTATTCAATTTTTTAAAGTGATTTAGCTTCATAAGAGAAAAAAAATAAGAAAATTTTGAATAAACAACTTTTTTTTAAATTATCAATATATGTTATTTATATTGAATTTTTAGAACAAACAAATTTTTAGAAAAAAAAAATATGCAAAGACATCTTAATGTGCAGGAAAGGTATTTATCTTATTGTACAGGATGAACAATTTTTCTAAGTGTCGAAAGAATGACCAAAACGCGTTTCGGAGTAAAAAAAAAAGTCCGTTCTTGTCTGCACATTGAAGATGTCTTTACAAATTTTTTTGCAAAATACCGCAGCTGCAGGTTCTAAAAATTCAAGATGAATAACATATATTGATAATTAAAAAATATGTTGTTTATTCAAACTTATTTTATTTCATTTATTATCGAGCTAAATCATTTAATAAATTAAATAAGTTAACAGAAAAAGTGCTCTGTATACTAAAGTACCCCAAATTCCAGTACCGTAACAATAAAAATATGTCCACTGATCGAGATAGCACGTCTTCTATCAAAAATTGAGATAGCACGTTTTTCTATCACAATCTGAGATAGCACGTTCTTCTCTCATAGTTTGAGATAGCACGTTCTTCTCTCATAGTTTGAGATAGCACGTTCTTTTCTCATAGTTTGAGATAGCACGTTCTTCTAGCACAATTTGAGACAGCACGTTGTTCTATCACAATCTGAGATAGCAAGTTCTTCTATCACAATTTGAGATAGCACCTTCTTCTCTTATCATTTGAGATAGCACGTTCTTCTAGCACAATTAGAGATAGCACCTTCTTCTCTCATCATTTGAGATAGCACGTTCTTCTAGCACAATTTGAGATAGCTTCTTCTTTCCTCATCATTTGAGATAGCACGTTCTTCTAGCACAATTTGAGATATCACGTTCTTCCATACTGCCGTCGATTAGTCGTCTCCTTTTGTTTATTTATTCATTTATTTATTTTTATAATCAACGAGAATGGTAAATATTTTTATGTTTGACCAGGCTCGAGATATCGGCTTATACGTAAATCGATCTCGCACCTTTTCCACGCCAACGATTTCGTTCAGGCTCGTTGAATTTTCGCCCAATCGGTATATCAGCGCTTGTACGTTGTGATCGGTAAATCGACTATCGTTGCAAACGCAGTATCGCCGGTTTGCACGCACCGCCGTAACGCTCGACCATTCTATCGAGTTTATTCACGGTTGATTTGTTCAACGATACGTCTGTTCTCGACACGATCGTTTGAAATGAGTATTTCAGAGCCAGATCTTTGGATTCATTGACGGTACTACCCAAGCATAAATTTCCATTCTCCGTTCGTACGCTATCCAACGCCAAAATAGCTGGATACGGAAATTCGTGAATTTCAGTTTCTATTGTTTGAGAGCAATGGCGTTGATTGATGGACCGGTTACTGAACATGGCTACTGCTTATAAATTACGTGTTATTTTTCTGTAGCTGAGTTTGATAAAAAAAAAAATCCTGACTAAAAATAAGTCGTAACAAAAAATTAGTTCGTCCTAAAAATTGGTTCTAACTAGAAAATAGACTTGACTGAAACTTAGTCTTGACTGAAAATGAGTCCTGACTATATATCTTTACTAAAAATTGGTCATGACTAAAAATATTCGCGACGAATGGAAACGAATCTTTTTTTCGCCGTTTTTTTTAAAATCCGACCGAATTTGCGGTATATCGATTACCATGTCGTCGGTCAAAATAATGTCCTGACCTAGTCTTCTGCCATTTTGTACAAGTACGGTAAAAATAAAATCACAATCGCTTCGTCCGATTTTATCCGATGCATTCGCGATAAGAGACGACGGAAACAAATCAATATGTTGAAAATATATCTGTATATATCGCGAATAATATTATTTCACGGTGTAAATATGAATATTGCGAGCAAATCGATTAGTCGATAAAAATTTATCGTCCCTAACCGGTGTGGACGATAAATTTATGATTTATCTTACTTTTGAATGTAATTCTTTGCCCGTCAAAGTGCAACATAAGGCAATCAAAAGTTCTTCTCAAATTATTTTATTACCCTTGAAGCGAATAACTGATTCTCATGAATTTACTCTTTATTCTTCATATTGACTTCTCGTTTATATTACACTCTATTACGAATATGATAGATCATTGAATTTTATATGTTTGATCCAAATGAAATTACGAATCTTGTTTGACGCAGCGGAATCTGAGTTGCAGAAGCAGAATCAATTTTTTATTAATTAAAAATTCTGAAATTTCCTCCCGGCCAATCTCGGATGGATCTGTTGACTAAGCTTGAATAGGCCTTTAGATCGATTAATTTTTTTCCTCTATCGTAATATTCATAATATTCCAATTTAGAGAACGATTTATCCATGCATGAATAATGATGCACCGAGAATTGCGAAATACCGAGCGTTCATTGCACTGCAATATCACATAACGTCGATTCGCCTATAATTGAAAACTTATCGAGACGTACGACTCGAGTTTTTCGTATGAGAAGAAAATGCTTTTCCTACCTCTTGGATTTTCCATTCGAGGATGAATGCTTGGACATGCATTCTCGCAAGGAATAAGCACGATTTGTCTTCTATAAAAATGAATTTATCTATCCGATTGTCCGTCTTGAATGAAACGATTTTCTCGGGCAATATTTTATTTTGTCACACGTTAATTTTCAAGTGGATAAGGAAAATTATTATTATTAATTATTATTATCAATTACAACTCTATAATTATTATTCCAATTCTACTCGATGATTATTATTAATTATAACTCTTTATTGAATTGCATTTATTTGTATACACGCTTCGGAATATTCTTCCACTGGATTTTGACTTGATCGTTAAATTTTCTCAGCGGTTCGTACATTTCATTATGATCCTTTTTTACATCCTTTTTGCTCGCAGTGGCGAGTCAGAGGAGTGCGAAGAAAAAATTTGCTTCATGATAATCAAGCGTTTTATTATGCACGTAATATTTGGAGATTAAAGTAAGTAGGAGTCGCGAGATGGAACAATGAAATAAAATTGTTCGCATCACACTTTTTCACCGGTGTCGACGTGGCTCTTGCTGGTTTTACTCGGATTAAACCACACCGAATTCCGAATTACATATTCACACCGTTCAATGGTCACTCAAGGTTTTTTTTTAAAGTGGATTAAGTCTCGGTGTTAACGACGAAGACATCAACAATACCTGCGCAAAGATTCCACTCGACGTTCTTGGGCAAGCTTGGAAAATGCTTCAACGTTTACCTCAACAAGCTTTGAATAATTTTGGTATCATTATACTGCCCTTTGTTCTTAAAATCAAATAAATCAAATAATCCCACCAGACATTATTTTGAAAGGTACTCTTACAGTGTAATTTAAGGTAAATGTCCCAATTATTGAACAGGTCCCAATTATCGAACACTCTCTTGTATTTTTATTATTTCTCATTCACGTGCATGCATTTACTTATTCATAAAAATTTTATTACATATATGGAACTTTTAGGCATCGAAATGTTATCTTATTGGTGCAAAAAAAGTTTTAATTGATGGAGAAAAAAATTATTTAATCAGCAACGGCGACGTGATTTGACGTCTCGTGTGGTAACTGATTATCGTTTTTTCTAAGACGCGCCGCTTCACGCGTAAGGGCATAAAAAATTCAAAAACTGTCGCATCTCAAAAAGTAAAGGCGTTTCAGGTTCCTCAGAAAATTTCTTACAAATAACAATTTTTCAAACATTTTGTAAATTAATTATTTGTTAAAAAATACGGTGTTCGATCATTGGGACATAGAAAATGCAGTGTGTCCTAATTATTGAAAACTCGAATTCTCCAAGATGGCGTCATTAAACCCATCAGAACATCGAGACAGTTAACGTGTGACAGATCGTGTGAATCAAATTTATTCAAACAAAAACTGTAAGTTCCTGAATAAACTTGACTTTATTCTTTTAATAATAACTCTAAGATCGTCAAATATATTTTTTATTTGTATTTTCGTGCAATAAACGTAAAAAGAAACGTAAAAAGAGAATATAACCTAAATGTAACCCAAAAATACGAATGCAATGTCCAATATATCTTGCTCTCCGATACTTCAGTCGAAAAACAAGAAAGCTGCGACAAAATCAAACAAAAACTAAACATAAAAACGAGGAAGATGAAAATAAAAATAAAATAAAGTTCGTGTTGAAAAGCAAAAATAAACCAAATGCGAATGAACCAAAAACCTGTCAAAAGAGACTCAATATATATTTTTGTATTTTTACATGATTAATAAAAGATTATTTAAGTGTTTGATTTTGCTTTTATTTCTTAATATCGTACCCAAAATAATATTTTCAGAACGGAAAAAGAATTCTCGAGAGTGTTCGATAACTGGGACATGCCTGTTCAATATTAGGGACATAGGCAGAGTTCAATAATTGGGACATTTGCATGCTTCGCATTGTTATTCTTTTTTTTCATTTGAAATCATTTAAAAATAATTTAAAGGGTGATTTTTTGAAAGTAAAAATATCAAAGTATCATTTGAACATGAAAGTGATGGTTTTTTTTCCTGATTTTATATTTTTTTTTTCACCGAATTCAATCACCAGATCCTTAGCTGTTCAATAATTGGGACATATACCTTATTTAGATTCAACTTTTTGCAATATTAATATATTTTTTCAACCGATAATCAATCCAAATCTCAATGACCAATCAAGCCTGTTTTTTGATATCCATTTCGTAAATTGCACATGATTATTCTTGCCATCACGAGATCTGGATGATTTCTGGAGAATAATCCAAACACATCAGGAGGATTGATGAAGCTTTTTGACTTCGCTGGTATTCGAGAGAATACAAGTTCCCGTGATCGATAACCGTTATCAGCTTTTCTGTCGCCAATGAACCGATCCGAAGTTCTCGATTCATAGAAACCTGGAGTTCCCGCATGACCGTGCCTCGGGATTTCCCTCAGGAACTCCCTCGGCGGCAAACTCTCGCTCATGTCCCATCGACCATTCGGCAATCCATTTGGAAGTTTCTTGGATGCTCGTCTTGTCAACGTGTTTCTCTTTTCTCCTCGGTCCTCCTCGATGCCATCAATTTTTTCACTTCCCGATGGTCTTCGATTCTGATTCCACTTGCGCATTCTGCCGAGACTCTTTCGCGTCCATCTTGATGTGTCCTGCAGGAATTCTTTCATCGGTTCTCTCGAGCTCATGGTCCGATGATACTTTTCAGAGCTAGTTGAATCAACCAAACGCTCTCCATCGCTCGATTGTCCAAATGACGAATAGTCATTGGCAGATTCTTCTGATAATCGGGACAGGACATCCTCTTCGGTCTCCCATTGATGGGTCATCCTTCCATCGTCGTGGAACTCCGATGAATCGTATGTTTTGTGGACTTCAGGTCTTTTGGGCAATCTGTTCAGAAACTTTGCCCGAATTTCTTTTGAGCAACAGTTGGGTTTGTTCGGTCGAACAGTTGATCGTTGTAAAAATCGACGCCCGCTTAAGGGTTGCAATGTTTTTGGGGTGTCTTTGGGAAATTCTTCGGCAGGTTCTCCCATGCTCATTCCCCATCGACTATTGTGCAGATCACTGTTGAAACCATTGGTAATGTCTTTCCTGTCGTTGACTTTGTCATCGAAAGGTAGTTTCATCTTTGACCTTTCGCTGACGCGTTCTTCAGGATCCATTAGTTGCTTGATGACCTCCCTGGGCGACTCCGAGGCTTGGGTCACTTCATTATTTTGCCATTTCTCTCTTTCCCGTCTGGTCACCTCGCGCATTTTCCTCTCCCATTCATCATATTCCTCTCGCTTTTTCTTATCCGCTTCGGACTCAATGACCTTCTCAACTTCCCATGCTGGCTTCTTTCTGACGAAACATAGTATGATTGTCTGTGAAATATTATTCAATCCTACGATTTTACAATTCAATGACTGCGGCGTTTGTTTGTTCATGGAAATATACCTTGGTCCGTCAAACTTTTCGGGTGGCTTCCAATTATAATTTGGCAACCAGTGCGTGTTGTTGCGATACTTCGAAACAGCGAGGTTCTTTCTGAATTGTCTGGATTCGGTATAATCTGCAAGCACGAAAAAAAATCAAAGGATCAGTGTGAACAATGGAAATTGTTGTCCCATATTTTTCGAAAACATTTCTCATTGAATACGCCATTAAATTGAATTCCCTTGGAAGTTCTTTTGCCCTTGGCAGAAAGCAATTTACTTCTCCGAACTGCAATTGAAAAACAATCTCTCGAATCGTTTCGCACTCGAACTTTTCACATTTTCTTTCTGATATTTGATCGCTGATCGGTCGTGGAAATGAACGGACGTAATAATTGGCACATCGTGCTCCTTGAATTTGAGGTCAACCTCCGCAACTCGGTGCACTTCGTATCAGCGACAAATGATTGTTTTGCACGATTCGATTCAATCTATTCTGTATACGTGTAAATGAAGCTCGAACGTGTGTTACATTGAGCACACTGCTGCTCTGACGGTAAATTCTCAATGGTCAATCACGGGAACGAGCACGTGAATCGAGAGTGATCGATACATCGCAGCGGTGCAACATAATCCACCCTCGAGTAGAGCTCTCGCTCCCTCTGTGGGGCTTTTTCCCTCTCCATTCAACCTCTCTCACACACGATGCAGCTAGCAACTGAAACATTTTCCTGTTTCTTCCACAAGGAAATACCTATCTTTTTCAGTGGACTGAAGGAAAGTAGGCAAGGCCAGAACCCAGAGAGAGTCCTGAAGTGCTCACATCGAGAGCAACCCTCGTTGACTTTCTTATCGCGAAGCAACGATCGTTACCGCGGTTAGAAAAAGAAAATTTGACGAAGAAGCTTGGTAATAAATAATTTCGGAAGCTACGATATGAGTGAAGGACTTTTTTGGCCAGCACATCGGTAAATTTTCATTCGACATGAAAGCATCACCATTTCTTCAAGCAGGAAGCATGAACTTTTTTTATCACCGAATGCAGCTATAAACCAGGTGTTTTTGGTTATTTCATTCGTTCATTATGATATTTAATATTTCTACATACACTTCCGCTCAAAAGTTTGGAAACGCCCCAATTCCGTGCCAGACAAAAAGTTTCACTGCTCTCTAAAAAATAAAGATATTTCAATTCAACAAGCGGCGTTTCAAAGAGGACATTTTCAGCTTCATTTTTATTTTTCCAAAAAAAAAAAAAATTCGATTTTTTTTTTAACCCGGTACGTTCTTTAAAACATGGTCGGTTTTTGGCTTTTTTTGGCGTGGGAATTTTGGCGCACGACTCATGAAAATTTTTTTTAATAGATTTTCGCATGAAAAATTTGTGGGCGGAAGTATAAGCTTTAATTTCGTTTTTTAAAAAGTCTTGTACGATTTGTTTCACAAAAATGTTCAGATTTTTGCGAGAAACAATCATATTTATAAAATGAAGTGTAACTCTGAAAGTACTGGGTTTTCGTGAAATTACTAGGAAGATGAAAAGTTGCATACAATTATTTTGGATTCAATGAAATTTTTTCAGAATTTTTCTTTCTAAAACTTTTGTTGTTACAGAGATATTTCTTTATCTTAAACAATCGGGTCTCGTACCTCATCTACACGGATTTTCCGATAAAAAAGCCATGTAGATGAGGTTTTTCGATAAAAAAGCCGCGTACATGAGGTAAGAGGTCTGATTGTTTAAGATACAAAAATATCTCTGAAAGGCAAAAAATCTGAAAAAAAAAATTTCGAACGAAAATTCTGAAAAATTTTCATTGAATCCAGAATAATTGTATGTAACTTTTTACCCTCTTAGTGACTTCACAAAAACCAAGTAGTTTTACGGTTACGCTAGGTTTTATAAATATGGTTGTTTTTTGCGAAAAACTGAATGTTTTTGCGAAAAAAAAATCGTACGAAACTTTTAAAAAAACAAAATTGAAGCTTATACTCTCCTTCACAAGTTTTTCATGTGAAAAACATTTTTTTTTTTAATTTCATGGGTCGTGCGCCAAAATTTCAACACAAAAAAAACACTGAAAAATGACCATGTTTCAAAGAGCGTAGCGGGTTCAAAAAAAATCGAAAAAAATTTAGAAAAAGCGAAATGAAGCTGAATATGTCCCCTTTGAAAGGCTGCATGTTGAATTGAAATATTTTCACGTGGAAACGGGACGAGTGTTTCCATGTGCTTCAATCCGCGATGTTTCGTTTTTTTTTTCAATCTCACTGACTGTTTAAATTTTCAATAGGGCTCTTGGTTTAAAAGTAATCCGAAAACTATATTAAAAGCTAGAAGCTTTTACTCATCACCAGTCCTCTAAATGCGTGTTTCAACGACATCGCCCTGTTCTCTATTCATGATGATGCCGAAAATCAACATTGTTACTAAAATAGAGAGAGACAGAGACAAAGGGTTGTAATAAATTCAGCAACCCACAGAGAGAAAAAGATAGAGGATTGTAATAAAATCATGCATTACAGGAATGTCGGTCAATAAACGATGCTGAGTGTACGAGAATGATGGTTGGGATCGGAAATTACGACTAATTCCACAAAAGCCACCGACGATATATTGCACAGTGCTCTTTATAATATATGATTTAATGCGGTTGAACCATAACGTACCGATGGACTCACGTATTTTCTGTGTAATTCAACGATATTTAATTGTCAACGGCGGTATGAAAGGTAATTGAATAGATAAAAGCGCAGTAATCGGCGCAAGGGGTAGTGTTCCGGTTCCTCGAATACGTTTCTCCAACATTAACTGCTTCACCACATATGATACACATACATTAGGGTGACTCTTATTTATCGAAACTTCGGATTCATCAATATTTGTTAGTCAATAATTATTCGGAAGAATTTTCTCTGGCGTAGCCACTTGGAGAATCTTCAACCTCAATCCTTACTTATGAACAATTTATTGATAACTATTGGGCAATGTTATTATTGATAACTGTTGTTTATGGCAAGCAAAATGTTGCTGAATTTTTTCACATTTTTATCGTATCACGAACTACGGAAATTTCAATCCAATACAATTTTTGGCTGGGACTATAAAGGTAATACATCCTTAACTATGATGTCAAGTCCAAAAAACTTTGAGACGCCGGTAATTATTATCCAAGAGGTCTGAAATTTTCGCGACATTTTTTGTAGTCCCAATTGGACGAGTAAAGGTGTTGAGACGGGACAAATTCGAAGCTTAATCGAATAACGACCACCCTAAGATACGTATATATACCTATATAGGTAGGTACTCTTTTAGCACATGTTCTATGTCGTTTTGAATGTTCAGCCGTGCGCTGTTTACTTTCGATTCGTTGCCGCAGGCATTTCGCGTATGCTGCAATGTACTCTGTCAACGTGCAGAACCTCTCAACCCTCTCATTCACTCACTCCCTCTCTCTCTCTCCCCATTTCTATTCGCAACCCTAAAAGAGAGATTGCACTCCACGCTCCATTGTGTCCATCGTTCCCGCCCAATGCATCATCCTGTGCTAGTTTTGCCATTGCAACGCTTCGATGCTTCCGTAAATTTTTTCTTTTTTTTTACATCCAAACGACTCTCGCTCAACGACCGCTGCGATTAATTTATTTATTGGAAATTTACCGTGCGCGATCGACCCTGTCGATAAGTTCCCTTCCAGTTTGAATTCTATTTTTTTGTTTGCCTTTCATTTCCTATCTGACGAATGAAAATATCGGGATGGAAAAGCCATTCGTTCGTGGAAAATCCCGAATGAATCATTGGCTGATTTGTGCAGATTGTTTCTTTTTTCTTGTTTGAATAAATAAGGTTTTACAATCACTACTATCGGGAGTCTTTGTCGATCTCGATTCTATGCACTTTCGAATGCGCAAATGATCGCGGCAATTTGCTCTTCAGATGCGCAAACGTTGGCGGTGAAATACGTCTGTCGTAAAGCTCCCTTAAGCCTTTAGGAGGCGAATTACGGTTCCGATAAATTACGGCGTGCAAAGAGAAAGCCACTTTCGAGAACTCCATTTTCCTTCGTTTCCCGCCATTTATATTTTACACTCGAAACGTGTGGCAAGTGCTGGGGGGTGAGAGCCATTCGGTGGTGGTTTATGGCTTGTTTCGTCTCGCTGCAAAACGGTCCTGTCTTGTTCTCCAGTTGGGAGCAAGTGAAACGCGCCGCGTGTAAGACCCACGACCCGTTGTAAAATTCTCGATGAGATGTTCGCGGTAAACGCAAACTGTATTGCCCCGAAGACGCAAGGGATGGTCCAAAATGGTGTAGGGTCAGAGGGTGGGGGGACTGTACGCGGTTTCGTTTATATTCCGGAGGGAACCGAGACTGGATTCGATCGGGGATTCACGTCTATCCGCGCATTCGGCAGAGGTTCTTCCCTCTCATCATTTGCAGCCCCTTGTGCATCGCTCCTATCGCTTGCTTCTGGCAATAGACAGGTTCACTCCGAAGCGATGTTAAAACGGTACGACCGGAAATACTTGGCTGTCGTCTACTCGTGGTTGGTGAAACACACATTCGATCTTCTCCACTCGGTTTGCCCTTTCCGCACTCTCAACGACAGGGACATTCGCTCCCGTAAACGGTTCTGAGCGACGCTAGAACAGCGATTTTTTTGCATAAAAAAGAGGAGCTTGGACCAGCGAGAGAAAACTCCATATATCGAGGTAGTCCAGTGGCTCTGACACTTTTCCTCAGTGTTCCTCCAAACGGTATCATGATTTTCCAGCTCAAGGTGAATTTGCTCAGCGAAAACTAGAGGTTTGCTCAGCGAGAACTAGAGTTTTTTCATTGGGGTGGGCTTGACAGTCGATAAGTTACCGACCGACTTGACAGTAATTCAGGAGAGATTTATCCTGATAGACCAGTTATTCGGTACACTTGTTAATTGTTAATGATTCTGCGATAGTGTTTTACTGTGCTAGATATGTACAATCCCGCCCAAAAGTTTGGAAACACTTGTTTGTTTTGCTTATTTTAAATATTTTTTATGATTTGTTGACCGTTTGTTGACTTTTTTCGACCATCGCGAATTGGGCGCATAACTTGAAGACATTTTTTTTGTAAAATAAAAATAACTTAAAACAGCAAAATAAACCTGAATTCCTTTCCGTCAAAACGGTTTTCGTAAAATTCTATTATCTTTTTTTTTTTGACGGAGTTATGCAACTTCTAGTGCGTCAAGAAGTATTGACTTCTGTTTCCAAACTTTTGAGCGGGAGTGTACTTCTGATAGGGAAATAAGTGGCAGAACTGTAAATGCGTCGATTTCAAATCGTTTGCTGCAATTAAATGCTCTAATTGAGAATTGACAATTTATCCTCGAATCACACTGTCGTTTGATCGGCTCACCCTGAGTTTCGGCGGCAAAGCAAATCCGTTGATACGTCGAAGACACAAACAGGATGCCAACGATCGTGGCAGCGACGAGACACAGGTGGTCACTAAGCCCGCCGTTGGACATTTTGATCTCGGCACGTTCGCGCGCTTGTATACACATTATCAGCGAACCAAATATATATAGAGAGAGATACATACGTTACGATGAGAGTCCGAGACGATATGGTGGGGCCGATTTATCGTTCCCGGACGAACCTCGTCACGATCTCCATCCCCGACCTTCCACGGACGTTGCACATTGATTCTCCGCATGATCCATGCACGCAAGCTTCATTTAGCGCATTGTGTGTGTCTCTGCAGTGCATTGAGCTACCCAAAACCCTCTGTCATCCTTGCATCTCCATTGGCAGACCGTGAAGAACCCATTTTCTCTTGTCACATTGGGGCTGACTGAGAATGATCCAACGATCATTGTTTTGACAGATGCAGCAAAACTTCATGCGTAGAAATTTTGTCTCCAGAAAAGTTTGCTTGGAGAACAATTCTTAAACTCTCCCAGCCAAGAATTGTCTCGAGGACAATCGAGGACAACCTTCTCTCGTTGGACTTCGGGAATTGATTTACGCCCTGCTAAAGTTTGAAAAGACTCGTCTGATGCGTCTTCAATACTCCTTCTTTGAAATCCGAACTTGGTGATCTTGACGATAGGTTAGATCACAAGAGTTCGACGAAATGTCCCATTGAATTGAAACCTCTTTTGTTCTCACACTATCTCCTATTTCTAATAGGATCGACAATCCTTGTTTGGAAATTGAGCGGAAAAAAGTGCCTGTGGAAAATCTATAATGTGGAAGGCGGATGTTGGATAGAAGAATAGATTCTTCGAGGTTTCAAGCCGATATAAGTACTTGTGGTCGATTATAGACACTTCACGCTGTTTTAATGTCACTTGTTACGTTGTCTCGCCGATAAATAAGAGGCTTTTAATGCTCCACCTAGCTGGAGCAAATTTTCCGCTTTCCAGGAGGATCATCCTCTTTCTTTTTAACGGGTTAACTCGTAAATCGTTTTTCAAGATGTCCTCCCGGTTTTCATCGTGTCTCGACTTGAGAAATCCATGCCAGGTTGCAGGTTGCAGTTTTTGCAGGTTGCAGTTTTTGCAGGCTCACTCTGCAACCGCAATTTTATTGCACCGCATTCGCAATAAAATTCAAACTTTTCATTGACTCGAAATGGAATCTTATCAAAAAAAACTTTAACGATAAAATAAAATGGCCTTCAATTGAGGTAGAAGTCCACTGTGATAACCGAAATTTCGAAGTTTGTTCATTAATTTTTTAAAATGACTAAATAATTGTGATCGTTTTGAAATTTTTACATGTTATTATTTGTATCTTGAAGAGTACAACAAAAATTTGTTTACTCAATCTTACATGAATTTGTTTATGATTTTGTACGTCAAAGTGGATTCCTCGAAAAAAAGGTGACTTTTTTCGGGGAAGCACACAGACTTCCGTAGTCATCTGAAATGAAAAATCCAAAGAGATTATTGTTTTTTAGGCTTAATTCTAGGTCTATGACTTATAATAAGCAAATTTTAAGAAAAAAAAACGAAATGGCGGACTCGTGAACAAAAAGGTCTTCAAAATCGATTTTTTTTGTTGATAAATTGTTAAAAAAAAGCATTTATTATTAAAAAATTAAATGTTTTAAAGGTGAAGTATTTAGCTATGAGCGTCTTAAATAACGGGTAAAATTTTTAGCCAAATCGGTTGAATTGTTTTTAGTCAGTGCTTCCCCGAAGTTTCGAAAACGTAGTTTCGAGAAAAACCGTTTAGTTTGGACAACAGATTTTGTATAAGAAAATTATACTTACATTCAGAGTTGTAAATAATGCATTACTTTGATAATGCATTACCGTATTGATAATGCATTACTGTATTTATTACCCATTACACTGCATAATGTGAAATGGATACGTGTACCATTACAAAATACAAAAGTAATGTGTAATGGATGCGTGTTCCATTACAAATGTAAAAAGTAATGCGTAATATATGCATGTTCCATTATACAAATTGAAAAAATAATTTGCAGTGGAGAATATTGGATTACAAAGAGAAAAATTGCCGTTCTCGTATTAGAAACTTGCACATTGCTGTCTCATTATTTTATTTCGCTCACTAAGAGTTCATCCACAATTATTACAAATGATCCATAAAGTTAAAAAATAAAAACAAAAAAACAGATAGTTCATCGTTAAATATAAAGTACGAAAATGTACTTAACCCCAAAAATTATCCAACTTTATATTGAACTTGCTTTTACACGCTGTTACCCATAATTATCTAATAAAAATTACAAGTTACTGATACAAAATTTCTCGATTTATTGAATCCCTAAATAATGTGCATGTTCTTTTTTTTAACTTTATGGATCATTTGTGATAATTGTGGATGAACTTTTAGTGAGTGAAATAAAATAATGAGACAGCAATGTGCAATTTTCTAATACGAGCACGGCAATTTTTCTATTTGTAATGAAATATTCTTCACTGCACATTACTTTTTTTATTTGTCATGGCACATGCATCCATTACACATTATTATTTTTTATTTGTAATGGGACATGTATCCATTACACATTACTTTTTTACTTGTAATCGAACACTCATCCATTACACATTACTTTTTTATTTGTAATGGCACATGCATCAATAATACATTACTTTTTCATTTGTAATGGGACATGCATCCATTACACATTACTTTTTTTATGTGTAATGGAACACACATCTATTACACATTACTATTTTCTTTTGTAATGGAACATGCATAAATTACACATTACTTTTTTTATGTGTAATGGAAAACTTGTCCAATACACATTGTTTAAAGTAATGGGTAATGCATTACTTTTACATTACTATTTTCACAACTCTGCTTACATTAATCAGCTATACCGGGTACATAGAGTAATCTTTCTGTTTCCTGAAAGTTATCTCAAAGCTCTCTTCATTTCTTCGAGAGATTTACAGTTTCTGGTGATTGCCAAACCGTAGTAATTAGTCATTTTTAATATTAACTTATTAGTTAATTGCTCTCTTCTTTTGGCTATAATATTTTTAATTTAGTCTGAAACTTTTACAGTATATTCTTAAGATTTATTTTGCGAAAAATATTTAAAAAATCGATTTTTTGATCCCGTCACAGTGGGCTACTACCTTAAATCACTGAGACACTAGATCAACAAATTAGTCCCCCAGATTCGATTTTAATTTGTGCATCAAGAATTTTTCTTCGACCTCAACAGAATTTTAAGGACTAATAGGTATCCTTGGGAAATTCTCGCTGCTTGTCACAAATTTACCATTAAAAAATCCTTACATCCACAGAAGATGGTGAAATGCTGAATTTTCTAAGTTTTTTGAAAGTTTTTTGTTATCAAATTCTTGCAATGTCCGAAAACCACTGCATTTTCCGTGTTGAAAAACGATTCTTCATCCACTCTAATATTCCAATAATGTCAACATTGTGAATTCGTGAGAAAAAACAAGCTTCAAGCCAATAGACACGGAGGCAACAACCAATCAAGGGAAATTGGAAAAATTCGTCATCTGCTCGTTTTGGACAAAACCAATGACATTTCCATCCGCATAAATTGGGAATTCGTTTTTTTTTTTTTCTCGTTCGACCGTGCAAGCTTTTGTCGCGATGAATGTCAAATATATCGCGATTGGAGATACGCATTGCGTGTCGAAATGTGGAAAAAGCGAGCGGAATAATCGATAATAAATGGCGAGTTACAGAGGCGCGAGATGTCGAGTATCGTGGCCACTCGTGCAGTCGTTGCAACGATTGACACTCGTGCCAATCTCCATGATGACTGCATATATCTCATCGAGATATTCATCCTTCCAGTCCCGCGTTTCACGGTAATGCATAATTATGATCGGCATCGTCGAGCCGTCGAATCACTCTAATTTCATCGAGCGCTCTCCACGATTGGCGCGGTTGAATAACCGAATATTTGATTCGTGGAATAACGGTTAACGGCTGCACTGATGAAGCACCAAAAACCGATTTGACAATCGGACTGTTAAAAAGCAATTTAACGTAATCGATGCCATCTAACCCGTGAAGCGTTGGGAACCACTTACTTTTCATGTCGAATCAACCAACTCTCGCAGGTTTTATATTTTTTACATAGGGGAGGGTGGGGCATTCCGGCCTCCTTACAAAATTCGGTCAAAGAAGAATTTGGTTTCTTGTCAAATTATAAATTTGACGTACTGACTTATTTTTAGGCCGATCCATGATACCTGGGGCATAATGGACCACCCTAAAAAATTCGGTCAGAAAATTTTTTTTTTTCTTCAAATTATGATGAATTTGCTGTATTTATCTATACTAAGGCCGATGCACTGCATCAGGGGTAAAATGCATGCACTGTGTAAAAGTAATACATTTTTAACGTTGGAAACAATTTTTTAAGATAACACTTTCTCCTTTAAATCATTTTTAGAGGGGGCCGTCTTGCCCCAGATTTTTTTTTTTTTTAGTTTCGTCAAATATTGGTGAATTCGTTTAAGATAGAACAAAAGTGAAGTGTTTTGATGGTTGAAAGCCACAAAAGGTATATTAACCGATTTAGGGGGGCGGTCGTGCCCCACCCTCCCCTATGCATGATTCGTATGATGCGGATAATTCCTATGTATACTTGTAGGGGGAAGGAGGGGGCAAAATGGACACTGAAAAATTATCAAATAAAATAACAATTTAAAAAATTAGAAAATAAGAGAAATTTCATTGTAATTGGTGTAAATATACTCAAATAACCTACCCATGCAAAATCAGATCTAGATTTTGACATTTTTATGATAATTACCGATTGAGACTTAAATTTGAAAAAATAATAATTCTCATGCTCATAACATTAGAAAAAAAACACCTCAACATACTTTAATAGTGTTAGGGTAACCCACTTTTATTAAAATAGTGTACTTATTCAAGGGCGTAAGCAAAATGAGGTATCGGGGGTAAAACGGCCACCTCTATAATGCTAAAAAATTATTAAACAATGCAACTACGATTAAAATTGAATTTCGTCAAAAATTTTATCGCGAAAATTTTGGATGTTAAGGTTATGCCAAATTCCTAAATGCAAAGGAAATCGATTTTTCAACGTTTTTTCATGTTTACTTAAACTTTCTAAAAATAAACAATTTTTAGAGTGGTGTCCAATTTATCCCTTAAGACTTTCTTTTTCGACGTGCAATCTAAACAAGAGAAACGGTAATTTTAGGTGGAAAGCAACGAGTTTACACTATGGTGTCTATTATTATTCTTGGTGTCCATTTTACCCCCCTTTCCGCTCCAATCTATTATTTATGAATCAATTTCCGCAAAATACTTATTTCATAAACGATTTGTTTATTTTATTTATTTTCGATTTATGATATTCACTGAGAAAACAATGTCCAGGATTTGTTTACTGTTTATAAATGTAAAGTTGAACATGGCGAAATCAATGATTTTTCAACAGTTAATAAATTGAATAAATAATTTTCAATAGTTAATAAATTATTTTGACACAAATAAACTGTTTTCTCAGTGTCTATCTGCAGAATAAATGGAACTTAAAAATTCTGCAATATCTTTAATCCACTTATATAAATTCCCTTATAAAATCGAGCTTTAATAATTTGTTTAGATTATTTAACTTAGACGTTTCTGTTCAATGAATAAAAAATTTAAAATAATGGCTGATCCTAGAAAAAATCCTAAAATTCGAGATAGTTAGAGATTTCTATAGTTTACATGAAATAGTCTACATATATATTATAAATATAATAGACTATATACCACTAATAAACTAGATGTCGTCCGTTTCGAAGCTCACACGCGTGAGATTTACGAGAGACTCGGAGCTTTTACGACGACGCCCCGAGTCGCACGTTTTAATAATTCGGTCGGTTTTTTACGATAAAGCCGTGGTGTCCATATATAGGATATATAGTGGGCTTTGTGAGACGCACTTTAAACGAGAATAATTTTTTTTTCTTCATCCCCTCTTGCTTATGATATACGAGAGAGGGCGTGTTACCAACCCGAAGAAGAACTTTCGGAGCTCTAATTTCCGTGACCACGACCTTTCGTGTCTTTTACGCCTTTTTATCTCCGCTCCTCTTCATCCCTCCGCGATTCTGCTCTCTGTACAAGAGCATTCTCTTGTGACCCTCGAGCGTCAGCCACGAAAGACCATCAAAGTTTTTAAAAAAATTCTTAACTCTCCCATAATTCAATTGTTCGCTTTAATTCCATTTCAAAGAGAAGCCCACAAAGAAAGACAATATATTCCTTCAAACTTTTTTGTCCTCTCTGCAAAGACATTTTGTTGTTGTTGTAATTCTTTAGTCTACAACAATTCTCTTCTCTCGAGAATTCATTTGCATTTCAAGTTTTTCACTTGACATTCATATCGAATGTCGAATTAATGGTTTTTTCGCTCTATTTTCTGCTTACAGCCAACAATCTTTGGAACTGTGGCATCGGACCTCAATCCAAAGGACGGCAACAGTCGAAGGGTGAGTTTACAAACGTATATGATGCATTCCACACCAAGTGGGCCACTAAAAAATCGTGTGATCTCGAAATATTATGAAACATTTTTTTAAAGGTTATTCGAGTGTCAACAGCAAGCAGGATTTTTTTCAGTTTTTTGAATCTGATTTTACACCCCCAATTTGGATACGAATGTTGTTATTTATTTTTTTTTTTTCGATTCATTTTACATGCGAAACGATCCATTGCACAAAAAAACACCCCTACATAAAATTTAGATTCTCCAAAATATACTTTATAATCTCATCTTTTTCGAAGCTGTCCAGAATCCTTTTCGTGTATTTTTCAGCGGAACGAGGTAATAATATTTTTTTTTCGTTCAGTTCGCCGTTTCCAATTTTCCTAAAACTTCGAGAGTGGGGAAACTTTCAGCGTGGGGTTAAAGTCAAAAGTTGGAACCTCACAAAATACTTTGGTATTTCCGAACAATAAACGAGTTAATCATACATTGACCCCACGCTGATACACGGTAAATAATATGTGTTCAATGTTTTTTCAATAAATTTAATGGGGGTGTTGGACAACATCGAATATTTGTCGTAAGTCGCAAGTGTTTTCATCAGTTATCCTCAGAAAACACTTGGAAGATATGGATTCTCCATCATGCCAATTTTTCCGTGGTTTGTTGTGAAATCAACGAAAGTTCTCTCGAAGTTGTAAGAAAATTGGAAACGGCGAATTCGACAAAAAAAAAATATTATTGCCTTGTTTCGCTGAAAAATACACGAAAAGGATTCTGGGCAGATTCAAAATATATGAGATTATAAAGTACATTTGAAAACCTAAATTTTATGCAGAGGTGTTTTTTTTGTGCAATGGATCGTTTCGCATGTAAAATGAATCGAAAAAAAATAAATAACAACATTCGTATCCAAATTGGAAGTGTAAAATCAGATTAAAAATCTGAAAAAAACCCTGCTTGCTTTTTACACTCGAATAACCTTTAAAAAAATGTTTCGCGGTATCTCGAGGTCACGCGATTTTTTAGTGGCCCACTTGGTGTGGAATGCTTCATATTTACTTTGTATTTTTAAATGGACAGACTGTATTTTTTTCATGGATTACATAAAGTCAATGGAAAATGCTGTTTGAAATAGGCTAAAAATAGGTCAACAAGTTACGGAACTAAGTCTATTTTTCTACAACAGAACATTTTTGTTAAATATTCAAGGTCTCTTACCTACGACCTTACAGGATATCTCCACTTTTCCATTCCATTATCTCAGCCTCATTAAAGGTTTATCATAAACGAAGTAACGAGTTCCGCGCTCTTCTAATAGTTTTACATGACATTTCATCCTCCAAAAATATATATGGGGCATTCCACGCCAAATCGAACACTTTTGATCCTGACCCCTTTCGATTTGGCTGCAAGTTTTTTATCTTTTTCTACCCCATTAAAAACATTTTTCAGAATTTTTCCAAGTTATTGTACCCAACCAAAAAAAGTTGGGAATTAAAAAAAAAAATTGGCTCTTCATGTTTCAAATATCTATAATTTTTTTAAAAATCAACTTACCGGGACGCTTTTTTTCAAAAATTTTCAGACCGATCTTCAATAAACACTCAGAAAATTTGAAAAGTTCGTTGTTTGTCAAAAAGTAAACCATATAACAATTTTTTTTCATTTTTTTGTTTTTAAATGTAATTTAAAAAAATATATAAACAATTATTCAGAACTATCTTCTATTTTTTTTCTTACTTTTTCGGGAAACATTGAAATTTTTTCGATGATTACCACTTTTAATTGCATTTATTAATATTTTTTTCAAACTTCGAGGTTCTATCTACAATCAACCCCTCAAAAATCCCCAGACTGGTATTATGAGATATAAGCTGAGTTAAAAATAATTATTTCTTGAATTTAAAAAAAAAAATAGAAAACGACAAATGCCCACTCTAAAAATTTCAGAGAATTCGCAGAAAACGTCAAAGTTTCTAGAAAAAAAAGAAATAAAAAATGGCAATCATCGAGGAATTTTCTTTTTTTTTAGAAAAAAAAAAAAAACGTAGAACATCAGTTTGAATAATTTTTTCTATATTTTATTTTTTAAAACAAAAGTTGAAAAAAATGTCCCGATAAGTCAATTTTTGAAAAAAATATAGATACTTTAAAAATAGGAAGCAAATTTTTTTGAAAAATTCACAACTTTTTTTTGGTTGTTTAAAAAAATTTGAAAAAATTCTTAAAAATGTTTTTGATAAGGTGGAAAAAGATAAAAAACGTTCCAGCGAAATCGAAAGGAGTCGGGGTCAAAAGTAGTTGATTTGGCGTGGAATGTCCCATGTACATTTAAAGGGATTCCCCTTGAGAATAATCGAGAAGAACAACCAAGAAGAAATCTCTCTCTCGCTCTCTTATCTGTAAACTCTGATGTACGTAGACTATGTTCTTGACTCTTGTCTTATATTCTACGAGTCCCTCGACTTAACGAAGCTAGTTCGAGAAACCGTCGCATTACAAAGTAGCTCTGGATCATTATGCAGGTAGAGAATTAAACAACGAAATAAGGAGGGAGAGGGAGAGACCGAAGAAGGAGAAGGCATAATCGAGAATATCACGTTGAAGTGGAAGAGTTGGTGGATCCTCGAGTCTCTCTCGCAGCAGGTGCGAGCCCGAGGGACATTTTCATCTTTCCTCGTTGGTTAGAAACGCACCCCGGGGAATCTCTTTTGTCGGGCCTCTCGGCCTTCGTAATGAGTAAAAATCGTCGTTAAGCCGCGTCAAGGCACTAACTGGTGCCCCCCGAGATACCGAGTGGACGGGATTCCCTAATTAAAAGTTACTGCGGCGCCAAGTGGTCCAACCGTTCCACCCTCATCCATTTTTTCCTACTCTCTCTCTCTCTCTCTCTCTCTCTCTCTCTCTCTCTCTCTCTCTCTCTCTCTCTCTCTCTCTTTCTATCTGCTCCCTCGGGACAACGATTAAAAACTTTAATAGCCAGAGCGAGAGAGGAAGATAAACATGCAAGTGTGCATGTAAACGTTTGAAGCTCGAGCGGAACATTGCTTGAACTCTTTTTTTTCCCATTAATATGATATCAGGTAATATATTTTCCTCGAATCTCGCGACATTCACGAATAACGATGGAAATACTTCTAGAAGATGATTTTTTCTGCATTTTCGTGCAAGCGAGTGAGTACACCCAGAAAAAAGATCTAGTCGTAGGTACTATAATCGTTTATTTGATTATTTTTTTGTTACTTTAAATAAAATTTTCTTTCCATCCAATTTTGGGCGATATTTAACTTGCACTATATTTATTTATTTGAATTCCCTGTCACCGAGAAACAGGCGTTGAAGAAAAATTCTATTCGTTGTTACTAAATATCTATTCACCCGTAATCTCATCCGATCATATCTGCAGATTTGTCAGTACCTCAAAAATCCGCCAGGTGGCTACCTCTCGCACAAGCGAACCTGCCTCTCGACGCCTATATCCTTTTTAAGCTCGTCTATGTTTGATATCGTTATTTTTCAGTATGGATATTTAATACATTGAACATTGCGGCAAAACGCAAGATGGTTGAATCCCCGAAAAGGATTCCCATAAAAAAGGGTATTTTTTCTTTTCCCTTCTGTTAAGGAAAAGACGAAGCTTTACGAAATTGTAGACTTCATATGTGTTCATTCAAAGATTGAAATGTTAAAAAATATATATTGTGTAAATATAAAAAAAAATTATTTCATTTAAATACATATTTGTTCAGTTTGAAATAATATTTATTAATATTAAATAAAAATTTATTAGACCGCAATATATTTTCCTAGTAGGTCATTAAAAAAAAAAAATTTGTTAACATGAATAGAGTTGTATTAGGCCGGCCTACGACTAAAAAAATTTATTTGGCTTGACTAGGATTTAGTTAAATGTACTAGATCTTTTTTCTGGGTGTCAAAAGCGAATATACCGACACGGAAGGTCGATGATGTCGTAGTTTCGATTGATTGAAATTTCTCATGAATATATGGGACATTCTACACCGATTCGACCTGGACCTGGGCCCTTTATCTCTCGGATTTTGTTCGCAATTTTTTATGGTTTTGTAGTACCTCTGCAGAGCACTCAGAATTGAAAGTATTGAGAATATTGAAAATATTGAGATTCTGTATGAACAAAAAGAATGCTCAAGTTTTGAGCATGAAAATCGAGTTTTTTCAAAGTACATGAAGACGTTCAATTTCCAATAAAGTAGACATTGTTTTATTTTTTATTCAATTTTATCAATGAGAATGACAACAATTATCAAGGTTCACTAAAAAATAAAAGGAATACAAACATAAAAAATGATGGCAATGCTGATGCCAAATTACAATGCACAATTAAGGCATAACTCGTACCTGTGTTCTAATAAAAACATAATAAAATTCAAATTTCCACTAAAATTTACGTTTAAAAACTTTTGGTTAACTTCTAATCAATTTATAGTCAAGAAACATCAAAATTTGGAGAAAGAAAATTGCAGAAATGCGAATTTCTATTAAAATTTATGTTAAAAAAAACTATCAGGTAAGTTAAATTCATCGATTCAAAATACAAAAAATATTGATTCATGATTTAAAAAAACATTGGTTCATGATTTAAAAAAATCAGAATTTGGTAAAAAAATTTTTACTTACCTTACACTTTCAGTCAACGCGAATGGTAACAGGAGGTCACTGGTGACCCAAGGGTGTTTTCGTCTCGCTCTCATAACGCTTACGGACTAAACCATCGGAACTTGGAAAACTTATAGCCTACTAGTGTACAACTATTTAGAGTATAGTTCGGTCTTGCCCCCCACCCTTCTCTCTAAGCTAGTAAGGGTAGACGGTTACGTTACCATTTGAGGGTTAAATTTTTGTTTGCTTAAACGCTCATTATAAATAGAATGAAACCCCTGTCCACTTTGGGTCAATGCCTGAAATTTTTCACATAAAAAACGGGATTTTTGTGATTTTTTCAGATTTTCAAATTTAGGCTAAAAATAATTTGTTTATCAAATTATAGTCAAGTCTAATCGCTCCGAAAAATCGGAAAAAAATCCTGCGGGCTCTTCAGAGGTATTCCAAAGCCATATAAATTTTTAGACAAAATCGTAGCGGTGAAGGCTCAGACCCAGGTCGAAACAGTGTGGAATGCCTCATATACGGGCATATACGTATGTTCTCGAGACACGTACATAGAATTGAAACGCACTTATTTCATGGAGATTCCCTTGAGAAAAAGACTATTGGAAAATTCGCTGTGCGAAACTATTTCGGCCCCGATTCACGGATATTTCGCTGGGGAGCGAAAAAATAAAAAATAAAACGAGAGTGAGAAGAATCGTGAATCTGAAGTATACAGTCGACTACATACTCGCTTCTATATACGTAAAATGGGTATAGAAATGTTTAAGCGTTTCCCATTGTCATTCCAGTGAAAATCGACAGCTGCGAAAATTCCTTCAGATTCTGCGTCTCCCCCCTCTCGCGCTCCATTCACTTTATCCCCTGAAGGAAAAACCTGAAGAAAGAATGTTGCATAAAATAGTACTCTGTAGCGAATGCCGAAGCTCTGCGGTGACGAACATTTGTGAATGTTTTCGACGGGTGAGAATATACTGTGTTTATTGGAGACTCAGGACAAAAGCGAGAGTGGAGCAAGGAGGAAAAAAGGAAGAAGGGCGAAAGATAAAGCGCCGAAGAATGAAGAATAAGGGATGAAAGTGTTGGTGAAAGATTCGATGAACGATTTCGACGTCATATTTGTCGAGGGTAAATATTGCTGACGCTGAAAGGGGGCGCGAAGCCGATCGACGAGGGAACATTCCTCCCTCGATTTGGTTATGAATATAAATATCGTCTTTTCGTTCGTCGACAAGGTGCGCTCCCGCCTTCGGGATCTAATAAAGAAACCGTACTACTGTATACACATACATATATGCATTTATTGGTGAATGGAAGAAAGGATAGAAGGAGAGTGATGGGACAGGATGTTCTTGATTCTCGGAACGATCAGATATATGTGTACGTATTGAACCCGACAATATTAATAATGAATTTCAAGAGGAAGCGAAGGAGGTGCGAGGAATCATCGGAAATTGCACGAAATTGTCTCCCTCTTTCTCCGGGACTGGTCTATATCATATAAATTCTACTTGATAGCTGCATATCAGAGCTGGGCAAAGAACCAAAAAGTACTTCAAGTACAAAGTACAAAGTTCCGCAAGTACTTGAAGTACTACGTACTTATTACTCAAGGTACTTAAGATTTCAAGTACTTGAAGTACAAGTTCTTGAAAAATTATGTACCAAGTATCAAGTACTTTTCAAGTTTTCAGGTATATCTCGTAATGTCTAGTACTTATATTTGATTTATTATGCTCATTTGATTTTTACTAGAGTAGTTTTTGTATCAATACATATTTTCACCTTGTGCATTACACTGAGATTAGGCTGATTAGGCAGATTGGAACAGAAGTATTTAAACAAAGAATTAAAAATAATTCAAAATAGCACTGACGATTGTAATTGCGTTTTATTTTGATACAAGTTTGAAAAAGAAGAAATGAAGAATATAATACATTGTTAAAACTACTCCAACTTCGTGTTCGTCTTCAAAAGACTGTCGAAGCCGACACTCAAGGGACAGTTGTCCATAAGTCAAGAAATATTATTTTCAGTCACATATTCAAAGGCTTTGTATATGCAGTGATCAGGAAGACACATTCAATAGTACTTGATATTTGTACTTGAAAAAGTACTTGAAGTACAACCAAGTATTTAAAATTTTAAGTACAATACTTGAAGTACGTCACAAGTACCAGGTACTTGTAGTTTCATGCCGAGTATTTGTACCGATTCATTTTTTCCCCTGAACAAAATTATACTCATGCTCTTCGTACGAGTTGATGGTGGATTGACTCTCTCATTAAGGGTCCAAAATGAAATTATAATCCCATTTTGAAATTTAAAAACAATTGAAATTTTTATTTTTGGCATAGTCGTATGCAAAACAGCTCAATTTTCGGTACAATTTACACTATACGTATAGCCTTGTAAAATTAGTTGTAATTTAAAAAAAATTTCATGCAATCACTGGTCGGTTCTATTTTGAAGAAGCGTGCAAAATTGCTATACGATGGCTGGTCTGGTCTAATTAGGAAAATTTCTAAAAGCCTCTCGTCTAGATTTTTACTTCAATTGACTTGAAAATTTGAGAAAATACTTTTGACATATTGTATACTGGTTAGAAAAATTAATAAAATCGATTTTTTTATTTTTAAACCCATATAATCCCTTAATCCATAGTTATTACAGTGCTGGATATCTGAAAACCTTTGAAAGGATCTTGGAAAGAATCTAAGATTCTAAGATTCTTTCCAAGATTCTAGGATTCTTGTCAAGATTCTTTCGAAGATGCTTTCCAATATTCTTCGAAAGAATCTTAAAGAGAATCTTGAAGAGAATCTTGAAGAGAATCTTGAAGAGAATCTTGAAGAGAATCTTGAAGAGAATCTTGAAGAGAATCTTGAAGAGAATCTTGAAGAGAATCTTGAAGAGAATCTTGAAGAGAATCTTGAAGAGAATCTTGAAGAGAATCTTGAAGAGAATCTTGAAGAGAATCTTGAAGAGAATCTTGAAGAGAATCTTGAAGAGAATATTGAAGAGAATCTTGAAGAGAATCATGAAGAGAATCTTGAAGAGAATCTTGAAGAGAATCTTGAAGAGAATTTTGAAGAGAATCTTGAAGAGATTCTTTCAAAGATTTGCAGCCATTAATGACCTGCACTGTACAAGTCCTTCTGTAATGACTTTCCCACAAAAATTTTCGCTGCTTACATTTTATTGCCAATACAATCCATTCAACTCGCCAGATACTTGGTTCATCAAGACGATACGAGACATGCGTCATCGATGATAATCCCCACCCAGACACACATACGTTTACATATGTGTAGGGCATACTAGTCTGCGTCTGGAGCGACGTGAATTCACCATCATGGCCCGGCATGAGAGCTGGTTTACTCACGTAATCACGGTGAGCAAGCCATCAGCTAGTCTGGGATATATTGAGTAAGGAGGTTGAAGGTAGAACGGGAAGTAAATTGACGCAGGGGCACAGGGAATGAGATTCTCTGATCAGGGTTCGAGCCCGATGGCCCAGCGACGATGCAATATGCTCGAAACTAGCCGGCAATATGGAATCACCTCGTGGATACGATGAACGAGCGTGCTCGAATCAACGATCGAACGGCGTGGCAGACGCGGATAATTTGTAACGATTAGTCGCTCCAATAATTCATCGGATCTTCTATCTCTCTATCTCTCTCTCTCTCTCTCTCTCTCTCTCTCTCTCTCTCTCTCTCTCTCTCGCACTCTCTCTCTCACTTTCTCAATCTCTCTCGTTTCCATCCATTCTCATTTGCTGAAAATGTGCAATTACTTAGTAACAAGTGTCAACGATTCCAGGCAGAGTCCCTGAAATATGGCTAAAGATATCTTGGGACAATGGAGCATTGAATAGTGTCGATATATTTGGAAGCTGATACGACGAATCAAATTTTCGAAACGGAGTGGACAACAATATTCTACTGGTTTATAAAAATCGCACCCAAAGTGCCAACAATTCGTAGGGAAGAATGGGGACAAAAGTAAAAATGTCTTTAGCAATAGGGTGAGTCACTCAAGTTAAGTTTTTCTTTTTAAAAGAATGATTGAATTCTTAATGTGGACATCCTTCTTTTGGGTCAGATGAGTTCAAAGTCGTCGTTTCTTTTCGTTTTTATTTTGTTTTCAAAATGATTTGCCATTTTTCTTCTTCGGTCAGCTGTGGCACAACATTCTGGTCACATAACCACATTGTTCATACGATATCGCACTGACAAACACTCTGGCATAAGTTTGATAACATGTTCCATGTTTTCCATACAAAACTGCGACTACTACTCTCCACTGAAGAGAGTTTCCAATGGATTTCAGGAAGCACGCAAACATTCAATGTCCGTCACTCGGAGAAACTCTCGAATGCAGCTCTGAAGCGATAACGATGACCCTCGGTCCTTCCGACCATCGCTAGTGATATAGTCATATATCCTGAAGAGAAAAGGGTCACCAATCGCTTCTCCAACGTTCGAATGTCGGAGAGAACAGGAAACAATGTAGAAAACTGCCACCTCTAAAAATGAAACTCGTCTCCGTCGATGCGAAAATACTGATTCAGTCCGTGTATTGTTGAAACTATAATTGGAAGCATATTCGACAGTCACTTGTTTCATTCTACATATTTACACCCTGTGATCCAGATAGTGAGGTAGACTGAAGCAGAATGTGGATAAAAATAGCGATAAATGCAGATACTGACATAAAAAAGGGATTGAAGGTACCGTGAACGAGGAACAGGGCAGAATAGCAAACCTCCACTGATCTCGCTCGCGATTATAGTCACTACCAAAACAGCGAACGATTCTTCTCCACACATGCATGAAAAATTCACGAAATTGGATTACTTTTCGTGCTCGGATATGAGAAGGCTGTACTCGATATTCCAGAGGCCCTCGGGTAAACCTCTTGATGGATGTTCGGCAGTGAAAACAAGTGAAAAGTCAGACCGTTCTGCTACTTGATCTTATACAGACGTGTGCGTCTGCGGAATGCACAATTCGCATACTTTCATGTTGTACAGCATACTTTACATAGGTACGAATGTATGCGCCACAAAAATAGACACATGGGGAGGCTTTTGCACCGCGGCAATTTCAATGCAACACGGTGTGTTCCTCCGCAAGACAGTAATAACAGTAACAATGGCGATAAATGTCCCTATTATCTGGCACGGGGAAACCGGTCGGAAGAAGAGATGTTCGAAACCCAGAAACGAAGCAACAAATTCTGCGAAAATGGCGATATCCCGTGCGGATACTGCGGAAGACCAGCTGATGTCATTGAAAATGTTGGTGGAAGTGCACTCTGGACATGGATGCACTGTTGAACGAGATCTGAGAGTCTCTCGTCGAAAGTTTTCGCGATAGGAGAATGGGCGATAGTGAGAACTTAATGTGTGAGGCAATAATTGTGGTGCCTCTGTGTGCTCTCGAGTAGTGCGAAACTTCGTGCCGACTTTGCGAATAAGGCTCAACGATTCGAAGAATGTTATGTTCACGAATGCGATGCTTCAGCGATACAAGTTCACCTCAACCATTTGCGGTTTGCTCATGTGAAATATCACGAAGCTCACCGGACACTGGTAATAACAGCGTACTTCGATGCATCTGAACTGCAATTGCCAAGCCAAGTTTCGGTGGCTCCTTTATTGTTGTTTTATGTATCTTCCCGAAATTTAGTTTTTCTTTATAGGACATCTCTACCTCAATATTAAAATTCATCCATGAAGAATTCAGGACTTCACAACATTAAGGGGTTACATGGGGTTCGAAAGTTGAAAAAACATATTTTTTTTTATTTTTAAAAAATAATTAATAAATTTTTTTATTACAAATTCAGGACATGTAAAAGAGCAATATGTAAATGATATTTTACAAAATTTTCATTGAAAAATTTAGAACTGTCAGTCGGTTTCCGATGACCCCTCGAAAGAAGTGTCCTTGTTCTGGTCAGTAAAACTCATGATAGCTTCAACTGAAATTGAAAAACCAAATTTTATCTGTTAGTAGATAAATATAGCGCGTGATTGAAAAAAGGATTTGTAAAAAAATTAAAATTTGATTTTTTTGCGCAGTTTTTTGCGCAACAGTGCAATTTACACTTATAACCTTGTAAATCGAGTTTTAATAAATAATAAACTTCGTTCAATCACTAGTCAATTCTATTTTGAAGAAGAGTACGAAATTTCAATAAAATCGGTGCGTTGATTTTTGAATTGTGTCCACCGACTTGAAAAATAGTGTATTTAGCTGAGTGCTTTTAGCCAAATGAACTCCTTCTAGGAATTCTCATTTCTCCTTTTACTCTTAGACCTTTACTCTGATTGACGTTAATCTTTGGAAAAATATTTTAGACATTGTATCGTTGGTTAAAAAAATGGATTTTTTCGAAATTTTTAAACCCATGTGGAACCCCTTAATTAACTTTTTCTACCCACCATCTGGCTTTGAGCAGGCTAGAATATTTTGGCAATCTACATTATAATTTTTTTTTACATCTGCATGACCGATTGTTCTCCCTGAGAGATTGTGCTTTACCAGAGCTACACTTTGAACGAACAATACGCATTAATCTTTCCTCATGCTCGGTCCGACTAATCGTCAAGTGGGTTTTTCATGTCCACCCACCCATCAATATCGTCTGCAAACATATTAAGTGAGGCTTACGCTCTCGTGAGCGTACATTCGACCGCCTCTAGCCTCTCGGTGCATAATAAGCGTTTGCCAAACTCATGCGAATGGAAAACCCTTTGCGGTCGGCAGATGAGCAGCGTGTACGATTGTTCTATTCACGATTGAGAGTCGCAGAGGCTGGATCATTCCTATTCAATCTAATGCACACACACTGTGCAGGTAATGTCAATGTCCTTGTACGCACCGTTATACAGTCTGCACCAGCAAATGTGTGCGAACTCACTCTAAAGTAAATACAAGAAATAAATAAATCACCAATTTATCATGCATCTCTACTTGTTATAATTTGACGACATGGACAAAGAAACTCAGTTCAGTAAACTCATAGTGTAATTAACCCCTTCACTGGTACACAATTTTTTTCTTGCTATCAACTTGAAATTTGTTACTCCGGGGTTTTTGGGGTCGTTGATCACGAATCTGCACTCTAAATTTAGAAATTCAAGATGGCGGACGAAGAATGCAAAAGGTCGTTTGACGAGAGCGAATGAGATATAAATATGTATTCAATTTCTAAATTTTGAGTGCAGATTCGTTATCAGGAACGTCGAAAACCCCCGAGCACCAATTTTTGCTCACATCAAACGACTTTTTGCATTTTTGGTCAGCCTTATTGGATCCGCCATTTTGAAATTTTAAGTTCAGATTCGTAATCCGGAACCTCAAAAACCCTCGAGTACCAGCGTTCGCCTTCGTCAAATGACTTTTTGCAGTTTTGGTCGGCCATATCGGATCCACGAATCTGCACTCAAAATTTAGAAATTGAATACATATTTATATCTCATTCGCTCTCGTCAAACGACCTTTTGCATTCTTCGTCCGCCATCTTGAATTTCTCAATTTTGAGTGCAGATTCGTAATCAGCGACCCCGACAACCCCCAAGTGCGGATTTTAGTTGTGAAATTCTAAGAAATTTCGTATATAACGAATTTTTTCTAACAGCCCGCCAGTCACCAGTCAAGGGGTTAATAAAATTAGCTAAAAAGTACGTAAGAAAAAAGAGAAGAGTTGAATCTTCATCAGGAATCATTATCAGGAAATTCTGTTATCGAGGGAGGAAGCGATCTTAAAGTGGGAAGGCCACTGTGACGGGACTAAAAATAGCCGATTTTCGGGAATTTTTTTTTGTAAGTAGGAATGATTATTTGAGGATCAGATAAAAAGCAATTTATTATGTATCTATTCAACTATATTCATTCGAATTTTTATAGAAAAATATAGAAAATTGACAAAGTTATTGCCATGAACGTAATGGCATAACCAAAAAATGACTCCTCCTGGTAGCAGCGAAACAGCAATGAAAAATCATCTGAAATAAAAAACTCAAAATTTGTTTAAATCTGCACAGCAGTGACTATCGTTGAACGCAGCCATTTTTTAAAAATATTTTTTCTCATGAAATGGCGCTGATTAATTTTTTTCTTCTTTTGACCCTTTTTTTTATTTCGAAAGGTCTTAAAAAATAATAATTTTCAAAATTTGGAAAATCAGCTACGCACAATTTTAGCCAATGCGATTAGAAAAATAAATAAAAACATTTTGATTCGTTCATTCGTCTTCCAGCAATCAATGCCACCGTGTTAAAAAAAAGTCGTTTTGAGATAAAAGCGTTCAAAATTTTCGTTGCATATTCGTTTACTGTGATTGTAGTTATATCTCAAGTATTGATACTTACACTAACATCTACCCGCGACTTCATCCGCGTGGAATGCAGAATTGGGTCCAGAGAAAAATGAAAAATCTGTGAGTAATGAAAAAATAATGGGATTAAGAGAGTTTTACCTGTCATATTGCTTTATATTGTTTTTTATTTGATGCACTCATGTTAAGTTAATATACTGCTGTAAACCATGTATTATTTTCCGCCACTACATGTAAGTTTTGGGCACTCCCCGTCGCTTTGGTAACTGTTGCTATAGTAACCGTTGCTATGGTAATTATTGCTGCAGTGACCGTTGCTGCAGTGACCGCTGCTATAGTAACTGTTGTCATAGTAACTGCTGCTATGGTAATTTTTGCTATAGTAACCGTTGCTATGGTAACCGTTCTCATAGTAACCGTTGTCAAGGAGTGTGGCGACGCTAAAAATCTAACACTTCTTAGCCCTGATTGACAAACATGCGATAAGGAACTTCGTTCTAAAAAATATCCTATGTATTAATCCCGATTATAAACTATCTGTGTACGATATTTCATTGAAATCCGTTCAGCCGTTTTTGCATGATTGAGTAACAAACATCTAAACATACAAACTTTCACATTTATAATATTAGTTCGGATTAGGATTAAACTATCTATTCCCGGGCCATATGCAGGTAGTCCTAAAGGACTACCTGCCCTATATCTATCTAAGTCAGGTAAATCTCAGTCAATTTTTGAGATATTGAGTCGAAAACTTGTTTACATATTTTTGAATATATATACTTTAAGAAAATGGAAAAAAATCGATTTTTTGGGCCCGTCATAGAGGCGTTCCCCCTTGAAGTAACACTGGAAAAAGCGCAAGAATGGGAACGGTACTTATGGATGGGTGGAAAATGGATTGAACGTGAAGGAACAGCGTGACTGATGGGATTACGACGTGAAGCAGCTCGTCAATCACTGAATTCGATATTATCATTGCTGTTGGCCGTCGACTCGTTATGTTGAAGGGGTTTATAGTTGGCAGTAGATAGCGCAGCACAGGGGTAGCTCGGGGCGAGGTTGCTCTCCATAGATTACTGTGTACCATACGTATTGTGGCTTCGACGTGGTCGCCGGGAGGTCGGTGAACGGTTCCACACACGGTGAAGAGAGGGTGGATAGCCACTGAGACAGAGATAGATGGCCGATGCTACTTGCTCCCGTTACATACGTTGCTACACACACTCACACACATATGATGTGTGCGGGTCTATCACTTAAAAGCTTCGAGCACAGTGGCTCGTTACATGTATTCTCGGTAGAATGTAGCCGGGCATATAGCACGTAATACAATACTATGTGTGTTCATGTTTATAACAACGCAGCATACACGTTGACTACATATGCATGAAGTACATGATAATGCTATGAGGGTGAATATGGCAATACACCCACGTCCATACGCACGTTTGTGTGTGTTCACACAAACGTGTGTTCATCCGTACAGTACAAAGAGGCTCTTTGCACGTAACGAGCATTGTGCACCCGATTCATTTCCGTTTTCACCTCAAACCAACACACATATACATATGCTCGATCGACTGATGGTTTCTCCACAAACCAGTCCTCCTCGTGATAAGCTTTACGGTGCATTCAGCTGTCCCAAAATCTTTCTCAGTTAAAAATTTCTGCAACCACACTTTCAAACACTTTAAACTGTACCATACAATATACATGCACTTTCCTTGCGCAGAGCTGCGCAGGGCTGTTGTAGCTGCTGTAATAGCTACTGTGGCTTCACACTAATTTACCGGATAACACAATACTTTGCCATATACTCCCCTAATTCAGTAATTATCACTGCTGTTGCCCATGAATTATGACTCTGTTTTTCTCCGCCTCTTCTGTCATACGTTGAAACGAGTAATAATGTGACTAATATCTCCTGTGTTAACACAATTACTGAACCGAATAATATCTTCGATGAAGCCGAAGAACGAGGCTTTTCCGTGCAGTACACTCTGTGTAAAATGGCGTCACCGTTATGTGGAGGATAAATTGAAGGGGTTTACCCGTCTCATGCGTTGGGGAAAATGGAGGCTAGACCGAGATAGATAGAGGAAGGACACGAGTCAAAAGAGGGATGGTGGTGATGTTAGAACGGGAATAGATGAGGAAAAAGGAGAAGTAGCGATGAGGTAGTAGGAACTTTGGTCTTTAACGAGCTGCGAAAATGACGACACGGAGTGGATGCCAGCAGAAAGGTACAAGAAGAAGGACACAATACTCATCGTACAGTTGGTTTTTCAGATCGACCTCTCTGAATCCCAGAGTCTATCAGACCGAGTGGAATCCATTTATCCAGTATAGCACTCTGCTCTTTGGCTCCATCACCCTTTTCACCTTTGCTATCCTCGACTTCGACTCGACCAAGACCTCTAATTACAATACCGGACTCTCGCATATTTATGGCGATCCGAGGCGTTGAATGGAGGTGAATTGAAGAGAGAATTTCTTCAACTAGCAGATATCCCTTTGCCGGCGTTGAACCATCGCGTTGGCACGTCCTTTTTTTCTCTGCGAAATAGCAGACAGCGTCACAATTCAGATCCCAGCAAATTATAGTCGCAATGCAGCTGTTGAGTTAATCGGTAGTGGATTTTCATGGGACCGTATTCGAGTGCCAGGTTTCAAAGAAAATTCGACGATCGCTGCGTTAACTTTTTGTACCGTTTGATATTGGAAGCTTTTTACTCTCACGTCATGTTTCTGATTATGCAGTACCTTCAAAAGCATGTTGAATACACGCAGTTGGGATTAACTGTCCGTATTCTTCGTTCGTATGTATTCATATGCTTGCGAAGAGCCAATAAGACCAGTTTCCGGTGTGGCGATCACACACACATACACACACACACACACACACACACACAGACTCATTCACACACATGCGAGGAAAGTTGAGAAATGAGCGAGCTTGCAGAACGGGCGCGAGTAATTACGAATAACTAGACTCATCTCGGGGCACCGCTTGCTGAGAGCTTGCGTTTCCGCCCTCCGTGTTCACTGCGGTACGAGTCTCTGGTGATAAATCGAGCACTGGGGAAACACGACGTGACGCGGACGGCTCTCCTCTCACTTTCTCGCATCCGCGCCTTCTACCGAACCTCTTCTCGCCTTTCCTCTTGCTCCTGCCGTTTGTTCACCGACTCGTTTTCTCTAGTTTATTAAGGATCCACTCTGCTGCAAAATTATGAAAGATCGTCATATTTGCTACTTTTGCAAAACGTATGCCGCATACCACTTGGCCACTAAATTAAGTCCCTTCGGAGTTTCTGGTTTCACCATCACGTACTATGTTCTCGTAAAGATTTACGAAACTCACACATTCAGTTGTGCCCGGTGGATGTATTCAATAATGTAGAGCGATATCAAAGTCATAATGGTCTCCTGTTAAACGTCATCAAGTGGCCGATACGTTTTGCTCAGCGTATGTGCTCACGGCCACTTTTTTTTATCATCCTCTATCTTAAGATAACGATGAAGATGTTACCTTTGGTAGCGAGCTCTCTATGTCACCCTGATGCCACTATAAACGCGGGAAACTGGACCCTTGGAGAACGCAAGAGCTGATGTCGCTTCTGTTGGTCATGTCATAACCATAAGTGAGACGTGTAGAATGAAAACGAGCAGCTTGCTAGTCCAGGCAATTTCTGGTAACCGTTATGCACTCTAGCCATACGCATACACCTTTGTGTACCATAGATGTGCGCAGTTTTACCGCGTATAGTTTGAAGGAAAGAAAGAAGCAGCAGACTGATCTTATCGACGGATGCTCCGTTGCCGCTTCTACACTGATACGCTTGCCCCCTGCGTATCTCTCTCTGGCCATCCCGGTATTAGCCATACCTATAGCCGCTGTGGGTTACTGTACGTAGCCATAACCGAGATCCCCATCGAGCTGAATCCTCCCTCGGGGCTTTCGGGAGATTTGCATAACCCTTCCACTCTAAACAGGCTGCTGTGGCGCGATGTGCTCGAGAGTCCGGTGGGAAAGTAAAGGCAGGGTCGAAAGGGTCCGCGATGTTAAAATGCTGGAGATAAAAGCGATATGAGAGAATTAAAACAGCATTACCACGGGTCATTCCATATCAAATCGATCAATAGTTGGAATCGACCTCTTTCAATTTCATCGGAATTCAAAGGGGTCGATAACAACTATTGGTCGATTTGACATGGACTGACCCAGATGTATATCATAATGCATTGAAGCTACTTGGCATGAGGAATCATTTCGTAAGTACTTTATTTGTGATGCTGAAAAAATTTAAATGGAAATGGAATATTTCAAAACGAATGGACACTAGAGATTCGAAAATTCAAGCAATAAAGGTATGATGCCCAAACGAGATCAAAATGCCAAGGGAGATCTTGCGACAAGTAGATACACTTGCGAGCAGGACGATATGATTTGAGTCCAACAAAGCGTTCTCCGCGATGACACCCTCATTACAATCCTTGGTTTGAAGAGCGTTCTTTGAAAGCTTAGGCCATTGGGCGCCTACCAGTGCATACAAAGGTTCGTAAAATAATATCAACGTATTCATCGTCGTAACCGACGATTTCCACCCTCTAGAATCTCCAGATTTATCACCAATGCATACACACCGTATGAGCGTGAATGCTCCAGCCCTTTCGACCGTATTACGGTTCTATACGTATACATTCTGGCGAAATAGTTATAATCCTGTATGACCAACCGAGCGAGTATACGACCACCCATAAAGTCTTATGATCTGCGATTCTAATGCCGGCGTAGAATGTTCGACCGAGCAAAATAAAGGTTCGCCCTGCCCTTTCTGTCAAATGCATTTACCTCATGCGTATATAATCCCGCATCAAACGTCATGAAAATGGTGATCATGTCCTCGGGAATTCATTCCACGCGCACGCATTTCTAGCATCAACATCACCCATCAGAAGTACTTCGATATTCACAGCACAATGCTCACCGTGACGTTGACAAATGCCTCGATCGTAATTCGCTCGGTAGTTCCATTCATAATCGCGATATGAGCATCCCTAGTCCACCAGCTTGTCAACGAATTCCACGTGCGATACAATTGCGCATAAAGCGACATTTAAACCGAACAGGGCAAATGTGCGTGATAGTGTCCCATGTTCGCGGGACTTGGGTCTCGGTGCTTCGCGGTTTTCCGCAACCAAGCATGCGTCCTCCGGCGTTCTGTTACACGTTTACACAGTGGCATTTCAGTACAGTCGATCTAACAAGCTGATTCACCGACTAAATGCCGTGGGGTTCTCTCTGTCTTTTTGACCAAACGGCTGGTGTTGGTCCGGTGCTCGTTCACACGTGGCAAACCGAAATTTCCGGTGGTACAGTCATCCAGACCCACACCATCGTTCACAAACGTGTTGGACAAGGGTGGAAACAAGTTGCTGGCTTCGATTCATCACTGGAAACTGTACCAACTGCGATGTAACTTGGGTAGTTGGCGGTGGCCAATGCCTGACTACAGTCGTATAGTTTTCCTGTGCGTAGACCTTCGAATATGCGGGAGTCCCGTGACATGGGAATATGCAGTTCGGGAAAGGGTGTTAAACTCTTCCAGCTATGGAGAAGGTGAAAGGGTGACATGGTTTCGCCGCGATGGGGAAGGGGACAGACGAAAGCGGTGAACTGTGCGTTGGCCCGAGAGCTGCATCGAGGCAATTTGTCACCTGTACCGACGCCGGGCGCGCCGGTGGTCGCTCGTTTGATGGGCTTAGATTAATTACCCCTGTTGGTGAATACACCCACGCGCAACCTTTCCCCAATACATATGCTCTCATGTCGCGTATACGCGAATCTCTCGCTCGTGTTTATATATAATGCACGTACGTTGTTGTTGCTGGCCGAAACTGCGTTCGTGATATCTGGGTATGGTTTGTCTATTTCGCCGACTCCATGCACACTTCATACACTATATACATATATGCACTCCGATCAATCCACTAACGCACAGGATGACCAATCGGCGATCCGCCGTGGTTTCCAATAAAACAATATCCGGCTCCCATCACTAGGATGAGATGAACCTCAGGACAATGCTGAAAATTTTCTCGATGATTGCTGAAAGGTTTCAGCAGCTGGAACTGATAAGCATTGTAGTATTCTTCCAACGCTGCTTCATGTATCAACTTGAGAAATGATACTGAAATATTCGAAATGGTTTTGTTACTGGCACGAACAGAGAATTCCTGGTTTTTTGTATTGGCAGCTTTGTGGCTTGATCATTCATACAGAGCTGTGAACTCCAGCTGTGGACAAAACGTTAGGCCGCTTGTGAGAACTTGACGAAGATAATTCCCTCCTACAGTTTTGCCATAAATACTGATATGGTAGCTCACTGCCACTGGTTAAAAACAATGTCACATGATCCTCTCACGTCATACCAGCCTTCCTCAGTTAATCCCTCGAAAAAAGCTCCGGATAAAGACCCTTATGCTTTGTTCCCATGCGGTATGTAACGCATCGTTTTGTTATCAGCTTTTCTCCACAAACCACTCCTGTCCTTCGAGGTACTGCTCCGCTGTAGCATGAACGAGCGATATGTTCTGCCACGCTGCTCACTTATTTTTGTCCCGTTTTCTTCGACGCGAAATTTCTGCACAAGTAACTAAATTCGTCCGACATAATCTCACCGTTAAACCATTATGGCTTGAATATACAGCTACACCATTGCACATTCCATTTCCTCGGGGAAACACCTGGCCCTCCATTTAGTGATTTTCTATTTATGTTCCAGAAGAGCAGAACATCCGCTATTTTTAAAATTGCTTAATTCTACAGAATACGTTGAGTACTCCTTGTTTTACTTATTTATTTATGCGCATAGTATATCAGGTTGAAAGTTCGTTCGGGGATTATGTATACATGTATATATCCGGCGAAGAGTTTCGTCGAAGCTTCCACTTGTTCACAAAGCTTTGGAATTGACTGCCAGAAGTCCAGTCCAACGAGGTATGTTCGAAAGGTGCTGCGCGATGGGAATAGCTGACTATCGAAGTTTGTCAGCCGACCAAAGTAACCGAGGGCTCAATTTATTATTAATCGTTCTGGTGAAAGTGCCAGCCGGACGTTCCTGATCCAGGTGAAACTATTCCTCGTATCTGCAGACTCCAGTACCTTCGTTTACACGAACGCCTACTATTCCTCGGTAAAACGGAAGCTCTTAACCATTCTTTTTCATTCTTTTCGTTTTCAGGACGTATGGTATTGTACGTCATGTACACCTTCACGTCCATCCGTCAGTGCGGTGTTAAAAAGTTTGCATAGAGATCGGCTACCGGAAGATTAACATGCTTTCAGACGATCTCAAATATTTAACCCCATCTCGATAAATATTTAAACCGCGGCATCAACGTCTTTCTTCCCAGCTTTCTCTGTATTTCTGTCGTGCTCTCTCTCTCTCTCTTTCTCCTCATCCGCCTTTTCTACAGACAATTTCGTTTCCAATGTACACATAGAAATGCAGCATAAGCCTACGCAGGAAGCCAGGCAGGGCTTACAGTTTCTCCTCTACCTGAACGAAACTGGCACGGTGTGAGATGCTGCAGGCAATGTAGAACTTGGTATAAGGAAAGGCCAGCGAAGGCAAGAAGGCTTTGTTGTTTATACGCTTCGAAGTTACTGCGTCGAGGTTCCCCTCCCCCTCTAAGTGTTGGTGGCTTAAGCTTGCCCAAGGGGTATTTCGCGGAAGAAGAGATCAAGGAACAGTTCGCGGAGGTGTAGAAGCAACCCACAATGCTGCTTCACTTTTACGATACCCCAAACAACTATTATTCGCTTCTTTAACGATCGTTGCGGAAACTTACGATTTCTTCTGTAGAAACTTCCAGTTTTTGATCCCCGCGCTATGAAGGATAAAATTTCTCATTCAGCTGATTATTTTTGGCTTCAGTCATGGGATAGGATGTTCGTAGTTGAAATGTTGACAGCGGTCGTTGTCGTTGAATCTTCAAAGTATCTACTACATAAGTGCAACACGTTCGTACATTGGTTCTTAATATTCATGACAAAGACAATTTATTATAGAAACGCCCCAGGCAGACATTGTTCTATCTGCTGACTTGAGAGTTAACAGGTGACGTAAATAATACCGGTGCTCGGATATAGCATAGCAAAACGCAAATTGAAAACCAATACTCGAACGGCGAACGTGTATGTTATACTTTCCCTCGTCGTATGGCGTACGGTACGTGACTTTTGACAGGCCATGGCTTTGACTACGATGACGATGCTGCGATGAGCGAACCAAAAGTTCGGTGGTTCCCGGGGTCGACACGACGAAATATCGAACCGCGTTTACTGTGAAAAAATATCGTTTTGAAGGGAACTTTTCTTTCTGCTAAGTACAAAGTTATTGAAGTACTACCGAAGCATGTAAGAGATGAGGTCGAAACAGTGTACCTGAGACAAATTTATGGCGTGAAGGAAAAATGTTAGGAAGGCGTATCAGGGAAAAACATGCAGCGAAGGAACGCATCAAAGGAGGATCATCCAGAGATAATCCAAAGAATGCTAAAGCGCTTTTTTAACATAAAAATACGGTTTTCGCTGGAAATCCAGTTTTCTGTATTGATTAGATACTGCCCGTGAAATACCAAGTCATTTTTTGCGAGGTACGCGCTCAGCGTGTGAAAGTAAATCCTATCAGAAGCTTTGCTCTTCCATACTTCTCAGATTAAAAGTAGGTATCGTTCTTTTTTCGGAAACTCTTGTTGATTCCACATAAATTAAGCCAAAGCTTTGGTTATTGGTAAAATTAAGGTGGGTTTTACGTCTAAGCCCGAGAATGGAAATTCGATGGATTCAAACTCAATTTCGCCGGGTACATGACCTTTGCTGGTGAGTTTTGGAATCCTCTATTCGGGTCTGTCTTCACAGTTCAAAATTATCACAGCCAGGAATAGGGTAGGAGTTCCTCATGCTCCGGAGAGGCACCTTTGGGAAATGCTGTGGTTCAATGTTTGAGCTCTTTGTATAGCTTGGAGAAGGGATTTGCTTGAGAGCCAATTGTGATACTAATTTTGTAGTTGTTAGATACTACATATATTGGTATTATACTTGGGCATACTTGGACGAATGGTATATAATATGTACCATCGGTACAGGATGATAGAGAGACTGCTGAAAAGACGCGAACGCACGTCCCTCGTATCTATGTTTATCTTCTGGCTTCTCAGACCATATTCCATCCTTCCTATGTCTCTCTAACCTTCCCTTCCGTTTTTCTCCATTTTGAGTCCTCTTTCTCCAACCCTCGTATACTCGCATTTCCCTCCCTTTCCCACTTCCTGCGCCTTTCGCATCTTCATGGTCCCTGGAGAAAAGCGAATGGCGAAAGACGCACTCGGAAGAGAAACGAGAGACGATGGGGTAGCGCGACCGCCTGAGTCGACTCCTCCGTGCGTATTAAAATCACAGTCTCTCAAAGTTTGAAGGGAACTTCTACGCCGACATCGCGCCGCCGCTGTTCTCCATCCCGTTTTCTCGTCGTTGTTGATGCTCTTGCCCTCGTGTATTCCCGAGCTCTCGTTCGCAATTTCGAGACGTCCAAGTTGTCCCTCCCGTACTCTCACCGAGTCTACGGTGGCGCCCCTATTCATTCTCAAGGAATCGCTTAAGTTTACGGAGACGTTGCTTCTTATATACGAGAATGTGATAAGACGGAAGAAGATACAAGTCGCGAGAGGGAGAATGAAAGAGATACATTATCGCTGAAGCACACGAGTCGAGGAAAAAGTGTATGTTCGTAATGTGAAAGCAAACGTGATACTGTCGTCGAAAGATACATACTGAAAGATAGGGTTTCATGAAGTACCTCCGTTGGGACTTGTTTCGGGGGACGATTGAAAATTTGCAAGTCGATGAAAGCGTGCTGACGGAACGATAATTCTCAACTAGTTCTATCAAAAGGATGAAGGCGAATTCAAGCATCTGAGATAAAACATGATATTTCTATACAAATTTTCAAAAAGTATCCTTAGGCCCGAATTTTAAGTTCTGAAAATCTATCTTAAGATCAAACTTAAGATCAAACTTTCCATTGAACTCAAGTTGGAACTTAAGATTGAACTCGAGTTCCAATTTAAGATAAGACGTCAGGTTGAACTTAAGTACCACTATAAGTTCACACTTGAGTTCAAACTTTAGTGCGAACTTCAGATCGATCTTTAGGCCAAACTAAAATTTGTTTTGAAGTTTGATCTTAAGATCCATCTTGAGCTTGAACTTCAGTTCGATCAAACTTCTTTCATCGTCTCTCTCGATCGTGTTTTTTGACATTAGTTGTCAAAATAATAAATTTCGATCGAACTTAAGTTTAAGCACAAGGTGTTTAAGTTCAAGTTCAAACCTTAACTCAAATTTAAGTTTGAACTTAAGGTCGATCTGAAGTTCGCACTAACTTTTCAACTTAAGGTCGATCTGAAGTTCGCATTAAAGTTTGAACTTAAGGTCGATCTGAAGTTCGCACGAATGTTTGAACTTAAGAATGAACTTATAATGACACCTACGTTGAACTTAAGATTCATTTTGAATGGGAACTCAAGTTCGATCTTAAGTTCGAACTTGAGTTCAATGGACAGTTTGATCTTAAGTTTGATATCTTAAGATCGATCCTAAGATCTATCTTAGATCTCAAATTTTGGGCCTTAGATCGTTACTGTCGGAGAAGTAAGAAGTAAGTAAGGGATATTCTAAAAATGGACTTGTAAACGGCAATTCGAAATTGTGCATAATTCAGTTTATAATATGAAGTTCTGCTCTTAATGAGAATCGAAGAGCGAGGATTTTTGCATAATATTTTTTATACCAGTTGATATCAACCCTTACTTGGCACACTCCTGCAGAATAACGTACTTGACACACTGGGGTCGTTTGTGACCCAATGACAAAAATTCTTATAAAAACTATACCATTATGCAGGATCTATAGTAAAATATCGAAGTTAAATATGATAAAAAAACTAAAACATAAAAAAAATCAAAAAATGACATACATTACGAAAAAAATCATAACTTTTTTACTTTTCGACAAAAATAGCTAAAAAAGTTCAACTGACTGTACGTTCGTTTAATATATAGCACTACGAGAAAAAAAATAGTAGCCTGTTGGGCTTCTAAAAAAATGTATTTATCCTGGAAAATTAAGGGAGAAATTTGACGAAAAAAAACCACTTTCTGAAGTAAAGATATGCTGTAATACTACGTATTTTGTACCCCAGTTTGTCAAGTAAGGATGTTCGTTATTATCTTGATATAGTAGTATTATGTGGGAAACCAACGAAAATCAATTCAATAGATTCCCAGAATATATATTCAATAGAAAAGGTTCTTCAACAAGAAAAAGCCATCAATTGAGTTAGCCCAGAACGAGGAAGATCTGAGGTTAAGTCCATGAACTTTTATCGTATCCGGAGAGATACGGAGGTTAAACTCCAGGACGCTTTTTTGTTCCTTTTTTTCCTCTTTGTCAAGGTATCTTCTGTCGAGCCTTTTTCTGCTGGCATTGCAGAATCGATCCTCCTATAGTCAATACTCCGTTATTTGCCTTAAATTATTCCACCGAATTTTCCTGAAAGGGGAGGGACATCAAATTGCCATAATTGTAATAACGAAGCTGAGAATCCAATTCCCTTTTAAAAACAAACGCCACATCGAACTCTCGAGTCTCTCGATCGAGCTTGACTTATTTTCTTCCAACTCCTTTGAAATTATTTCTTGTACGAAATCCCTTCAACTTTGCGGTCGCTATTTCGTGACACGAGACAATGCTCGAGTTAACGATCATTTGCTCGAGAATTTTCTAATTGATCGACGTTTTCGCGTGTGCTTTCTCGGCTATTGAAACGCCCGGTTTACTCCCGAGACCGATGTCAGCGAAAAGCGAATCCCTCTCTTTCTCGGGCGAAACGAACACGTCCAACGTTTTGAAAACTGCATGCGCACACGTTGATAAGGCGTTCTTCCCTCCTCCGACTTTTCACAAGCTCGGGCTGAACGGTGCTGAATACACGATCGATAGAAACGAAGTCGCCAACGGGTTTTCCACAATTTGGGTCGGCTGATTCAATAGCAAGGAAAAGAGAGAGAGAGAGAGAGAGAGAGAGAGAGAGAGAGAGAGAGAGAAGGAGGGAGGGAGAGAGAGACAGTAGGAGGAAAAGGTTGAGTGGGGCTGTGTGAGGTGATGTCCGGGTACGATTTTCCTGGTGAACCCCACAGGCCGCGACTGTGGGCGATTTAGCAAACGATTGTCTTTCGGTTGAATGCAACGACGACGACGACGAGAGGTCGAGACCGAGATGGCAGCTGGAATATCCTTCAGGGAATTTTGCATATAGGACACCGTTATATACATATATATATATATTTTAACTTTAGATATACAGATAGACGTTTGAAAGACGATTTTCCAACACTGCCACTCCCATCGGAGACCGTCCCCTTCCGATATTCGATTTCGAGAACTCTTTTTCCGCCTAAAGGTCCAATAAATGAGATTTTCTTGACTAACAATAATCTCGAGGCAGGTACAACGCTTATATAGTATCGAAGCCATTTTTTCTCAATCAGAAAAACAAAATATCGAATATGACAAAATATATTATTATTAATATGAAATGTAAATTTTAATATTGAACCTTTGTCTGTTAACCTGGGTCGTTTTTGTCCTATCCAAAATTGTATCCGCCGATTACTTCCGAACAATCGAGCGGTGGATACCGTTACCCACATCTTAAAAAACTTACATAAGACAGGTACTTGACACCGAAAATGCATGATCCGAGCTGCCATTGAACCGGCACAGCGAGCGGACAAAATTCAGATTTCACATAAATGACACACGTTTACAGACGGCGTTTGCCAAAAATTGAAGGTAAGCAAAAATGTTTTTTTTTGTTAACGTGTTTTTTGGGCGTAATGAAGCTACAGAATTAGAATTTTTTTTTTCGAAATTACGTGTATTTTACTTATAGTGTCAGTACAAAATGGAACATCGTCAGCTGAGCGAGTAGTACGTGTACGGGAATAATAATTTCACTTAAGAACGTACAATTTTGTTTATAACAGTAGAATTAACAATGATAAGTTGAAAATAATACAGTTTAAAAAAATGTTTTTCAATAATAAAATGCTTTCATATCAATACATGATTTATTGTCCACTTTACCCACCGAACTTAAGCATTTAATATAACATGAATAAAGTCTAATATTTTTTTCCTCAAAGGTACCTGATTCAACTTCAATTTGCCGTAAAGTACATAAAGATATCTCAATTTTTCGAAAAGTTATGATTTCTAAAGCAAACTACTGATTCTTTACAGAGTTGCTCCATTTTGTAAAAAATATATGTAGAAATGAACTTTTCACAAATTTTATAGTTGGTATATCAAGTTGAAGGTTTCGAACAGTAGCTCAAATTTTATTAAATTTTTCCGAGTTCATTAACCTAACAAAAAAACGGGCGGGCGCGAACGACCCAGGTTCACAGACGGCAGGTTAAATTAAATTATTTCATTAAATGTTGTTATGATTCTTTTGCGAGGCTGTTTATTCGAGTATTCCGTAGAATTGAATGGAACGAAAAATTCAAAAACAATTTTTTCGTCCTGTCAAAATTGTTGTACGTGGACTTTGAAGCCCTTGCTTCTCCCCCGAGAGACAAGCCATCTTTTGTCGTAAGTGAATTAAAAATTTACGAACATATTTCTTTGATCTTCCATATAATTTACATAATTTTCGAATTATAAAAGCGCAGTTTTACATGAAAAGAGGGCAAGAGAGAACGATGAGTGTAACAAGCCGTGGAACAATTAATTATGTGAGCGTTCGCTTTGTTGTAAATATTGCTAGAATATAAGGACGAAAAGCATATTCTCGTTTATCCCCGAGGCTTTTGTACCTCGATATAGATGTTTTGCTCGACTTTACGGAGTTGCGGCACACTCTGTTACTTGCAATTTTCCTTCGTTTCAAAATATACTCGAGTACACCGGAAGGTTTCTCAAGGCGTGGCTCACCTCACCCACAACTCCGCCATTACGAAAGCAAAATATGCAGACATATATTTACATGCACATACACATATACAATGTATGGGGCATTCCATACGAATTCGACCTGGGTCTGACCCTCGACCCCTCAAATCTGGTTCCCGATTTTTCCTATCATTACTGTCACTCTATCAAGCAATGACATTTTTTTCAGATTTTTCAAAATAAATTTGAACGCGTCATGAATTTTTGAATTTTTTTTTTTTGAACATCTCGATGGCCGTAATCGAAAAATCTGAAAAAATGCCCAAAAATACAGTGTCAGATATAAAAAATGTTGGTGTAAAATTCATAATGTCTGGGCTTTTGCTTCAACCCGTTTTTTAGCTTTTTGAGCAAAAAAAAATGGAAAAAATAAGAAACAGAGGTCAATTTACGGTAGACTGTTGCTCGAAATTTGGTATGCATAATACAAGTCTATGCGTAATACGAGTCTAGAGTAAATTGACCTCTGCTTCTTATTTCTATCATTTTTTTTTCTCAAAAAGCAAAAAAATGGGTTCCAGAAAAAGCCCAGACATTATAAATTTTACACCAATATTTTTTATATCTGACACTGTATTTTTGGGAATTTTTTCAGATTTTTCGATTATGGCCATCGAGGTGTTCAAAAAAAAATCAAAAATTCATGACGCGCTCAAATTTCTTTGGAAAAATCTGAAAAAAATTGTAATTGCTTGATAGAGTGAGAGTAATGATAGGAAAAATCGGGAACCGGATTTGAGGGGTCGAGGGTCAGACCCAGGTTGAATTCGTATGGAATGCCCCATATATATCCACAATGAGAGAGATCCATCTCTTTGGTAATGGTTATGTTATGGAATAAATCCATAGAGAGAAGTTTGGAAATATGAACCATCCTGGCATAATTGTCCAGGGTTCTCCAATAATAAAACATTCAGAACCTTTTTCATTAATTTAAATTAAATTCACAATTTTTAAGTTTGACTGTGATGTGCCAATTTCCAGAAATTTTTGGTGACAATTTTAAGGATTTTGAGAAAATCATTTCGCAATGTGATAAACAATTTTTTCAAGTATCTTTATTTTTTGTAGGCAAAAAATTTCAAAAATTATGGATATAGTCATTTTTCCAAAGCTCATTTCTTTCGGGACGCCAGTGCTCAAAAACTTATTGTTTGAATTAGGAATTCCTAACGGTGGTAGTTTTTCTACAAAATGATGGAGTCTTCGAATGATTATTTAAAATATTTATTGGGCAGGAAATAAGCGAGATCCATGAAAGGATCTAGGATTTTGAACCAAGATCCAAGAATCAATTTTCATGAAAATTTTTGAAATTTTTTAGAAATTGTGGTACTTTTGTCAACGAATAAATAACCTATTAATTAAGTATCAATTTTGAAATAGGCGATCTACAAAAACTCGTTTACGGTTTAATGCCAAACTTACACGAAAACATGATGTTGAAGTTTGCATCGTTGGATTACAACGAAAATTAATTTTTTAATTTATTTTTAGTGAGATTTGCGTTTTATTTCAACATTAAAAATTTCAAATCCTTAATGAAGACCCTAAAATGTATTTAAACGATTTTTAATTTAGAAAATTGTCCGAATTAATGAATTTTTAATAAAGCAAATTATTTTCGTTGCATTAAAACGATGCGAACTTATCATTCAACCTGTTGAAAGACGTTTATTTCAATCAGATCAGCTGGACGTTCTGACAGCATTTTTTTGGAGAAACTGTCGAAATAAAAAATTCTTATTTTTCAAAAATTCCTCATAATCATGATCCGTTAAACATTAAGGGGGTATTCTGGTCTAGAATTTTGAAAAAATCGTTTTTTTTTTTTTGCATATTATCAAGATTTAGACGTTTAAGAATATATCCTCGAAAGGAAATGTTTAAATTCCAATAATTCACGGAGTTATAGCTATTTTAATGACGTAGCAGCTATGCTCGTCACGTCGGAGTAAATCGAACTGTTTTTCTCAAAACTACCTTTCTCAACGCGACTGACATGATATCTCAAGTTCTACTCAACCGATTGACTTCAAATTTTTTACCAATCTTCAATATATCCATCTCTATCGGCCCTACCACTTTTGCATGAAAATTATTTTTTTTTACAATAATACAAAAATTAAAAACTATGAAAAAGAGTGGAAAAATGCTTTTTTTGTTTGCACAGACAAAACTTGTGGGCCTATGTCTTTTGGGCACTGAGGCCTGCGAGGGCATATATTAATAATTACAGAAAATCGCTAACGCTAGGGACATCTCTACTAACATAGTGTATTGAAAACCGGGGCAACTATCCGGCTTATACCCTATATGAAGTCCTATCCAAGTTGACTTGATATATCAAGTCCTATCCAGAGTCCTTGGACTCTGAGCAACAAAAGCTGCTACCAAAAACTCTCGATAAATTCACACCGGATTGTCTCGTCGGGATTTATCGGTAGATCGAAGAGAGCGGCCCATATTTCCCATACCTGATGTTTCGTCTCTGTGGATATCCAATTGGGGATGGGTGGAGGGTGAAAGTGGGTTGCGGAGGGTATATACAGAGTCTACGAGGAATAGAACGGGGTGCAAAACGTCGGGTCGACGCGGCGTTCGGTGTAATTAAGCGAGGTAATACATCCTGAAAGGGGGCACCCCGATTCTGGTGAGGTCGCGGGTGACTCGGGGGGTCCTTCCACCCCGGCGGCTTTTCCAGCACTGATTCCCGTCGCGTGATGCACAGCGACGCGCGACCCATAGTAGCGCATAGAATGAGATTCCCATACACTCGCGAATAAGGGCGCCTCCCTATATAGTCGCATCACGGGAGGAGCGATCTTTCGTGCACATTGTGCTCACAAGGGGTCGGGTGATTCTCCAGAGAGAAAGAGAGAGATGAGAGAGAAGCTTCCCCAAGATGCTCACACCAAAATATCGTGGGGGTGTCTTCTCGCGCTAGAAAGCACTCGATCTTTCGAGCCATAAACGCGCGGAAGCTTCTCTCTTCTCCCCAACATTTTCACTCCTCCGGCTCCTCTTTCCCCCAGAGTGAGAGCAACCAAAAATGGTTGCTCTCACTCTGGTTCTCTCGTTTGCTGATCACCCAGACACTAAATTGCCTTCTGCACCGACCTCGCGTAATCTCGGAAGTAATCTTCCTTGGCGAGCAGAGAATATATATACTTGCGGTTGCACAGCGTCGACGATGACGACGTTGAAGGCCTATATGCATATAGCAATATATTTCGTTCGCGGCAAGCTCGATCCGCTCATATGAATTTTCCCGAGGCTGCCTTTTCCTCTACGTATATGAGGCATCCACATACCTTTGCAAGTAGTTATTATCCATCTGTGTACCAGCATCTTCTTGCTTTCGTTGCGCCATTAACTTTTCCACGTATAATATACTTTATCATGCGACCTTCGTTGATAGCAGAAGGATTTTGGTTCACTTTCTTTGCGCAAGGCCATTTTCCGTTTTTGAGCGGAAAATTTAGACAAAATGTTCTCAGCTGTTTCACATGGTGAGATAAGGTATTTTCTCTCTCGCTTCGTGACTTTTTCAATGGCCTCGTTGTCACGCAAAAAGACAGTGCGCCCACGAGCTCGAGATAAATTACATTTGGACGATCTGACCCATTTTCCAGACGTCGAAGAGATGATCCCTCTCTGTCTTCCATTGATTCCGATAGTCCGCCATCTTTCAAACCTCACTGGCAGTGACGAAAGATCGAATTATTCTTAATGTTTTTTTTTTCAATTTCCCGCTGTCCTATTTTTTTTTTATGTTGAATGCGCTGGAACGAAGATTCCGACAAAAAAAGTCACTGATAAATACGTCAGGTTTCCGCGAGAGCTTCCGCCATCCATGTTTTTTTTCCCGAATACAAGTTCAGTATGAATGTGAAGGGAAATCAATGATTGCGAGCAAAAAAAGGTTGAGATAAAAGACACACGTACAAAAGGGTCTTTGTCGTAACGTCGAGGAATAAAAACAAACCGACATTTTTCATAAATTTCTTTTTATACCCATTTTATTGATTTTACGTTTGTACAATACAGATTTGGAATATATATTTGCCGAGAAAATGTGCAATATGAAACTTGGCGCTGTGTCGCAATTTGTACTTTTTGGATAGAACGTTGTCTCGTGAAAATTTAGACCGAGGAGGGATCAGAACTTTGCTGCGTTTGCTTCATTTTCCTTTTTTCTCGTATTTTCCTACGAGTGCTTGAGAACGTCGTACATATACATATCCCACTTTCATTTCACAAACTCGAGATATAGAACGTTGTCTAAGTATATAGACGCATGACAGAGAACGATGTTTAACTTTATATGAATATTTGCCGGAGTACGATATGAGGTTTGAGCTTTTTGAGCCCTTAAATATATACGGTGAGTCGACGATAGACGCGTGTGCCAGACAAACCGTGTGATTACATTTTCCGAGGGACTCCTTCAGTCTGAATTCTCATCGTATTCCGCAAAGAAATTCCTCTGACACGATACTTGTCACAGTTACTGTTAAGTTTGTGTCATATGAAACGAACTTGTAAACAAGCGGCTGAAAATCAGAATATTTTGTCGAGAATTATCATTTGTGATTTGTATCTCGCAGATTGAAATATCGTGCTACGGAGTTAACCAAACTTCTTCAACAATGTATATGTGGGCTATAAGCTAGCTGAATTCAAAGAAAGGTTGAAAAATGATGGCAACCAAAATTTGCACATTTCTTTTTCATCATATATTTCCTTCATATTTTTTCCGCTTCTACTCTATTTTTTATTATTATTTTTCCACTCTGTTTGTACTAAAAAACATTCTGCAACATATTCTAACGTTATAACGTTAAGGTTATAATGTTAAGGTTGTAAGGTTAATGTTACAAGGTAAGGTTACGAGGTTAAGGTTATAAGGTTAAGGTTACAAGGTCGAGGTTAAAAGGTTGAGGTTACAAGATTGAGGATGCAAAGTTGAGGTTACAAGGTTGAGGTTACAAGGTTGAGGGTACAAGGTTGAGGTTACAAGGTTGAGGTTACAAGGTTGAGGGTACAAGGTTGAGGTTACAAGGTTGATGTTACAAGGTTGAGGTTACACGATTGAGGTTACAAGGTTGAGGTTACAAGGTTGGAGTTACACGGTTGAAGTGAAAAGATTAAGGTTACAAAAATAAGATTGAAAAATTAAGGTTACAAGGTTGAGGTTACACGGTTGAAGTTATAAAATGAACGTTACAAAATTAGGATAATAAAATTAAAATTACAAGGTTGGCGTTACAAGGTTAAGATTACAAGGTTAAGGTTACAAAGTCAAGGTCACAAGATTAAGGTAACAAAGCTAAGGTTACAAGGTCAAGGTCACAAGATTAAGAGGACATGGTTAAGGTTATTTGGCTTTTCGAGTTCCAGATCATCAACTGCAAAACTCCGAAAATTTCAGCAAATTCCAAAAACTTTTTAAGGTTACACAACGTTAAACTTTCAAGGTTCAACTTCAACACTAACCATGCTTGTCATCCAGTATATTTGTGTTAAGGGGGTCGTCTAGTGTGAAACCTGTTTTTTAATGTTTTTTTTCTGGATTTTTTTTTCGACAAACTATTAAAATAAAATAATTTATGAATTGTGTATCATTTTTTATTAACATTTGAACAAACTTTGTGAAATTCTTGAAGTGAACGTATCAAATGTAATCGGAGATACACCGCCCAACAGGAACACATATAAAAAAGGTGCTCCACTGCTGCCATGATTCCGGCCGTTCTGCTTATCTGAAATCAAAAAACCAAACGCTATTTCAATTACGAGACTTGAGGCTCTATCGTGAACCAAGATAAAGTCAGAATTCAAAAAAAATAATTTTTTTTTAAATCTTTAGATAAAGTATTCAATGCGAAAAATGGATTTTTTTTTCTAAAGCGTAAAAAAAATGATTTTTTTGGAATTCTGACTTTATCTTGGTTCATGGTAGAGCCTCAAGTTTCACAATTGAAATGGCGTTTGGTTTTTTGATTTCAGATAAGCAGAACGGCCGGAATCATGACAACAGTGGAGCACCTTTTTTTGTATATGTGTTCCTGTTGGACGGTGTATTTCCAATTATATTTAATACATTTACTTCAAAAAATTGACAAAGTTTGTTCAAATGTTAATAAAAATAATGCACAATTCATAAATTATTTTATTTTAATGATTTGTCAAAAAAAAATTTCCGAAAAAAAACATTTAAAAAACAAGTTTCACACTAGACGACCCCCTTAAAAGTTTGACCTCGAAATCTGCAAAGTTACAAAAGTTCAGGCTTTCACCGGAGTTCTTGAAAATTTCTAAATTTTAGAAAATTTCGACTTCTTGAAGGACTTCCCCCAAATTCACTACTCACGTTGTCGCCTGGAGATTTGTATAAGAAAATTGAATTTTTCGAATGATGCAGGAGAATACTCGTATAAAAATTTATGAATAATCAACGTACTTGCTCTGCAAGGAACCGAAAAGTGAATAACTCATAATGGAAAGTATCGATGGGATGGGAAAGTAAAAGCTGAAGATTGGAAGAAAATGATACGAATCCAAGTCCAAACGGCATCGTTGAAAACATTCTTTGCATTCAAGCTTTTCGGTATTCCTTTCGTATTTACCGCGAAAGCTTCCGAGAGCAGCTTTCCTCTCTCCCTCTCCCTCTTTGGCTTTCTCTCTTTCTCACTCTCGCAGCTTCTGCCACGATATCACGAGTACTCGACCCTTCCTTTTCCGCACACATTATGTATTCATTATGTGCGCTACATACGGCATGCATTCATGGATATATTATATGGATACATATATATATATATATATATATATATATATATATATATATATATATATATATATATATATATCTATGTATATGTATGTAAGGATAAGTATGTACATGTTAAATGTAGTATCCGGCCGTACATGTGGAACACGATAGCGAGTTGAAGAGGCGAGAGGTTGGAGGGATGGATGTACTTCCCTACACACATGCCCAAGCTAGTGACTTCACGGATCCGGTGGAAATTCTAGTGGCATCTCTACCACGTTTTTTCTCCCCTCGTCGTCAAACCACACTCTCACCTTATACTTTCACCCTCTTACTTTTCCCGCGTCTCATCCCCCTTATTTTTTCCTCCACGATTTTCAATTAAAAAACTCATCCTGTACCCTTCATACCCTCGACATGTCTTCAGCCACGCCCGGGCCGCACGAAGCGTGGTCATGATAGTTTTCTCTTTAATTTTCTTCGACCAGGAATAAAAAGTAAAATTCTTTCAGGTTGGAAAATTTTTCTACTCGTCGGATTTTTTCCAATCCACTCTCACGCCCTCTTACGATAATTTGACTTGATAATTTGAAAAAAATATTAATTTATTTTGACAATTTCTTGGAAGAGTGAAAAATGGTTTTCTCTAAAAAAAAGTTGCTTAAAAATATGCATCGTTATCCAATTTTATTAATCATCGACATTTTCGTACTTTTTTCTTGAAATATTAATTTGAAATGTGGCAAAAACGGCATTTTTAGTGATCCCGAAATTCAGATATCAACGAATTTTAGCGAGTAAATTATTTTTGCGCGAAACAAAAGTTTCTATTTTTCTGTCTCCATTTGATTTATAGTTAACAGCACATAGAAACTGAGGAATACGATGCAATATTTATAATTCCAATGATTAAGTACAACATTTTTTTTATAAAATTTTTTTCCATTTTAAATATGCTCGTGCACTTCTCAAGTTTTGCAATAATTATTGTTCAATACAGAAAGAAAGGTAAACAAAAAATAAAAACCTATAAAAACGAAAAAAAATGTAGTTGCTGATAATTCAATTTGAAAAAAATCACGCAAGTTTCACGTTTGACGAAAATGTTTTTTTTTTGTCACTAACCGAAGAAATTGTCAATATGGATTTCTCATAAATATAAATAAATTTGATAAAAAATTAAAAATAAATATGAATTTGATAAATTTAATATCTGCATAAATTTGACTTACCTACAAAAAATGTACAGGCAACCGAATCAGCAAGATCGATTTTTTTTTTAACGATGTTAATCTCTATCAGAAGCGGAATGGGACAGTGGGGTATTTTTTATCGACTGACCTAATGTACGAAAATTGAATGTTGGAGGCAAGAAAAAGAAGGTCTCGAGGTGGAAGATATCGCGCAAGATGGGCGCAAAGAGAAGATTCGCTGGTGGAAGGATGAGAGTCGGTAGAGCAGTTAGGAATATTTCGAAAATTACTTTGCCGATTATCGTCGGCCAGCCCTTTGAACGCGAAACAGTTCGTCATAATCCTTTCACTGGCCGAACTTTCTTTCATCTCGACCGACCAGTATGGAATGGAAAGAGAGGGATGGTTTTAATAGAGCTGCCATATTCCCTTCTCTCGACCTGCCCCCCCCCCTCTCTCCTCAACCCTCCACAAAATCATATCGTTCTTTTTTGCCTGAGCTTCTTTTTCATCGCTCCTTCACTTTCTACTATATATTTAACCCCTTTTTCTCTACGGCGCCAATAGTTAATATAGGACAGAATTCACCTTTTTCCGCGATTATTTTATTGAGGCTTGGTGTGAGACATCCGATCAGAGTCCAACGAATCAGAGGGAGGACCAGAGATGTGAAAATAGTAATGTAAAAGTAATGCATACTTGAAACAATGTGTATTGGACAAGTATTCCATTACAAATAAAAAAGTAATGTGTAATGGATGCGTGTTCCATTACGAATAAAAAAGTAATGTGTAATGTATGCATGTGCCATTACAAATAAAAATAGTAATGTGTAATAGATGCGTGTTCCAATACACATAAAAAAGTAATGTACAATGTATGCACGTTCCATTACAAATTACAATTTTTAACAAAAGTAATTTGCAGTGGAGAATATTCCATTACAAATGGAAAAATTGCCGTGCTCGTATTAGAAACTTGCACATTGCTGCCTCATTATTTTCTTCCGCTCACTAAAAGTTCATCCACAATTATCACAAATGATCGATAAAGTTAAAAAAAAAAGAAAATGCACATTATTTAGGGATTCAATAAAGCGACAAATTTTTTATCAGTAACTTGTAATTTTTATTAGATTGCTCATAATTATGGGTGACAACGTGTAAAAGCAAGTTCAATATAAAGTTGAATAATTTTTGGGGTTGAGTACATTTTCGTACTTCATATTTAACGATGAACTGTCTATTTTTTTGTTTCTATTTTTGACCTTTATGGATCATTTGTGATAATTCGGATGAACTTTTAGTGAGCGAAATAAAATAATGAGAAAGCAATGTACAAGTTTCTAATACGAGTACGGCAATTTTTCTATTTGTAAGGGAATATTCGCCATTGCAAATTACTTTTTTTTATTTGTAATGGAACATGCATACATTACACATTACTTTTTTTAATTGTAATGGAACACGCATCCATTGCACATCACTTTTTTATTTGTAATGGCACAAGCATCCATTACACATTACTTTTTATATTTGTAATGTAACACGCATCCATTACACATTACTTTTTTATTCGTAATGCTACACTTATCCATTTCATATTATGCAGTGTAATGGGTAATAAATCCAGTAATGCATTATCAAAGTAATACATTATTCACAACTTTGGCGAGGACTCTGCTGTAATCTGATCCCACGAAATAAGATTGATATTTTTCCATCAAATTTTGATCACATGAGGCAACAAATAGTTCCAAATCATGTTATTCGGAAAATTGCGACCCAAAGACGTGATAAATATTTACTTATCATGTGATTAATTTACAAAAACAGTATAGATTGAATAAAAGTTACATTCACAGCTCTACCTTTCATTTCTCTACCAAATATACACCTCTACCAAAATCTCTTCCTTTTTGCCTTCCATTGTATAGACGATTTTTTTTTCCCAAAAGCATCTTTTACGTATGACAATGCATACAATGAAATATCCCACCTTGTTCGACCTCGCAGATGATTAAACTTTGATGGGGATGTAATAAATCTCGCCAATGACGATGCACAAAAAAATCTACTGTATAATTAATGAGCCCCTGATCCTTCGCGAGTATGTGGTCGTTCGATGTTTCCTTCTTCTCTTTTGAATACGTAACGTCCGGCGCTTTTGTGCGGCATCGGATTAAGACACACGCTACGAGAATGAAATTGCTCCTCTCGTGTATACCGCTATGAAACGTGGGCTCGTGAGACTTCCTCGTTGCACGAGGAGACGAAAAAAGCCCGGAAAAAAGTGTGTGTGTGTGTGTGTATGTGTGTGTGTGTGTATGTGTGTGTGTGTGTGTGTGTGTGTGTGTGTGTGTGTGTGTGTGTGTGTGTGTGTGTGTGTGTGTGTGTGTGTGTGTGTTTGTGTTTGTGTGTGTGTGTGTGTGTGTGTGTGTGTGTGTGTGTGTGTGTGTGTGTGTGTGTGTGTGTGTGTGTGTGTGGGAGAGGGAAAAGAAGAGAGGATTACATAGAATTAAACGGGCATGCCACACGCGAATTGCATTTCTCGCGCCGGGAATTTAAATGGAAACATCTCTGGGCGTAGTTTTATCGAATTCTTTTTATCCTTATATCCGGAAGGAGAGAAGGGATACCGGGACCATCCGACAGCGTTACAACGACACACTCATGTATACGTAATGTAATAATGCTTCCCTCGAACATTCGCAAGCACGCGACACTTTTTGTGCTTCCAGCCCCGAGGTTTTCTTTTCACCGATCCATAGAATTTGTCCTACTCATTTTTTAGTCGACTCAAAAACGTATCCATGATGAGAATATGAAATAATGCATTGGCTCTCTCGTTAAATCATACTTCCATCCTTTCTTTGAGATCAAACTGCAGAAAATTGCGGAATTTCGTTTGACATTTGCACTAACTTGAAGCCTTGAACGTCTTTTCATCAATTTCACTCTCTAATGCCTCAAAAATTCAGAAAGGTCATTAACGTTGGAGGGCAAACGAAAATAATTAAATTATTCGCACGAGAAATTACGGATTTTATCGTTCCGGCTCGTAATTCATAGGATCCCATAGACTCTTATTTTTCAGTCACAATTTTATTTTCTCTCTCATTTTCTCGACTTCAAAGTCGTCGCCGTTTTAATTTGTCGTCGGGCGCTCGCTTTCCCTCCATCTTTATTTTTTCTCCTCTCCCGTCGTGGCTTAATTCCCTTGTTAAGTGAGTAAAAGGTTGACATCTTATTTGCTTGCTTTTTTCCGCCTTCTCCTCTTCTTACTCTCTTCAATGCTCTCCAGCCGTTCCTTTATCTCAGAGTTTTTCATTCCCCTTTTCTTTTCCGTCCGTCCATCCTTTTGCCCCTTGCTTTTTTTCTCTCTCCCTCTCTTACTCTTTCTCTTATTCCTCGGCATTTCACGATAAAATAAAAGAATACCTCGACCTGATGATATGTCTTCGTAAACAGGCACCTCGGAGCGTGGACAAACAGAGCATGAAAATGGTGTTGCTTGGGAGTATATATTGCGAGACATTTTCGTTCTACACGTATATAAAGGGTGTCCCAAGAGTGGAGGACTTCACCGCGAGGGTAGATTCGTGACGTAATATCGAGTAGAAAAGTCCTTTGCCGTTTTTTGATATTTTGAAACCTTGAATTGTTATTAATTTACTTAATTATTAACGAAATATGGAGTAAAAAAGTCCTTTGCCATTTTTTTATATTTTAAACCCCTGAATTGTTGCTAATTTAACTAATTATTAACGTAATATTGCGTAGAAAAGGCCTTTGCTATTTTTTGATATTACGTCACGAATCTACCCTCATGGTATTGTCCTTCATTCCTGGGACGCCCGGTAGATATACAGGATGTTAAGTAATTAGATAACCTGACTGGTTCGCCGTGTAGAGCGCATCAAGACGAAAATTTGTTTTTTTTTCAGTTTGTACGATAAAAATTGGCTGAGTTATCAAGGTTTTTAAAGTTGACCAATGACGGCTAGAATCTAGGAGAAATGCCGCTGGTGGGGGTTTTTACGCCACGCCCACCGTTACTCCCACCACGCGGCTCACCAGTAGCGTTGCCGCTAGATTCTAGCCGTCATTGGTCAGCTTAAAACATTAATAACTTGTCCAATTTTTGTCATTTAACAATTTTGAAAAAAGCTAATTTTTCGTCTTGGCGCACTCTACACGGTGAACCTAGTCAGGTTATCTAATTACTTAACACCCTGTATATATATATAGAATAAATTGTCCGACTATACTCGCATTTTTCCACTATATTTTTCCACGTTTATCCTGTGGATCCGGTGAAAATTCTTTCTCCTCGTAGTTTCACCTGCGTCGATTCTCGTCTTGCATTCCGTATTTATTTTCAACGGAGAATATCACGTCGTTTTTCGATTCTAAAAAAGATAGTCCGTGAATCATTCTCTTTCTACTTATTTCCTCTTAGCTTTCGCTCTCATAGAGAAAGCTTACGTTTCATGAAGAAAACAATACGCGACGCTCATGCCAATGTGTTTAAAGTATCCCGAAGCTGTTTGGATTGGGAAAATTCAATCAATTTTCCTGGAGAATGCTTTTAGCAATCGACTCGAAATTTAGTACATAAGTAAACCGTGCCTTTCTCCTTGTTCAGTATATTTTTGTTGGCATTACACCGCATACATTTTGGATTTGACGTGGTTATGAATTTTTCAAAAATGAAAATTCTAAGATTTGTAACTTGGATTGGAAAAATTCAATGAATTTTCCTGGAGAATGCTTTTAGCAATCTACTCGAAATTTAGTACACAAGTAAACCATGCCTTTCTTCTCGTTCAGTATATTTTTTGTTGAAATTACTGCGCATAAATTTTGGATTTGGTGTGGCTTTAAATTTTTCAGACATAAATTTTAAGATTTGTAACTTCGGTATTCCCGGAGCTTTTCAGATCAATTTGTTTAGATAAATGTATTATTTACAAAGTTTGATATTAAATTTAGAATAAATCTCTCCAGCTCTTCAGTATAAAAAATTTGTTGGGATTCTAAAAAATACAGAGGACCAAACATTGTTTGTAACTTCTCAGCAATAATAGGCTTGTGAATATATCAATTTATTTTAGTGTAATTAATTTCTGTCAATATAATCCTTTATAGATCTATCTCATTTCGAATGTTATCAAAAAGTAAACACCGTCAAAAGTGAATATCGATGTAATCAATATTGGGATTTATCGATCCTTGTGTATTTTACACGATCAAACAACTCTCGAATGTACAGTTACATTTATTTTATTTCGTACATTCATTAAACTAATGAAATTTGTCCCACTTTTTGTTCGAACGAATTAAATGAGAAAATGGATACCTTCAATTACACTCACGCGACAATAACAATTCTGTAATATCGATAATGAATTTTTTTAATTAACGACTATCCGAATCAAAGTGTGCAAACTTAAAAGGACTGCTATAATTAATTATGAAATTAACCCTCGCTGGTCACACCTCAAAATAATTCCTAATTGGTCATACTGGGTCAATTTGACCCGACCGACTTTTTGGATGATTGTCAAAAAACTTCATATCCGATTGATTAAAAAAAATATACGAATTATCTTTGAACATTTCAGTAGATGAAACAATTGTTTTTTTTTTAAATATTTATATGGGGAAAAAAATCACGAAAAAAAGTTTTTCAAAAGTTCGGTTTTTTACTTAAAAAATTGTAACTCTGTCAGTTTAAAAGATCTTTTGGAAAAATTTCTACACGATACGGTGAATATATGGTACTTTAAGAAAAAAAAATATGTTAAATGCATGCGTTACAAAAAAGGTATTTATTCCGCTATGTGAAAAAAGAAAAAAATCTACGATGGCTACCTATAATAGATACTTCAAACTTGCACCAGAGGGCTGGAAAAAACCCACGAGGGCCCGAATAGTTACACTGAGAAAAAAATGTACCAGAATTTGTCAACCGTTAACAAATGTAAATTTGAATATGGCGAAATCAATGCTTTTTTAACAGTTAATAAATTAAATAAAGATTTTTTAACAGTTAATAAATTATTTTGATACAAATAAAATATTTATTAACGACTAACAAATTTTGTAACAGTTGAGGAATATTTAAGTAAAAGTGCCAATTGAATGGATTTCTTTACTACAAATAAACTGTTTTCTCAGTGTAGAGATCTTTGAGCTCAAAGTGAGATCTCGGGTCAATTTGACCCGCGGTGACCAGCAAGGGTTAAGAATTAAGTAAGTTTTTTCTTCTTCTTTTATCTTCTCTCTCTCTCTCTCTCTCTCTCTCTCTCTCTCTCTCTCTCTCTTAGAGTTTGTAGGAACCACCCCTAAAATTTGCACTGTATACAGGGGATGAATCCTCATGTCAATTGTCCTTGGACAAGGAAATTGATCGGGTCTCTCGACACAGAAATATGAAAAATATATATTGCACCTATGTATAAACATTCATCGATCCTTGTGTTTTTCCTGCTATAAAGAATGATCGCGGAGCTTTGAAAAATATACGTGGGGTTGTCATTGTGCAACTTGCACCGGGAGAAGCTCGACCATCGTCGTCGAGATTGCGAAAGCTCGCTGGAAACGGCAAGCAAAAGCAATAGACGGTACATCACCCTCCGTAGAATCCCCATTCTCCACCATAGACCAGATAACAAGCTCCGTTGCGCGGAAAAGCCGTTTTCCACGCGAGAAAAAGAGAGATAAAAAGAGATGCAGCTCGGTAAAAGAGGAGGCGGGGGTGGAGAGTTAGAGATTACAGTCGGTATTCTACCGACTGTTCGTTTCTCTTATTCTCACGAAAGATACGATTGTCGTGCCAGATATTGTGGTTTTGCTTCATGACTCGAATAATACGAGAAAACATTTTTTTTTCCCTCTTTCACATCCACGAATCGATGAAATCGTCCTTTACATTCACATTTTCAACATTTTCCATAGTTAACGCGTTATTTTCATTTGAAACACGAGCTTACGTTTATATTCCCTCACGTTTGTGTCTATATAATGTTGCGGTTTTTCCGGAGGAAACATCGTCGGTCGCCGCTGGGTTGAAAAAATAATAAACAAAAGTTTTCGTTGGAAAACTTTGATTTTAAAATGATATTAGCCGACGGGCAATCGCGGTAGGTTTTGGTGAAGCTTCCATCAGCTGTGTCGGCCCGAAGACACAGATAGAGGGAGAAAGAGAGAGAGAGAGGAAGGAGCAAGTCTTCGAGTTTCGATGTACGAGAGTAAAAAGTAATGATAAACTTTCGAACAAGTCCTGCACCGAATGGGTCTGCGGGCTTTCCTTTTCCCTTTCTTTCCTACACTCGGCTCTTTTCTCTACAGCGAAAGATCGCGCCACCTCGCGGCCTTTCACTCCCATATACACTCCTCTTCCTCTTCTTCTTCTACTTATTCTTCTTCTTCTTCTTCTTGTTCTACTTCTTCCGATACTTCTTTCGCAGTCGCCAAAGCTCACTGGCATCCCAAACTTCGAAGGACCTACGTGTTAGGCTATATCCTACCTCTCTGTATTTTGTATCGATGTGTGCAACGTATTCCCTTTCTCCATGTTCGTTCTTGAGTTTCAGGATTCTGGTTCCATCGCGTCCTGGGAAATCCGTCCTTGCTGGTATAGGCTTTTTTCGTCCTTTCGCGCGTCCCTTCTACACGTAACTACTCTTTTCTCATACTCCTCCATCGACGAAAGTTCCTTGGGGACGACGTAAAGATCCTTCGGGATCCTTACAGGCCTCCCATGATGATGGGTTTGCCCTCAGACGAAATATGTAAATATCCTTTTTTGAAAAATTCATATTAAATATTTTGTAGGGCAGCGTGGGGTTAGTTGTAACAGGGGTAAGTTGTAACACTCAATTTTGACCGATAATTTAAAACATTTTGATTTAATTTTTTTGTTAAATGTGCTTCTTATAACTCGCAGCATAACGTAAACACCGCTAATACCCCGCGAGACATCGAAATAAGAGGATATCCACACGAACTCTATTTCGGCCAGGTTTCGTAAAAAAAATACTCACGAAAATTTTGATTTTGACTATTAAAATTAAATTGTTTATTGTTTATTTCTTGTTACATCGTAAATTTAACTGGCTTTCATTTGCTTTTTTAAAAATTATTCTAAAGTTTGTAGTTTTTGAGATATTTCATTAAGTAGACACAATGAGTCCATGGGGCAAGTTGTAACATGTTGGAACTTGCCCCATGCGCGTGTATTTTTTTTTTCGCTCTCTAAATGTATTTGTATAAATAATATTATTACAACTTGTAGTATAGTGATTACATAGTATTACAAATTATTTGCGGCTTTTTGTGCATTTTCTTACTCTTCTTTACTCTAATATTGCCCAGAAAAATATGCTAAGTTATTGTATTGTATTTTTTTTAGCATGAGAGACTACCAAAGATTGTAATCATCACAAGAATGAACCACGATGAATAATACAAGACTGTGAACCAATAAAAACGTTTTCTTTTTTATAAATGTTGCCAGTCTTTTCGTTATTACAACTTGCCCCGAGCCTGTTACAACTAGCCCCAGACATGGGGTAAGTTGTAACAGCTCCCATTTTTGCAAAAAACGTCTGATGTAAAAGATGGGTAAAGATTAAAAATTATTTTTCAATTGGAATTAGTGCTCAGATATATACTTTACAAACCCTCTTACTCACAATCTCAAAAGCATACATATTTTACGTGTTACAGGCCTTTTTCCAAAAACTGTTACAACTAACCCCACGCTCCCCTAATATTAATACCAATGTGTTACATTTTAACAGCAAGGGAAAAAAAGGGGGTGTAACACGCTTTTATTTGAAAACTTATTTCCAACCGGAATAAAATTATTTTGAACTTTTCAGTCATTTTTCATTAAAAACTAATAAAAGCTTGTTTAAAAAAAAAAATTTCTTTTCTTTTTATTCAATAGTGTGCATATGAACATAATTTATTCCCTCTAACGAGCGTGGCGATATTTTATTGAGCAAAACCACTCTCGTACATATGAACGCTTTATACAGAGCTTTCCCATTGTTTTTCCACTCTCCGGTCCGTTATCCATTGTTTCGTCGTTTTAATAATCGCCATTTGGGCCAATGAAATGTTTTATGATTTCCCGTCATACTCTGATCGGGCTTTCCAGTCATTGCAATTATTAATGGCTCTATCATCAATATTCTTGTCGTTAGAAAGACAATCCCGGAAAAACGAATCTTCCGCCTTTTTCCATCAATCATTAAATGAACTGTGCATTAAGAACGAATATAATGATTAATAATTATCAAATGCGGTATTGAAACTTTGTGGAAAAATATCCGATTACCTTGACTGTTTATAAATCGTGATAATTGATATGGCAATTAATATTTCGGCGATACAGAGATAACTGCAAGATTCTACAAAATTGCACATCATCCAATGAATTCGAAGAATTCGACAAATTGATAATTATATTTAATTAATGGTGAAGCATGATTTTACTCATCACGGTGAAAGCACACAATTATCATATCCACCAAATCCGGGAATTTTTTAAGCGAAAATTGGCGTGTAATTTATCCGAGATGCAATTTATGAAAACCTTCCCAATTATCACTGACAGCTCGTTCTTGTTATCGAACAATTAACTTCTCTCGCATTGTCGGAGATAATCGATATTTATGAAATGAAGGGAAAATATTCTGTACACGATCTCGTTGAACTCGTTGAAATTTTAATCAAGTATTAGAGAAAGGAAGGATAAAGTTTTTTCTCGAGGAAGGGCAGAAGATTACGGGGATGTTTTCTCGTCCCGAGGCACAAACCAGAGGTTTGTATACCCTCTCAACGAGCTTCGGTCATTAGCTTGACAAACTGGCAAGCACAGAGCTACGCGAGAACGAGTTTTGATTCTCAAGCCAGAGCAAAGGCAAGAACTAGCCTACTCCCTGTATCCAACGTTCTTCGACTTCCCTTACTGACGTTTCCGCACAAAGTGAATAGAGGTTACCTCCTCTTTGCTAATTGCATCGCTCGGAGTTTTGCCTTCAAAGTGAACCTTAAATATCGTAGGGGAACAATAGGACAATACCCTTCGGTAAATTAATTTAAAACAACCGTAGGATAGGATCCCAGTACTAAAATTCGTTGTTCATCCATTCTCAATTTTATTCTTCCTCATAAACTTTCAAATCCAATTTTCCCAAAGTCCGTTCTGCCTTACAATTAAGTAAGGTAAATGTCCCAATTATTGAACAGCTAAGGATCTGGGGATTTTTTTCGGTGAGAAAAAAATATGAAATCAAGAAAAAAACCATCGCTTCCATGTTCAAATGATACTTTGATATTTTTACTTTCGAAAAATCACCCTTTAAATTATTTTTAAATGACTTCAAATGAAAAAAAAAGAATAATAATGTGAATCATGCAAATGTCATAATTATTGAACACTCGAGGTGCCTATGTCCCTAATATTGAACAGGCATGTGCCAGTTATTGAATACTCTAGAGAATTCTTTTTCCGTTCTGAAAATATTATATTGGGTATAATATTAAGAAATAAAAGCGAAATCAAACAATTGAATAATCTTTTATTAATCATGTAAAAATACAAAAATAAATATTCAGTCTCTTTTGTCACATCTTTGGTTCATTCGCATTTGGTTTATTTTTGCTTTTTAACTCGAACTTTATTTTATTTTTATTTTCAGCTTCCTCGTTTTTGAGTTTTGTTTTTGTTTGATTTTGTCGCAGCTTTCTTGTTTTTCAACTGAAATATCGGAGAGCAAAAAATATTGAACATTACATTCGTATTTTTAGGTTACATTTAGGTTATATTCTCTTTTTCCTTTTCTTTTTATGTTTATTGCACGAAAATACAAATAAAAAGTATATTTGACGATCTTAGAGTTATTATTAAAAGAATAAAGGTAAGTTTATTCAGGAATTACAGTTTTTGCTTGAATAAATGCGATTCACACGATCTGTCACACGTTAACTATCTCGATGTTTTCATGGGTTTAATGACGCCATCTTGGAGAATTCGAGTATTCAATAATTGGGACACACTGCATTTTTTATGTCCCAATGATCGGACAGCGTATTTTTTAACAAATAATTAATTTTAACATTTTTCAAAAAATCGATATTTGTAAGAAATTTCCTGAGGAACCTGAAACGCCTTTACTTGTTGAGATGCGACAGTTTTTGAATTTTTTATGCCCTTACGCATGAAGCGGCGCGTCTTAGCAAAAACGATAAGCAGTTACCACGAGACGTCAAATCGGGTCACCGTTGCTGATTAAATAATTTTTTTCTCTATTAATTAAAGCTTTTTTTGCACAAGTAAGGTGACATTTCGATAGCTAAAAGTTCCATATATGTAATGAATTTTTTATAAATAAGTAAATGCATGCAGGTGAATGAGAAATAACAAAAATACAAGATAGTATTCAATAATTGGGACCTGTTCAATAATTGGGACATTTAACTTAAATCATGATTTTTTCTCGTTAAACATAATGCCATGGGTTTATCTTAACGCTAATTTTTTGTGTACAATTTTAGATTCAATGTTGATGGACACGTTATTTTGTGATATGAGCGTCATAGAAGTCTTGACACTCATTATTCACTTTGCTACACAGAAAATTCCGTGGGATGGAATTTAATATTTATGAAAGGGCTCCGCTCAATTTTTCATCCAAAAGATCACTGATATTCCTCTCTCCATCTCACTTTCCTTCTCTCGTATATCGTTAGGTTATCACGATAATATCCAACGCTGGCGTTGCCACGTGGCACATTTCTATTCATCGAAAAAGTACGTTCGGCGAACATCTCGTCCGGGGCTATGAAAAATTTAACGAGGAAAGATTCTCAAGCGATTAGCCTCTGTTCAACGATCTCGCGAGTGACTTTGGATTTTTCGAGTCGCCTGAAAAGTCAGGGTCAGCGAACTAATGCAATATCGAAGTGAGAAGGTAGCCAGAAAACTTTGGTAATTAAATTTTGCGATCCATCGTTTGCGCTTGGGAAACCCCAACGGACGTCAAATATCATTTAGTTGATAGAGAGTTCGAAAGTATAATTGACCGTAGATTCGAAGGTCGAGAAACGTGAACCCGTATCGCAAAAATTGCAATTTCATTTTAGCTACACTTGACGGACTTTTCAATCAATTTCCTTCCTCGAAAATGATGGATCTGATAGGATCTTTCAGTAACAAAGATCGAAGCCACTCAAATTCGTTCCGGAAGCATTTATTATTAGTCGTGAAATCGACGAAACAGTATTATTGATGGTTATGATAAGAATGATTGATAATTTTTTTTATTTCCAATCAATCGAGCTTAATTGCTCTTTGACGTTAAGGAAAACCCTCTTTAAGAGTTGCACGTTTTGAGAGTGATTTTTACAATAATTTTATTTCCAGTTGCTTTTTTCCATTCTTAATTCTAAAGAGTTACATTGCAGACTACTCTTTACAACTATCTTGCACGATGCACGATCTATATATGTAGCACCCACTCCAAACTATTCGCAATTTGAGGCGAGGAAAACGAAGTGTTCTCCAATCTTGGCTCGGCATACATCGAGTGCAGAGAGGGAAATGCTCGGATATTCTCTTTACCGCCATTGAAAAAGATTCAATTCAGACCGATCTTGTATCCAACGTGTACGATGTGGTTTCAGAAAATGCACTCGCTGTATACGAAACATTCGCCATCAATCCAGTAGACTTTGTACCATAGCAGATTTTTACAAACATTCATCCATAAATTTTACCAGTTAAAATAGAATTTTAAGAAACTTTGAAAATCGCGTTTAACCATACTCTAATAGCATTAACTATGGTCCCTCAGAACTCTTACATTTTATAATAAATCTTGTTAAAAATCATGGTAAATATGACTAGAAAAACTATAATTTTTAATAAAGAATAATAGTTGCCCCGGGGGGATAGTTGCCCCGGTTTTTAATACACTATGTTAGAGATGTCCATAGCGTTAGCGCTCTTCTGTAATTATTAATATGCCCTCGCAGGCCTCAGTGCCCAAAAGACATAGGACAGAGCCCACTAGTTTCGTCTGTGTGAGCGAAAATCTTCCGAGACCTCGACGAGCGTTGTACCAATATTGGTTACTAATTTTTATTGAATAAATAATGTTACGGTTGAGGATTCAGTCAACTATTTGTTTCCTTGCATGCATTAGTGTTTCAACTACACGCTCTGATACGGTATATTGTTAAATAGCTTTTATTAATTTTTTTAATAAAAAGGGCAAGTATCCGTATTGAAAAGGATAATCACCCCAAATTCTTTTTCGGTTAGTTGCCCTAACGGCAATATGTCAAAAACACCCAGGCGTAGTCCTTGCTAGATCGAAGTTAGTTTAGCACTAGCGTTTAGAGAACTAGATAAGAAAGAAAAACTGTTAATTAAAGGCATTAAAAACAAAAATGAAAATTTTAATTATATAATAATAAAATCGATAATAAAATATCTAAATTAAATTTTTTTTTTTTAAATATAATAAAATAAAATAATCTGTAACTTAATATTAATTATAAACTCCTTCGAAGTATTTTCGACGTGAGGCGACTATCCGCCACGTTGGGCAACTATCGCTCTTTGAAAAGGTCAAATGAAACGGAATTTACTCAAAAACGATATTAATTGGGTTTACAAAAATAGTGCACAGTGAAAGATTAAAGACCAATGTTTTAATATACACGAAGCATATTGTCAGTAGATACTAAATTTTTAAGTAATAGAGCTTTTTCCTTAAGTGTGGCAACTATATCCGCTCAAAAATGGAAAGGTTTTTAAGACCACTATAAATTTAGTGAATTATTTCTTTCAGTCTAATACAATTTTTCGCAATTCAAAACCACTGAAAAAAATAGTGGAACCCAGAAAGAATGCTTGATGTATTATTTGATGTAGTCTCGAGCATTTCTCAAAAACTCAAAATTTCTTTGACATTATATAATATATATTTTCATGAGCCACTATAGTTATGTGTCTCTTCGGCGACTCAGAGTTTTGTTTACCGATGAGATCCAAAAAAATTCAAAAAAATAGGGTATCACGTAACGAAAAACATGCATCCATATTGAATCCGGCCTGAAATTTTTTCCTTTCAATTTCTGAGGGTTCCAAATTTTTATTAATACAAAACCTCGGCAAATCTCTGAACAATTAAGCTAAAACTTACTATATTAATGAGCTAAGAGGTCAAACCTTACGTATGACTGTGATGCCTAGCCGATAAGTAAGTCAATTGTCTGAACGTGAGGTTATTTATTTCAAAATTTCGTGTCATTAAATGCTTTGCAATATTGCTGGCAAATTTTACGCTTTATTTAACGTTACTTAATTTGCATAAAATACTTTGGCAGGATTACCAGCAGGCAGCTGATGTTAGAGCAGTTTAAGACAGTAGAAATTTTTCAGGTATGAATTACTTCCTTCACATTTTTTTGTACACTTTTCATATATCTTATATATAAACGTAATGAAAGCGAAATTCTGGTCTAGAATTTTGGAAAAATCGTTTTTATTTTTGTCACTATTCTAAAAAAATTTTAAAATATGGAAAAAGAGGCGAAAAACGTATTTTTTAAAAATTCAGACAGCGGCTACTTCGCAAATTATTTTATTTCCGTTACTAATTAACAATCTCACTAATTAAAAATCTTCTTATAAATTTTGTATCGACGATGATTAAAAGGGTCGCAATCGTGTACAGCTTATAACTTATTTAATTTTCATTTTTTTTCTCCAATCTTTTTTTGTTCATTGTCAAAATAAATAAATATGTTGTATGTCTCTGGACCAGAATAGGATCGCCTTTAGGAATCGTTTCATCCGCGATATTTTGATTTCGTATACAGTCTCAAAAAGCCACAGCGTGACCGCCTCCTCGTCTGTGCCTTTTTTTTCATTTTCCTTGCTATCTACGCGACTTCTTCGACCGCACGGAGTACGAATAATATATCAGCCACTAGCATCAACTTCGATCCGAAGCCAAAATTGTCAAAGTTTATGCGGACCCTCTCCTTGTGTCGTGTCCTCCTCCTCATGCACACTCATGCATTCTTCTATTATATGCCTTGTCGATGGTATATTCTGGGCGTGTTGGGAGTTTGTGATGGAACGGGGTCGGTGGTGAAACATCAGCAGCGCCGATATTTCGTTGGTACTGATGTGTATCTCAACCCCAGATTTTCCAAACTCATCCTTCGCGCGCTCCCGTTTTTCGACTTTTCTCATATTTCTCATGTTCTTCATAGGTTTTTTTTCTTTCGCACAGAACTTTGGCGTACACGGTGGGTTCTGATATTTCTAATTTTTTTCTGTTTTCCTGTTTTTCTCCAAAGCCATCCCCACTACACTCACACACGCAAATCGCTTCTTTCGAATTTTCATCAGGGTCGAACGAGTTTCAGCGCTCAAACTCGCAACGTCGCACATGTTCAAAATAAAAAAGCAATTTCATGGCGATAAAACGGCATCTGTCGAATTAATATTTATCAAAAGTTTCATGCCCGAGCAAGGAACGAATATCGATGCCAGAAACAATGGATGAATCGCGCGTGAGAATTTCACGTTCGCGTAAATGACGGTACGAGAGAAACTGCGCTCCGGTGCGTGAAAAAATATAAATTTCAAACTTCGATCTCCATCAATTTTTCTCGATAAATCGAGGAGTGAGAGGAGCATCGAATTCTCGTTATCACGAACGACATTGATGCGAAATATGACGATCGAGAATCTGGGACAGCCAGATTGGAAAATCAAATTATTCAAAGCCAAACTCGTGTACATCGATTTGATTGATAAAAAAAAGTATCCGTAACGCATAAGGGGAATTTCCAAAGGATCTATCTTCTAGACTTCCACTCCAATTTACTTGAAACTTCAGAAAAATATTCCAGACATATCTACTGACTAAAAAAAAAGGAAAAAAATGAGTTTTGCTAATTTTCTGACCCACTTGACCCCTTAATCAAACTACAATCTTAATTAATCTCTTTGCGCTTTCCATTGTCCTCGAGTTGTGAGTTGTGGCAATTTTTAACGCTTCGCAGAGACTTCCTAAGAACATAGTTCAGACTCTCATTAATATTATATCTTAACGAAAAACCCTGATAGCCTGAAACTTGTTGAAAGAATCGACGGCAAACTACAAACGTTTCTTCGTGAAAAGTTCCGAATGAAATAAAAGAAATAAAAGAAGCGAATGGGCGGAGAACAGAGAGGAAGAGAATAGGAGAAGTAGATAGATTGTCGAAAAAGAAATGAAAAAGCATGTCCGGTGTTCGTCGATTTCACCCAAGTCCTCGCGTCCCATTGAGTGTCGCGATCCTTAATTGTTTCTCGTGTATGGCAGCAACGGCCTCGAGAAAACTAAGTCCTAAAAAGTATATACGTATACGTATATCGAAGGCTATACGTGAAGAATCGTCCTCGTTGACTGGGCGATGGACTGGCACGATTTAGTTGGCGTTCTCGCCAACGATAGAGATAGAAAAAAAACCGTAAGAGAGAGTCAGGAGTCTCAGTGTTGGAAATAAGGTGATAAAAAGCCCACGATGTATTTCACGTTTCTGTACGTTGCTTTTCTTCCTTTCTTTTCACATCGAACTGCCCATAAACTAAATGAACTTGGCGTACGTGATCGGACTCTGATTATGGAAGTTGGACCCCCTGTGTTCGTATTGTGGTGATAAGATGGCGCGATTGCGAAACCACAAGCACCATCGATCTGCTTGAATGAAATATAGTGGCAATAACAGCTAGCAAAGTACAGGCCCTCATCGTATCCAAGTTTCTAGGCAAAATCTTGATGCTCGGATTCAAAGAATCGACGGTAGATTCACATGTTTAACCCAGCTGAACGAAATTGTCATTGATTTGGGTTATTCTCTTGTTGAGGAATTGATTGACATTAAAAATGCCAAATAAATAATAAATTATGATTCCCTTTCAAAAGAATCACCATGCCCAGTACGCATTCCCCATTGATGACCTTTACAGCCAATTCAATAAGAACAGATTTGAAATGACTTGACTATAACCTCTTTTTATTATTTTTGTTGCAGGTAAGCCTTGATTCCGATCGTTTATCTAGTGTGAGCAAAAACTGGCGGATAAGGGGTAAGCTTGAATAAAAATGGAACATACTAAATGCGCTGTGTTTTGCAGTGATTAAGGTTTCGGGATTAAGGATGAACGCTGAGTTTTACGAATTTACTTTCTCCTGGAATAGAAAGCAAGTTCTTGCATTCCAAGCGAAGTTTCTTCCTTGTATCCCGATGAATTATATCATAATTTCAGGCGCACGTTTCCAAATTAGTATCTCGCGTTGATGCAAAGAGATGAAAATTATGAATGCGAGGATCGAGTCTCGTGCAGACTTCAAGTCTCGCGATGGGAGAGACACTTGGGAACTTCGGTCCCAGTTGCATCTTTCATGCGGTTGAGAATGAAGAATGAACGGTAGCTTGATGAAGAAGGAGAAGTAGAGGCACGGTGGGAGAAGAGCAAGGAGAATCGTTACCTTAATTTCACGGAAGGTGGACGTTGCTCCCGGGAGTTACGAGATTCGAGCCTGAGGAAGGTGGCCAAGCTCATTGGGGATGAAGTTGAGGATGGATAGATAGAGCTGCAAAAATGTTGTAGAAAGCGAGAAGGAGCAACGCTGGTAGGTGAAGTGAGAGGGTAACAGGATCGAGAGTTAAGACAGAGCCCCGTCAAACAACCAAGAACCCAAGAGGAAGAGAGAAAGAGAGAACGGAAAGAAGTGAAACGACAGAAGTGGTTAGGTATGGGGGAACAAGTTAAAGGGACGCCAGACAAGATAGGAACCGAGGAGTTATTCTTCGGCAAAGGGCCTGAAGGTCCACGGGGATGATGACTACAATCCCGATCTTGGGAACCGTCGTGACTGAAGTTTATACAGAAAGGTAACAACTGGGAATAGCACGGGGTAACCACGTCTATTCTCCGTTAGTGAAGAGGGGGCTGGAGGCTACCTCGCTACGACATCTTACGAACGTTTTAAAGTAGTATTCGTGTCGTTACATCGGTATGCAACCCCGTCGTCTCGCCCGGTATTCTATGCAGTGGACGAAGTGAACAAGCATAACGATAGAAAGCGAACAAAGAAAGGAAAAAGATGGTTTGTTACAACGTTGTACAACCTACCGCTGCTTCCGTAAGGTTTCACGACTCCGCCCAGTAATTGCAGACTTTTAACGACCCCTCTTTCTCGAAGCTTTAGAGCCGGCACTCTGTATCTTTTTTCCACTTGGTGATCGTTGGTGACTGTACGTGTGTACGTTTGTGTTCCTGTATCTGTATTTACAAGGAATTGTTGCTCCACCACACTGGACGAAGGAACAAGTCCGAGCTCAGACGGACCAGGAAAACAAAGAGAAAGAGATAAGACTTCTGGGGGGGGGGGTATGGATAGACAAGACATACAATAGGGAGCAAGGGAGCGAGAGCTTAGGGGAGGGAAAAAAGCATGAGGTTGGTTAGATTTCTGTTTTGGAAATATGGACCATCATAGAGAGAGTGACCCCCTGCAGCTATTTCCGTTTATCCGGACCCTGCTCCACCTCCGGCATGTCACAATTGTTTTTCAAGCTGTACTCCCAGTATCATATCTCAATGTACGTGGGGTAAGAATAAAGCGAGTCGCATGCAGGAGTTACGTGATATCGTGTCTCGCTTCTCTACCAACTCGCCAGGTCGTTCCTTATATCTCGGTGTGGCTCTCTTGTAGACACGTCCATTGCACTCATCCCCGTGTATACAAGCGTTTTTCCTTGTTGCACCGTTGTCATGAGGAACAATCGTCGTTAAGGTCGTACAACGAGCAAGCACTTCACCGGAGAAGCGCTGTCTTGAGTCAACGTGAAAAAATATTTACCGTATCATTTATCCTGTTGTTGATTTTTATCGGGTAATTCTCTTTATCCGTGTAAAATAAGTGAGCCGAGAGCCGTTGAGGATAACTATTTGCACGATTTTTCTCACCCTCTGTTCTGGTACGTTTCTCGAGATACAAATGGATCCAATTTGCGAGGAATGGCGAGCTATTTTTTCGTCCTTTTGCCAACTCTTGCTTCCTCTGGTCTCCCTCTTCATCACAGTCGTTTTGTTGTTTTGACAAGAAGGTTATTGCCTCTTTGTGTTGACTGTCATACGAAATATCCGCATTGAGACTACAGTATTCATCGGTAGGGTTCTACTGGAGTAGTTCCTAAAATCACTTCCATGAATTTCGTCTTGAACTGTTGATCACCAAATGGTGTTTGTTTTGCATCACATCTTCAGGAATCTTCTTTCCCTCACCAGATTGTACTCCGCATCCGCCATTTCGTTGCTCCCCAATATTTTGTTAAAGGCAACAGTTATTGCTCTCAGACCATCCTCGTTACAGCATTCCCATGATCTTTGTAACGTTGGCAATCTACCAACAACTGGATATAAAACTTTCAACGATTCAGTTACATCACCGTGCCGGGGGCATTGCAAACTTTCGTCCCTTTATCCGGCAGCTTCTTTTTCCTTCTTCGCTAGGTCCACTTTATCCGTGTTCTTCCTCGAGATCCTGGATGCTTCCTCCATAGCGCTGTCATTCCCGATCTCACTCGCTCGGATGTTCCATATGTAAGGTGGTTGGGCGAGGAAGTGAGAGGGTTGAGAGGCGTATGGATGCAATTTATCTGGCTGTAAGAGAGTAGGGGATACCCATAGCTCCACGAGACTCTCTTTCTGCTCTAGCCCTAGCCGGAGTGCGACCCTACCTCTCACTTTTCTCTCTACGAAGACTCCTGCAGCGCGCCTCGTACTCTGAGCGCGCACTAAATCACTACCCGTTCTTGTTGGTGGTGGACGACGCGGTCCACTATCTCCTCTGTGCCTCCTGGCGTATAGCCTGAGCCTCCTGTTCCAGGACCAGCCGAGGCATGCAGCTAACCTCTGGTGGTAACGTGAACAGCACAGAGTTCCTCCGTGAGGATGTGTGCTCCTGCTTTGTTTGTTTTCCTTGCTCGGCGTGTCGCAGGAGATGGTGATCATACAAAGGAACAGAGAGGACAGAAAAGAGTATCCACAGAGTTGAGGGAATGAATGGAAAAAGAGAGGTCTAGAACTTATGAGCAGACTGAGCACCACATAATTCTTGGTCTACTTAAACTTAAGCACCAGTTTGCCTTCATTGAGCACTTTGGCACTTCAAACCGTTTGGTCATTCTGCAACGCTATATGTCCTTCCTGGTATTCATTCACCGTAATTACATCCAATAGCCCACGATTAAATGGAACCCCGGAACAGGTATCCTTTTGACAAATTTCGTCATGAACCTAATTCTCTTCACCCAATCATTCTCTTGTGACACAACCCGTTCGTAATGAACGAAACGTCCACGAGAGCTTAGCCAATGTCGCTTGATTCGGCCGAAATGGTCCCGCGTTATCCGGTGGCTTAAAGTAACGTGGCTTTTACTACTTGAATGTGGACAGGTATCCAAGCTCGCTTGCCGCAAATGAAAATTAATAGCTCCTGTTGCCTCCCTGAACGAGTTGCTTTTCCGTGTGGGTGTGTGTCGAGAGAACACGGGGATCGATCGTGTCCCGCAGGAACGTCTGGGTTAGTTTTCTCATTCCTGGTCATTCGTATTTCGGGTCTTCCTCCTCGCTTTTTGCGATGGATCTATCCTCACACTGGGACGCCGCATCAACAACGCCACGGACGATTCGGTTGAAGGACCGTTCCACCGGGAACTCTTCCTAGATTATTGCCAGTCGTTTCGACAGGTTCGTAAAGATGTTTACGAGCCTCTCTCTCTCTCTTTATCTCTCTTTGTCTATATGTATCTCCTACACTCATCTTCCACTATTTCGTTTCCTCTCGTCGTCACTGGGAAATGCCACTTCGTGCACTTCAGTCTCGCGGGATCTCTCTCGTTGTCTGTCGTTTTGAAAGTCTTCGGGCGTCGTAGCTTTGTCCTCGATGTGATTTGATTTTGATCGTAAGAGCCTTGAATGTATAAGAGAAATAACCAAATTCGTGCATACGAATGAAAAGTGCATTATTTTCCCTTGTGCCAAGAAAATGTTCCAAATTAATGCCATTTTGATGAGCTTGCTGGCATTCGTTTTCAATTTTTGGATTTGAATCTTAAAATTGGGGTTTACCGCAAACCTCATCATAAGTTACGGTATCCCTACCAACTCTCATTGGGGATGAGAATAATTTGAAGGGCCTTCTCGAATGACTTTAGACACACTTTTCGCGAAACGAGGGTAGCGAATAATGCATTACTTTTATTGATGCAGTTACATTTTCAATGACCTTTAACTCTTATTGATTAATCGAAATAATTTTTTATGAATCATTGAATTTTAATGGTTAATGGAAGTTATTTCCATGAACCATTACATGTTAATGGTTAACGGGATGGAATTTATTTCTATTAATATATAAGAGTTAATGTTTAATGAAAATTATCTCCATTAACCATTTAATGTTAATGGTTAATGAAAATAATTTCCATTATCCATTTAATGTTATTGCTTAATGAATATTATTAGAATTAACCATAATACTAATGGTTAACGGAAATTATTGGCATTAACCATTGACATTGAATTTGATTAAAAGGGTAGTAATCGATTGGTTTTATTCTGGGTCAAAATGACCCAAAGGTGCTAATCAAGATTTTTTCGGTTACTCTTAGCGGGCGCGGTTTTAGTCTGGCTTATAATGACCCCATGGTACTAACCGAGGTTTTCTTGATTACTTGTAGCCGCAGCGGTTTCGTCATGGGTCGCAATAACCCAATGGTACTAACTGTAACTAGCCGTTACATATTTACCAATTATATCAGTAGTATTTCGGATAAAAATAGTTAATGGAAATTACTTCCACTAGCCATTAAAAAACTAATGATTAATGCATTACTTTTTCATGAAAAATTTCGCAACCCTGCACGAAACTATGTTTTTCAAATTGCTTAACGTGATGTCGCAGAGGCCAATTGACCAATTTAGTCAGTCAAGTGTCACGCAACTTGAGTTACATGCTTTGCTGTGGCCACTGCATTTCAATCCCTTAATTGTCTTGGGCAAACAATAAATTTTGACTCGATTGCTGGTTCGGAAGGATCCGCAAAGGGGTAAAGCGAAATTGGGAGATATAATTCCAACGGGGATTCGGGAGAAAAGTGGCGAGGTGGGAAAGCGCACCAGGGAGAGCGGTCTCTCTGTCTCTCGCGGGACGACCAATTAAGGGATACCGGCGAGGGTTTATAGGCTTAGATAGGATACTCTGCCGAATGCATTAACGATACCGCGAGTAGTAGCCGCACACGCGATCCTCAGGATCTGCCGGGAGGATCAGGAGACCTCTGGTTCAATACCCTCTCCCACCTCATTCACCGCACTGTCTTGCCGCAAGATAACGTGCGATATCGCGAGCTTCATAAGCTCGTGAGCTTCCAGTTGATTCACCCTGATATATGCGATCAAGAGTCTCCCGCATCGTGTGCACTTTCGCAACGTATCAACGTTAGTTACGAAAGAAATATTTCTTCGCCCTATTTTCAATTTTCATTCATTTCATCGCTGTCTCGATTGCTCTTGATTTTTATTCGTCCACGTAACCCTCGAAGAAGAGCCATGATTTCGTTCTGAAAATCTTCGTGAAAGTGTCCAATTGATGCGGATAACAAATCGATACAGTGAGAACATAAAAATCGTCAAGCTTCCATGAATATCGGTTTTTTTTTACAGGGACAATCGATTTCCGCCCAGGGTTGCAAATAATGCATTACTTTTTTTTACGCATTTGCATTAACTATTAAAATTTAATGGTTAATGGAAATTATTTTCATTCACCATTAAAATTTAATAATCAATGGAAATTATTTTCGTTAACCATTAAAATTTAATGGTTAATAGAAATTATTTTCATTAACCATTAAATGTTAATGGTTAATGAAAATGCAATTGCATTAAAAAAAAGTAATGCATTATTTGCAACCCTGCCTATTACAATGTAGTGTGTAATAGAAAAAATGTCCATTACCCGTTGCAATGTAATGTGTAATGGACAAAACTTTAATTGCAATTTTGGGAATGGAAAAATATAGATTCCTAAATTATTGCAATTTTGCATTACATTTTATTGACTTAGGACTTAGATTTTCACCTTAAATTCTAAAAAGCATCTATATTATAATTCTAAAAATCTAAATCTCAAGTCAATAAAATGTAATGCAAAGCTGCAATAATTTATTCACCTATATTCTTCCATTCCCAAAATTGCAATCAAAGTTTTGTCCATTACACATTACATTGCAATGGGTAATGGAAATTTTCTCTATTATACACTACATTGTAAATGGCATTAACATTTAATGGTTAATGAAAATAATTTTCATTAACCATTAACCATTAATTTTTAATGGTTCATGAAAATAATTTTAATGGTTAATGAAAATAATTTCCATTAACCATTCAACGTTAATGGTCAATGAAAATAATTTACATTAACCATTTAATTTTAAAGGTTAATGAAAATAATTTCCATTAACCATTTAATTTTAATGGTTAATGAAAAAAGTAATGGTTAATGCATTACTTTTTCATTAAAAATTTCGCAACCCTGTTTCCGCCATATTTTCAGCGATAAAATGGATGGCAAGCTATTTTTTGAGAATAGCCAAAGGATTTTATCTGTCTTATTCGAAAATCGAATTTTCGTGAAAAAGGAAATCAGAGGACACTGTCGTAATTGCATAGGAAAGTATTAATGATTATTGTTGTTTAAGCATTACGTTTGAAAAATGGTTTCACTCTAGGAAAAAATAGGGGATAAACGTCAGGCGCCCCTATCTATTCATACGTCGAGTAAAACCATTTTCAGGAAAAAACTCGTTTCCATTAGAGAATTCTGCGTGGAAGGCCAAGAGGGTTATGAAACTTGAGAGTAAATGTCAGTATCGACGGAGAGTGTTTTTGAAGGGGATATTACAGTTAGTCGAGTTAGCGCGGCGCACTATGTGCGTTATTATATGGACAAGTCACGTTGGTAATAACCCTACAACATTATATACATGAAATATATATTATACGGCGTTTTCTCACTCGTAACGTTCGCGAAATATCGTTTTCCCCCAGCTGTCTTTCGCCTCTTCGATGGCGCCGAGCGTGAACGCGACGAACGATGGCCAATTTTAATGGAAGCAAATTCGATAGTCATCGGTTGCTATTTTTTTTTTTCGCTCTCCTTTTTTTTCACGTGAGCTCCCGGGGGAGTAATTTTGCCCGTGGCTGCGTTCCCAGCGATGGTGTTTTATGCCCGGGAAGAGGGTCAATTTGCCGCGCACGGCTGACCACGTCACTCCCACAAAATTTTCATTCATGTTTACCCTTTATATTGCTGGAGGATAAAATATTTCCTGTACACGAGTACCATATTAAATTTTTACTTTGTTTTTCAAATTGAAAAAAAAAAAAACAATACACAATTCATCTATCGATAAATCACACGATGAAAAAAAGTAATTGCTGATGGGCGAGGATCACTTTTCGTTGTTATTGAGCGTTTGTCGAGCTCGATAAAAAAAAATACATTTTTACCATTCTTTTTTCTACAACATATTTATTAATATTTTTACAATAAACAAAAAGAATTTCGGGAAAAAAATGAAAAATAAATAAATTACTAGCTGGTAAAGTTGGGGGTAAAAAAAAGGGGTGTATCGGCTGACACGATTGCAGCCTTTCTAGTCATTCGATACAAAATTTAAAAAAGGTTCTTAATTGGAAAGAATGTAGTTATAGCTCCTACCTCAGAGAAAACGAAAACAAAAAAATCGTAAAATGGCGGCTACCTAAACAAAAAAAAGTGTTTTTCGGCTCATTCTTAATAGTTTTTAATTTTTTTACAATAGTAAAAAAAAATTTTGCTTCGAAAGTAGTAGAGGCGATAGAGACTTATACATTGAACATTGATAAAAAATTTGAAGTGAATCGGTTGAGTAGAACTTGAGATATCATGTCAGCCCTGTTGAGAAAAGTAGTAGAAACACGTCTATAGTCAGACTTGCTCCGACGTATTTGCCGCATCACTAAATCAGCTGTAACTCCCTAAATTATTGGAAAATTAAAAAATTTCCTTTCGAGGATATATTTTTAAAGGTCCAAATTTCAAGAATACGCAAAAAAAAATTTTTTTTTATTGTAGACCAGAATACCCCCTTAATACGTATTCCCATCCATTGCAAGGACGAAGGCGAGGCTTTTTGAAAATTATGGGAATTCAAATTCGAAAAAATACTTTTTTCCCGCTGGGGGAGTCAATTGGGAGTGTCGCAGCCTACGTAGTACTCGTTGAGAACCGGAGATACGCCCTTCTGGTACGGATACATATTTATATGGCGGAGTACGTGTCCTGCGCGGACCATGCAAGGATCCTTTTAACGCAGCGATCCGGTAACCAGCTCACATGCCAGAATATGTGTGCAATGAGAGGGTGAGAGGCAAGCTTGTCTCTCTCTCTTTCTCTCTCTGTCTCTCTTCCATACCCGCGACGCAACCATAAATTCGAAGATAATGATCGCAGTACGTCTGCGTCCGCGGAATCTACGGCTCGCTATGGGACCCATAACTTATACGGTTCCGTGCATGAATCTATGTGTATATACACATGCACATATAATACATATATATTAGGGTGACAGTTATTTGAGCTTTGGCGAAAAAAGTTCGACGCCACCCTAAAAGCATAATCAGGGTGTATAAAAAAAAATCTTTGTGATGTTTAGAGGCGCTCGGAAAATTGGAACATGCGCCACCCAGCGATTGAAGTTTTAAATGTAAAATACATGTATTTATCCCACGCATCAATGATTTTTTTTCCGCCTATAATATTAATGAGATAAATTTGAAACTCGGTACACTTATTGTGCATAGTATGGTGTACAAAATCAAATTTTTCCAATTTTTTTCGTTCATAATTTTGTTAATGACAAGCTCTGTAGAGATGCCCAAAAAACATTTAAAATTTCAATCGCCCGGTGGCGCGTTTTCCAATATTCCGAGCGCCTCCAAACTTTACACAGATTCTTTTTGATACATCTTGATTATGTTTTTGGGGTGGCACCGAACTTATTTCGCCAAAGCCTAAATAACTGTCACCCTAATATATATATACATATATGTACAGATACGTGAGTGTCGCATGTACGCGTACCGCGAGGGTACTCCAGTAACGCCGATTCTCGTTCGCGGTGCGTGAAACTCGCGTATTCCACCGCACAAATGGGGAGAAGAGCAGCAACCCTTAACGTTTCCCTCCCTCGTCGCGATATAATGCATATACGTGCCCATGTAGTGAAACGATTCACCGCTGGCAAAACATCGTCCTTGACGTAGAAATATTCAGAACCTGGAGGCAGCTTCGATCTTAGATAAATTTTTTTGCAGTTTTGAAAAATACGGTATTCACGAAATACTTGGAAAAAAATATTTCTAAGGAAAGAAATATTTATAATATTTGTAATAAATTTGTATAAATATAAAGAAATATTTATTTGAAAAATGGAATAATTCAGGAACTGTCTTGATAAGGAGCACTCAAAAAAAGTTGGGTTTGAGAACTTTTTGAAAGGGTATAGGAAATGAAAATTAATATTTCATATTTAGTCGAAACACATCTTACCTTTTTGAATTTTTCAGATTTTTCCAATCGAACACTGATTACAGAATTAAAAAATTCGATGGAAAAGGGGTAAATTTGAGGATGGAAAAAAATTCTCAATACTCAATTCGGCATAAGAGTTATAAGATGTGGGCGACAGTGGAAAGATTCAATTTTTCCTATGACTGCATGCTTTTTTATATGGTTATGATGAAAAATCAGAAAATATTGTGAACATTATGATATATATTGTGATTGTTGAATTTTAGATCGGTTTACAGAATTTAATAACGATTTTTTTTATAATTCAATTATTGAAATTCAATTTTATAATTCGAAAAATCGTTAATTCAACCTCTTTTGGGTAACAAGATAAGTAAATAAAAATTGAAAATTGAATCTGGCTAATAGGACACGGCTTATGAATTTTTTTATAATTTCATCGCTTTCTTTTTAGAATTTCTTCAGTTTTTTTTTATTTTGGCGTATTTGTTCATCGAAGAAATTAAATTTGGATGTGCTTCTAAGCCCGGCAGTTTAATCATAAAAAAGTCGTGAATCAATACGCGAAAAAAAAATTCACAAAATAGCGACTGTCGTAACAAAAGGCGTTTTTTGACTCTTTTTTCATGGTTTTTAATTTTTTTACAATAGTAAAAAAAATAATTTTGATACAAAAGTGGTAGGTACAGATCTTTATATATTGAAGGTTGGTAAAAACTTTGAAGTAAATCGGTTGAGTAGAACTTGACATATCGTGTCAGCCGTGTTAAGAAAAGTAGTACAAACACGTCTATAGTCAGACTTGCTCCGACGTGACGGACGTAATTGCCGCGTCACTAAAATAGCTAAAACTTCGTAAATGATTGGATTTTAAAAATTGCCTTTTAAGGATATATTCTTAAAGGTCTAAACTTTGAGAACATGCAAGGGAAATTGATTTTTTCAAAATTCTAGACCAGAATACCCCCTTAAAGTTATGCTCCGATGTGACTAGCGTAGTTGCTACGTCACCAAAATAGCTATAACTCACAAAATTATTGAAATAAAAAAAAAAAAATTCGAGGATATATTCTTGAAGATCTTAACTTCAAATATATATAAAAAAAATTTATTTTTTCAAAATTCTAGACCAGAATACCCCCTTGAAGTTACGGTCCGATGTGACTAGCGTAGTTGCTACGTCACCAAAATAGCTATAACTTGGTAAATTATTGAAATTGAAAAATTTCCTTTCGAGAATATATTCTTAAGGGTCTAAACTTTAAGAATATGCAAAAAAAATGATTTTTTCAAAATTCTAGACCGGAATACTCCCTCAAGCGAGTTGCTTCCTTTTGTTTGACAGTACTTGATAAAACTGCTAGATAATATATATGAACGCATTTTTTTGCTATATGTGCACGACGCGAATTGTGACCAGGCTGCAGTTTTGAATTTATAGCGTTTACCCCCCATCGATCCAGACTTCACGAGCTTCCTTGTCCTATTGTCGCGTGGATATATTTTTCCCATAGCACACGTGACTCTCACGCAGACATCTATGCACCTGCGTGAATCCAGCGACAGTGCATATACGTGAAATTCACGCTCGTGCATGTTCATTTTAGTACGAAAAGTGATCGATGTTACTATGGAGATTTTTCACCCATTTTTCTTTCTTTCCGTTGAATATCGGCGGCGCGAATAAATCTATACTGTACCTATGAAAAGAAGCCAACAAAAAAAAGTACCGATTTTTCCGAGTGGTTATTTTAACAATTATTCCAATTTCATCTACACCCACACATTTGGGTCACACAGATGAGAAAAATCCCGGGAGACATTTTAGTTTCCCTCGTCACATTTTCGTTGATTTTCGCGTTCACGAAAGTGCCGCGCGCGTTTTTGCCACATCGTACTTTATTTATTTTAACGAAAAATTGTCATGGCTCTTTCGTTGAAAAAGCGTCGAGAGCTTTCTCTATGTTAAATAAACAAAATGTTGTTTTTATCGTTACGTCAACAAAGTGGTACTTTCGTTTGTGAAAGTTGAAAATCTCGCGGGTATTTACATTCGCAAGAATTTCAAGCATTTATGTAATTTTTTGTTTATTGTGATATGAAAGTTGATAAAAATAATTTTAATGGTTAATAAAAATAATTTCTATTAACCATTGAATTTTAATGGTTAATGAAAATTATTTCCAATAACCATTAAATATTAATGATTAATGAAAATGCAAATACATTTTTAACAAAAAAAAAAAACAAAAAAATAGATTTTTTGAGAATCCTAGAGTGGCCTAACCGCTTAAGCAGAAGAAAATCATAAAAATTTAGCAGGTGTTTTCCCTTGACATTGATTTTTCACTATTTTTCCACGTTGTGTCCAATCCAAATTCCAGAATAATTTCATAGATTACCAAAATCTAACTCTAAAGTATCTACAGAAACTAACATCAAGACATGAGAAACTGAATTACCAAATTAGCCATAAAACATTCTCTATTATTTCTCTTCAGAACGCGTTACATTAAAAAAAAAAAGTTTTTAATCGGTGAATTAGCATTGTCAGCAAATAGTTAATTGAATTTTAATTTTGTCTAATTTTCTTTAACGTTAAAGACAAGCAGACAAAGTTTATTTCGACGACCAAACATAAATTCAACTGTCATATTCACCAGTTATCATCTGTTAATAAACATTAATAATTTAAATGGTCGATTTTCGCATCTCTAGTAAATAAATTAATTAAAAAAGAAGATAATTAACGAAAACAGCGAATGTGATGCGATAATGAGAAAATATATTATCCCCTTACGATTACCATTCATTAGCAGATGAATTTGCTTCAAAAGAAACATTTCAAAACTACCGGGAAGCGAAATACTCCTAAAACTAAAAAAAGAGAGATTTTCAAATTATACATAGCCACGAACATTGGATTAAAATGGAGCACGAAGTTGGAAAATTTGCTTGACATTATGTGAAACGGTATACCGCGCGTCGTGCCCTATACATATAAGCCAAGGATTATTCTGGCGTCTGGCCAAAGCGAAACAAATGCAAATGAAATTAACCATAGAAACAGTCAGTGGCGGAGATAACAGAGTCCGTACGATTCTGGCACTCATCGCGGGACGTAGGGGGAACGCTGGAGGGTACCTTCTTGATTTTTGTCAGTGGCAATTGCGTATTAAAAGCATTTAAAAAAAAGGATGAACCAATTTTTTTTCTCAATTTTCCGACCATTCGTCCAGCGGAGGTCACCCACGTGTGCCAAATGAAAATGGACGTCGAGGGTCGAGGGGGTGGCAATTTAACGCGTTTCAGGAAATTCAAAACTTTGTTTCTATGATTGTAGAGCGAACTATTTGTTAACGAGACCGGAATTTAATTAAAGTCCGAACCGACGAGCAATTGAATGCGGAACGCTTTGAGAGATCAGATTGATTGTATTAGATATAAGATATACCATGATTGTTTTTTCGATTTTTTTTAACGTGGATGATTTTACGTAATCCACCATTTTGTTTCTCACTCAGAACACTTTTGCATGCCAAAATGACTTGGACCGAAAACGTAGAGGAAATGACTTTTCAAAGGGCGGAAGAGGGGATTATAAGAGTCCTTATTCTCACAGCACAATGTGGTTTATACACCTTTGCATATAATGCATATATATCTTCACTTATCGCTACTGAATTGTACCAAACGTTGAGAGAAACTCCTAGTTCACGTTCGCCAGCCGGTGCCTCTGCGCATTATTGAGAAAACGAGGGGATGAAGGTACGGGGTTAAAAGTTAAAAACGAAACGATGTCCCCAGCGGGCGCGAGTTATAACTTGAAACTGGCTAAGTCGAAAGGATAATGGTCTCTTTGGGATACGAGGAAATGGGAAAACAAGAAAATGAGTAAAAAAATAGAATTATAACAAAATTGTAATGGTACACTGGACTCTCGATTTGAGGGACCCCGATTACGGTAATTCGTGGCCTTATAATAACAATATGTATATGTGTGGTTTTTGCATTGGCTCTGTGCCAAAAATGTTGAGTTCAGAGCACTATATCTATATACATATAGCCTCTCGGTTTAGGTAACAAACCCCATGTTACCAAAATCGGGAGTCCAGTGTATAATTCATAAGTTATGATAAGAAAGGAAAATCATTGTTACGCGATGAATAGCGTGATTTTTGAAACGATTTGATGAATTTTCAAAAAAGAACCCATGATTCAATCATTTTTAAAGACATTCTGATGATAATTAAATTAATAAAATTATTAAGACAAAAAAGAACGAAATTTCTCTATTTTTTCACTCATCTCTGTAATTTCGATTCCATTTTCCCAAAAATCGTAATCGCCGGGTCTCACAAAAGGAACGTAACACAATAAAAATTGGTGTACGAAATTTCCATCGAAATTTTCACACAATGATGAACCATCAAATAAGTTTTTTTTTTGTTCTATCTTAAACGAATTCACCGACATTTTGCCGAAACTAAAAAAAAAAAAAATTCTGGGTCACGACGGCCCCCTCTAAAAAATGGTAATTTTTTTTTAATTTTAAAAAATTGTTTTCCATAAATCATAATTAACGTTAATGTATATTTGCACAACATAAAAGATATATCGGTTTATAACAAATTCGTTAAATAATAAAAAACTTCATATTTTTCAACTATTTTTTTGTTCTTAATTTTTCAATTTTTTAGATAATAGATCATTTTGTTTTCTTTTGAAAATTTGTCAATGTTGTCAAGAATAAATTTTCGTTCATATTTTTCAATGGTCCATTTTACCCCGGATGTAGTGCATCGATCTAAAAATGGATGAACACATTAAATTCATCACAATTTAAAGAAAAAAAAATTCTAACCTAATTGTTCAGGGTGGTTCATTATGCCCCAGGTATCGCGGATCGGCCTAAAAATGAGTCGATACATTAAATTTATGATAATTTGACGTGAAAGCAAACTTTTTTTTTACCAAATTTTTTAGGGGGGCCGTCATGCCCCACCCTCCCCTACACCTAAAAGTTCAACGTGAATTGATTAATGTGAAAAGTTACCGCGTCAACGAGACGACTCACCGTATCGATAATTTTCCATTCCACGAGAAAGATCTCGCAATTTTTCGTTTCTGCGGATGAGGAGGGGGGGGGGTATATATGCCCCGGGATGTGTCGAACGAGAATCCGGTATATCGGATTTCAGTGATATATTATAATATACGTCATGGCAGGATCCGATACAAAAGAGTGGTATTGCTGGTAGGGGAGCGGAAGAGTGGGTTGGTAGGTGCAGAAATGAGATGCGTGTTTGCTCTTCCGGTGTTTGCTGCTGCTATCTACAATGATACGTATGTGTATATTTATATAAATCTATATACGACATCACACACGCGCTTTTCTCTACCCCCGAACTTCAGCGTGCAACGTAGTTCACACCAATGTACAGATATAGAGTCACGAAGCTTGGCGAATATCCAAACTGAAAATTAAATCTAAGCACAGAGTGCCTGTGTGAAGGAATGAGAGAAGGGAAGAGGCTGGAGCATTGCAGGAGACGTCGAGCGGGGGACTTTTGTCCAGGCCAATATTTCCGGACGCTTTTCGTCTCGTCCACACCGTATATACGAAGTACATATATACATGTATAGAATATATGTATCTCACGACTGAGTCCAAAAAAATATCACAAGCGGAGAAAGTTTACGAGAATGCGCGAGCTTGACCGGAAGTGAAGAAGGAGACGTTGAAGAAAGGGCCAAAAATTACGACAAATAGAGCAATTTTTGTTTCATCTTGAGTCAAAAAGCATTAACTTCATGAAAATCATTTCACAGAGAAAAAAATTCTTCCCTATGTATTTAATTTCTTACATTTTGTGTAACAAAGATTTCTGTTCAACGAACGAAGCATAAAACGAGGATGTGAGTTTCATTTTATGCTTTTTTTTTCACGTCTTCGCTGTTGGGAAAAAGAAGTATGAAAACACAATTTTACGGACGAAAGTTTACGAGAATGCGCGAGCTTGACCGGAAGTGAAGAAGGAGACGTTGAAGAAAGGGCCGAAAATTACGACAAATGGAGCCATTTTTCTTTCATCTGGAGTCAAAAAGCATTGACTTTATGAAAATCATCATGCAGAGAACGAAATTCTTTCCGATGTATTTAATTTCTTACATTTTGTACAACAAAGATTTTTGTTCCACGGACGCGGCATAAAACGAGGATGTGAGTTTTATTTTGTACTTTTTTCTTCATGTTCTCGCTGTTGGGAAAAACAAGTAGAAAAACACAATTTCACGGACCATTTTTCTACACCAATGGAGATATCGGTTCATCAGATCGTTTACTCGGTGCGAAATAAAGCGAAGAAAAATATTTCCACTCGATTGACGAGCAAATATGCGAGCGAAGCGTCTCTTCCAGCAATTAGCACAGAGTTCCTCTTCCTTTCGTTTACCTTCGGGTATCGAAGCAGTGGCATTTATAAAAAACCATGTCCGCTGGTTCCCATGACAAGATCGATCGGGAGCGCCTCATTAAGGCACACATTTTTTCATCAGAATTTTTTTTCACGAACGGAGACCGCAATGCGAGCGCAGCTCTTGAATTCACGAAGCGTCGCGATGGAAAGTAAATATGCTTGGAAGAAAAATGCTTATTGCTATTGTTTAAAAAAAGGAATCACCAGTTTTGAAATTTGAAAAAAATTAAATAGGACAAACCGTAAAACGGGGCTACTTTGTTCGTGTTTCGGAAATTTTTTGGTCGTAACTTTTTTTTAACGTCCAAAATTAAATCTTTTTTTGCTCGAACAGAACAATGTGTCCTTTGGCTATAAAATGTATAACAATAGCAAGCCCCACTAGACCCTCACAATTTGATATATTTAGAAGAAAAAAGCCAAAGTAACCCCGAGTGTGGGGCTACTTTGGAGAGGCATTGAAATGCAACTTATGTCAAAGATCCACATCGTAAATGCAGCTTTGACATCATTTTGATAAAAAACGATAATATTTTATACATTACATATGAAATTAAATGAAAAACAACGATTTTTGACAATGAATTCGTCATTTTTATTGAAGAAAACATTTACGTAAAAATACCAAATACTTAGGCCCGAATTTTAAGTTCTTAAGATCAAACTTGAGATCAAACTTTCTATTGAACTCAAATTTGAATTTTAGATCGAACTTAAGTTCAAATTTAAGAGGAATCTTAAGTTTGAACTTAAGTATCATTATAAGTTCATACTTACGTTTCAACCTTAATGCGAACTTCAAATCGATCTTAACTTTAAACTTAAATTTGGTTTGAGGTTTGATTTTGAGATCCATCTTGAGCATGAACTTAAGTTCGACCAAACTTCTTTCATCGCCTCCCTTAACCGTGTTGTTTTAAATTAGTTGTGAAAATAATTAAGTGCGATCAAACTTAAGTTTAAGCTCAAGATGGATCTTAAGTTCGAACTTCAAACCAAATTTAAATTTGAACTTAAGATCTATCTGAAGTTCGCACTAAAATTTGAACTTAAGTATGAACTTATAATGGAACTTTAGTTCAACTTATGATTCATCTTAAATTGGAACTTAAGTTCGATCTTGAGTTCCAACTTGAGTTCCATGGAAAGTTCGATCTTAGGGCAGGACTTATAACTTGAAATTCGGGCCTTACAGATGTAACAGACGTTGGAGACGTTCTTCTTGCCCTTCTTTATTCCCTTCATGCGAATGGCATCATCGATTGTTCGGACATCTTGACTTGTTACACATATCTGTGTACCTGGTTTATGAATGACTTTTTTTCCCTTCTCCCGCCCCACAAGGTCACGAGGATTCACTTCGCACACGAGATAGTTGGTTGAGTCAACTAACCAAACCAATTTTTTAATTAGCACAACTAATCGACTTAGTTCTGGTGACTAATAAATAAGGTTGGTTAGTTGACCCAACCAACTATCTAGTTGATCCAACTAATTTCTCTTCTGGTGCTCAGAGCACTAAGCTGGTTGGTTGAAGCAACTAAGTCGTTTTTTCCGTGTAGCCCAGTTTTACGGAACTAGTTTGAAAATTCAACAAAATGCAATTTCCGATCGTTTTGCATCCGTGAAAATGGTATTTAATCTTGAGAATAGCTCAACGGGATGAACTCGGAGTTCTTTGTCCGTTGTTCATAGTTAACAGTATATCCATGTTAATTGAAACTTCGTTGATGGTGGTACTTCATTGAAGTATGTGTGTTTGATCTAGCGAGATCGTGTCACGGATATTGCACTTCTCTAATCGTGGCGTCGCGACGCACCTTCTAAAACAACTATTTCCGGTGTGTCGCGCGCATTCATGATCCTTGCGCGCATGCACAAGGATCGTAAGACGCTATCGCTTGCATCTGTTATGCTAATGCAAGGATCGAAGACACAGACACTTGCGTGCGACGAGCGATGAAACACGAAGAACCGCGTGAGACAATTCCTCGCTGGTACAAACGCTAACGTTTGGCGTGTTTTCACTGGCACGTTCGCAAACCCGCCACAGAATGGTCTCTCGTTTTCATGACACTCGTGTTATACCCAAAGATTTCCCAACAAAACTATAGACGAGAGAGAAGTGGAGAATAAAACGATTCACCCTCGAGCAAATGTTTCTATTATCTCTGAGATGGGTTTTGAGCGAGATATCTCTCGGACGATACGTGAAATTTTCGCGATTTTCCGAGAGAAGATTCGCAAAATGGAGCTTAGAGAGTGTGCACTGGAGAGTGTCCTATCGCTTAGGTTAGGGGTTGTGAAATAGAGGGAATACGTTTTAGATAACTAGTGACAATTAACCCTTGAATTTTCATAATTTGATCGGATTTTGGAGTAATAATTAAATAATTTAAACACCATTTTTGGAAATTCGTATCTTTACCGGTTATTACTCCACCGACAGACATCTCTGCAAGATAACAATTTCACCGGTAAATCTGCATCATTCGCAAGTCTAGGATCATTTAATGAAACATGAGATTGTTGGAACAATTTTACCAGATATTATTCCCGGCGAACAATTTTAGGCAGTGACATCTCTGCCGGAAAATGTATCTTCCGAGTGTTTGTCGGTAGTATAGAATTCTAAAAATATGACTATGTGCAACGCTCTGTTGATAAGTCAGTTGATAATGATAAAAATGTCATTTTATAGCTCAAAAATTAAAAAAAAATATATTTTTATGAGAACATAATCATGTTTTTCCGTATTTGAGTTGATAATTAAGTTGAGTTGATAATGATAAAAATATCACTTTGTAGCTCAAAAATAAAAATAAAATATTTTTATGAGAATATCATCATGTTTTTCGGTATTTTATCATTGACAATTTTGACGATTATTATTCTACAGTATTCTGGACAGTAATTCTCAACCGAATTCTGAGAGTAAATATTCCAAAGAGTAGAGAGATGTTATCGTCAAGAGTTGTGTCGAGTTGTCTTGAGGAAGACTTTTTATTCGGTAGGGTCGTTTCTGAACATTGATTTCCACAAAAATCGTTCCTTTGTGCCAAAGTTCTCAAATTTGCAAATCGTAAACTTGTACCGATAAATCTGTATTCCGGTAGAGATGTCCCTCAATACATTTATAACAGGGAAAGATGCAAATGTACCTTCATACATATCTCTGTTTGACTTTTTGTTTTTATGGTGGTTTCTTTCAATATCTTTTTTTTCTCAAATAACAAAATACTCATATTTTCTACAATGTGTCTAAAAAAAATTAAAAAAATTATCATGCTACGATCTCATTTCAATGGCTTTCCTTTAAATAGTATATTAAGGTACTAGTCTACTTTAGAAGGCCAAAAAAAAAAGCAAATTTTCGAAAGTACAAAACAATTTTTTTTTCGATTCTTTGAATAATTCATAGAAGGCGCCAAAGTCGACAATGCTTTTCCCGTGACCGACAGTTAATCTCAGGATTGGCAAGTCTGAAGCCAAAAAATAAAAAAGCATTTTAAAGAGGAAAGTTTCTTACGTGACAATCAACCACCGTTAATGAAAAATCAAATTTAAAAAAAATGGCGCATGTTTGAAATAAATTTTGAAAAATTAAATTTTACTTTCAAACATTTGTTATTTTTTTTTAAATCGATTTTACGATCGTAACTTAATTTTTACAAAAATTGTTTTTGTAATTCTTGTCAGTAAAACATCTTTAGGGCTTATACGCAGTCAAGAGGTCGAAAAAAACGATGACAAAATTTTTTTTTTCTGGAAACATTTTGATTTATTAATGTAAAAATTTATATACATATTTTTGTAACTTTCAACTTTATTTTGAAATTTTTATTTGAAATAAATAACGATTCTCGAAGCCGCAGTCGCTGATCTCCGGGAGATCCTCCCAAAAAAGGCGTCCTGCGGTGAGCACGATATCGAATCATCAAAAATGGAAAAAAATAAAAAGATGTTCATATAAATTATAATCTAGTATTTTATCCAAGGAATAAGTAAAATATGAATTTTTAATAAAATTGCGGCTTCTCAAAAAAAAAATCGATTTTTGTCTCATTGTTCATAAAATGGAAAACAACAGTTCTCTAATATATTATATAGCTTTTTTTAAACGAATTTTGAATTTAGTAAATTAATTAAATTAATTTAATTAAATTTGTCAAATTCAAAATTCGTTACAAAAACTATATAATATATCAGAGAACTGTTGAATACGAAAAACACGATTTTTAAGAATTTTCATCCCACTAAAAGACTTGGCATTAGTAAACGGATGCGAATTCCAACTTGAAATTTATATCGTGACTTCTCAGATATATACAAAACATGAAAAAAATTGTTCCGGTGAATTAAATTATGCTCTTTTTTTGTAAATCAATTTTTTCGGTTTTTGGCCGAAATTTAAATGAATTCTTTTTTTTTCGAAATCGCTGATATTTTTTTCGACAAATGTAAGAAATTTCCGATCGAAAGCTATTGGAAAAGAATTTTTTCGATTTCATTTCGCGACGTGCCTAAGCTCCGAAGAGCTGAATACGCAAAAAGATTGAAATATAACTTTTGGTCTATTCCAAAGAGTATTATAGTTAGAGATCCGAAAATTGGTTTACAATATACTTTCAGGCAACACTAAAACATACTTGAGTTTCAGACAATTCGAAAGATGTCGGCCTAAAAGGTGGTCCCGATAACGGGGAATACCTCATATACTTAAATATATGTAAATTATGGAAATAGAATTAAAAAAATCGATTTCTCGAAAATCCTGACTGCGTCTCAGAAATGACATAATATTATTGTTCTTTTATTTGACTACACACGATTTTAGAAACTTTTTCTCGATCAAATTGATTTATTCATTTTTTATCAACAGAAAATGGTTTTAATGGTTTTTAAAAATTCTTTTTTTTTACGCCGGGAGCAATTTCCCGATACTTTCCCGTCAGTTTCGAGGGTGCAGGAATGCACACACACACACACACATAATATGGGAAAACGCGCGCAGGATGGAGTGATTGTGTAACGCAGGCGCGGGCGTAACTTCCCTGCTAGTTGCTTGGCAAAGGAGAGAGAGAGAGAGAGAGAGAGAGAGAGAGAGAGGGAGAGAGAGAGAGAGAGAGAGAGAGAGAGAGAGAGAGAGAGAGAGGGTGAGAGAGAGAGAGAGAGAGAGAGGGTGAGAGAGAGAGAGAGAGAGAGAGAGAGAGAGAGAGGGGGTGAGAGAAGAGAGAGAGAGAGAGAGAGAGAGAGAGAGAGAGAGAGAGAGAGAGAAAGAGAGAGAGAGAGAAGGAGAGAGAAAAGCAGTAAAAGCAGCTTCAAGCTGGCGGGGGGTGACGGCGCAAGCACGACCAAGTCGGGGGTGGCTATGTGACGAGCCAGAGTGTCAGTTCTGTCTCGCCCTCACCCCGAGGTTACCGGAAATCGTTGGTACCGTTCCGCCGCGCTTGTTTCTCGTGGCGGGAAATTTTGTCTCCCCGTTATCGTTCCCCATCTTTTATCGTCGATCGAGTCATCATTCGTGGCCCAAATATTCTAAAACATAAGCATAAAGTATCTAAGTGACGATTGTTCGTCGATTTGTGCAGTGAATTAAAAATAAATAAATAAATAAATAAACAAATAAAATTTCAGTTTTGCCATTTTCGTGCAAAGCTCTGACTTTGTTCGAACGTGAATATCCGCCATTTTAATCGCTCAACGTTGATAGAAATAAAAATTCAGATGAATAAATAACAAAAAGTGTTCGATAATAATGTTGTGATTTTGTTATCGCAAGTATCAAATGCGAGAACTTGAGAGAGTGAAGAGAAAAAAAGTGCCGTAAATTTGTTCCATTTGCTCATTCTACGATATTCGTAGAGGAAACTAGAATTTTATTTAACCATTTTTTCAACCTCAGAATTATATTTTTACGGTCAAAGGTAATTTTTTCTAATTTTTAACGAACCTCTCGTTTGAATTGTGGAATTTTATTCGTCATAAAGGGTTTTGAAAATGAAATAGTTGCTGTGGAAAAATATAGATAGGGGTGAGATTGGGAACCTCTTTCGATTATTACACTTCGAAGTACATCTCTCTCTCTCTCCCTCTCTCTCTCTCTCTCTCTCTCTCTCTCTCTCTCTCTCTCTCTCTCTCTCTTTCTCTCTCTTTGTGTATGGGCAAAAGCATCGGGGAGTTAATCTCATGAGTGCTTGTTCCGCGACGTACCAGTGCCAACAGAGATCGATTGACTCTTTGGCGAAAGGGTTCGAAATCTTTCACAGCCAAGCCCCAATCGCCTCCGCCCGCGTTTCCTGCTTCCTCGACCCTGTCTGATACTTCACCGGAAATCCGTGCACCAGCTACGAATCGAGAATCAGAACGGTTTATTGGCACACGTTTGCCAGTAGCCAGACGTGTAGATATAGATATAGATTGTTGGGCGATAAATAGGACGAAGAAATACTCGGATATATATCTATATATATCTATGTATCTAAAGTTTGATTTCTGCTCATTTATCGTATATATATAAAATCTGAGCAGGAAACCCTTCCTTCGGGTATTTTATTTCTACCCGTTATCGAGTAGCTTTTGCCACATATTTCAACTTGAGGAAAAACCCCACGTATTCACAAAAAAATGGAAAAATCAAAAACCAAAAATAAGGACTTTCAGACCTCTCTCTCTCTCTCTCTCTCTCTCTCTCTCTCTTTATTTCTCGCTCGTCGAACCAAAAGTAAATATAATCAATCCAAGTTCGTCCTGGGGTGACATCGTAAAACCATAAAGAATCCCAAGTCTATATATGGGGCATTCCACGTCAAATCACTCGGTCATTGGCCTGACCCCCTCGGATTTTAATGTCCAACGAATTCTGGGTTTCGTTTGGCTCAAAATATGACCCTAATTTTTTAGAAATGTTTCATTCATTTTTTAGATGTTGCCCGAGCTATAAAATCATTAAATTGAGAGAAACCATAAAGAGGGGCCTTTTTCAAATTAATGAAATTTTTCATAGAAACTAGGGCCCAAGACAGATATTTCCATCATAGTTCGATAATGGGCAAAAAATAATTACTATTTTTTTTTTAATTTGTTAATTGTGTTCGAATCATCCGTTTTATTTCAGGTCGTCGTGGCTAATAAATTTTCGAAGAATGTTGTCGTTTCACTCTGAAACCAAGAAAAAAAATCAAGTTTCGACAGAAAAATATTTTTGTTGTTGTTATTCTCACGACAAGAAACAATCAAAATAAGAAATTATACAAAAAAATTGAAATACAAAAAAAATAGTAATTACTTTTGGCCCATTATCGAACTATGACGAGAATCGGTCTGTTTTGGGCCATAGTTTTTGTGAAAAAAATTCATTGATTTAAAAAAGGCCCTTCTTTATGTTTTCCCTCGATTTAATTATTTTTTAGCTCGGGCAACCCCTAAAAGATGAAATAACATTTCTAAAAATTTGAGGTCATATTTTGGCCCAAACGAAATCCACAATTCACTGGACATCAAAATCCGAGGGGGTCAGGCCGATGACCGCGTGATTTAACGTGGAATGCCCCATATATATATATATATATATTGCAGGTATTGTGATGGTCCATGGAAAGACATAATTTTTTTTACTGCCGAGTTTTATCTTCCCACCGAGCTTGATGGCCCTTTTTCTTCTCGTCAGCGGTGAAAATTTATGTGCCCAATTTATCAGCATAAATTCCTTAATTATTAAGACCTTGAAGTGTCAGGTCTTTACCCAAATTTATGCATAATCGAGTTTCCTTGAAACTTTTATCGGTCATCGAATATTTATCGTCTTTTTCCCATCATTCTTTCAACACAAACCACTCCAGGATTTGGTAATTTTGCAACGAGACGTTAATTTTGGGAATGAGTTATTTTAGAAAATTTCGGAAACAAAAATCTATCCTGCGAGATTAACCCGATCAAGTTATCGTGTCTTTTAACACCTTGTCAGGTTGTCGTGGGTCGCTGGAGACCCGAGACTTGCTAGAACACGTAATTTGCAATGAAAAAATCTGATACAATTCCTTAACACTCCTGAATGCTTTTACTGTAAGGGCATACCATGAAGATTGCAAAAAAATTTAAACAAATATTTTATAAATGGGAGAAAAGAACAATCGCTCGGGTCACCAGTGACCCACGATAACCGAATCGGGTTAACTCATTATTTCAAGTGATTTTTGCGAAATGAGAGAAATGAAAGAAATGAGAAAAGAACAATCTATCCTGCGAGATTAACCCGATCAAGTTATCGTGTCTTTCGACACCTTATTAGGTTGTCGTGGGTCGCTAGAGACCCAAGACATGCTAGCACACGTAATTTGCAATGAAAAAATCTGGTACAATTCCTTAACACACTTGAATACTCTTACTCTAAGGGCATACCATGAAGATTGCAAAAACATTCAAACAAATATTTTATAAATGGGAAAAAAGAAAAATCGCTCGGGTCACCAGTGACCCACGATAACCCAATCGGGTTAATTCATTATTTCAAGTGATTTTTGCGAAATGAAAGAAATTTTTGGTTACCTTAATTACAATTCGTAAACGCTTGTGATTATAGTTCATTACGACTGTAAATTCGTGTCTCGTTAATGAGAGGACAGATTAGAACGATGCAACTTAGTGATCCGTTGACGAGAGACAGCAGGGGAGGATCGTCGATCGCTGTGAAACTCGGCATGTAAAATGTTAGCGGAGGAAATCTGTTGGACCCGTTAATCCGTTGTGCATGCAACAGCTCAGGAATAGCGATGTATCGAGAAGTGTTTCGCGAGGAAACAGATGGATAGAGTGACACAGAGACAAAGGATAATGAAAATCAACACAGGAACAAGACTATGTGAGATTTTCCTGTTTGTCCAGCGGATTCTCGAGGCCTCGATTTTCCCCTTTGAAATTCTATGTCCTTGTACATAATTCTATCTCAAATTCCGTCTGATTTGGATTTCACGAAACAATCCTTCATCAAAAAGGACCTTTGAAATCGCAAAACAAGGTTCCATCGTTTCTACCAATTTTTCAAAATCGTTAATTGAACAATTCACCACTTAATTTTTTAAATAAGTAATTACAAAAAGTAGTTCTGAAAAATTATATTCTCAAGTATAAAGAAATTATACAATTAAAAATACAATGTAATTTTTATTTCTGAAAAATTAAGCTTTATTATTTCAAGAATTAAATTTGGATTTTTATCGTTATTATTCATTCGGAAATTTTAGAGCCGTACAGATAAAGAAATTGCTCATAATTGAAACTAATTGCCGAAATTTTTTTTATTAACGAATGGCTACTATCAATTAATTATTTTCAATTGAATGTATGACTCTTATTACAATCATGGTTAACTGTAACTGTTAACAAATATAAAGTTGAATATGGCTAAATCAATTATTTTTTAACAGTTAATAAATTAGTTGGACCCAAATAAAATATTTCTTAACGATTAACAAATTTTGTAACAGTTAAGGAATATTTAAGTAAAAGTGCCAACTAAATATATTTCTTTACTACAAATTAACTGTTTTCTCAGTGTGAGAGATTTTGAACCCCATGAAGCTCGTGCTACTGAATGTGTGTGTTTGTGTGAGTGTAAGATTTTTCGGGGTGGCTTAAAATCGTCGTTTTATGATTCCGTTTAAGGCAATCTCTTCCACAGATTTTGAATAAAGTATTATTTAAAGGTTTAACGCGGTCCCTTCCCCCAAAAAGAAGAAGAAAGTAACGCGTCTCCCGAATTTTATCACGAATCATAATGTCTTATTCCATCTCCAGTTTAGGAGATTTTCTCTCTTTCCAGTTAGATTTTTCCCGAATATTTTCGCGACTTTTTCTAGATATTGAAAATCCTGAGATACCGCAAATTCCCTTGATAACAAAATTACTTCACTCGACACTTTTTTTCCCGAACGAGCCCTCGTTTCTTTTCTCATCATCGTCGAGAATTGTCCACGACAGTAGAATTTATCAAACGAGTATTAAAGAAAATTGAAACGTCACTGAATGATGAAAAATGTGAGATCTCGAGTTTTCCTGAGTCATGCGAGAAAATATATTTTCAACTATAAGCTCTCCTCTAAGTAGATTTTATTATAGCCCCAGCCGAAAAAAAACCTTTTTTTTTATTAAACAAAAATCTTTAAAATGCAATTAAAATACAATCCATTATTGACTGTCATGAAAAAAACTTGAACAGTAAAGAAAAAAAAACATCTAAAGTGAGTTGAGGGTGCGAGTGTAACAATTAACCACACAAAAATGCTGGAAAATATCATTTTTCTTGAATCGTTTTTTTTTTAATTAAAAAAACTCTATCTTAATCCCAAATATAATGTCGAACAACGCTGAAGAATCTTTTCAGATGAAGACCTTGAATTCTTAAATTCGCCAATACTATTTGCTTACCGTTTTTTATTATTTTTCTCGTCCCAGATAAATTTTACAAAAATAAAACTAGTTACAACGAAGTAACAACTTAAATAGAGATTACCAAAAATAGCAAAGCCCAAAATATTGACAGTGTATTAGTAAACACATAGAAACTCCTTCAGCATCGAAATTCAATGAGTCCAGAAAGTATTAAAAATGAAGAATACGATGTCGAACGATAGAGCATTTTTCGAAAACACTAAAAAAAATTCGAATCGTCGGCAAATGGCGGGAAATTGCATTTTCAAATCCAAATTGCGTGGAATTGATGGCATTTTGAAAATTCAACATGAAAAAATGGAAAATCGAAAAATATGCTGTGCAAAGATTTATTTGATGTTCCTTATGTTCGATGAGAGAAGAAGGAATAGGAAAATGTAGGAAAAAAATGGTGAAATTTCATGAGAAAAGATAACGGCATACCGCAGCTATAATACAGGTTACACGTAAACAGACTACGTGATTCAATAACTCGCGGATTCCACCCTTAGCAGAATATTCATATATATACTACTTCTCCATTCTGCTCATTTCATTCCTCGAATTCACTTCCTATCCTCCTTCTCCATTCCTCTCTGCATTCCTCGCAATTTATCTCTCGTGGTCAGAGAAAAAGAAAAAGGTCACGTTTCCCACAGAGTCTAGCGGCCCGAGTCGAAATTTTTAGCCTCCCTTGAATGCCCGTAGGTCTCATTTCCTTTGTAATGTACAAGCCGCCGGCCTCCGTTGGACCTACGGAACCCCATTTGTCGAATCCGGTGCCTCCGAGAGGCCTCCGTTCGATTCCACTCAACCTCGGGCAGGCCTCCTAGGCCTCTTTTCGATCTAACGTATCAGTGATACAGGCCTCCGTAACCTCCTTTCGATTCCAAGTCGTTGTCTCCATCGTTTTTTGGTCCAAAACCCTCGGTTCAGCCTCAGAGGCCTCATCGGTAACCCATTGTGTGTTGATGCTCGTAGTGTTTTTGTGGCATTGCCGCAAAGGCGACAAAGTGATGTTGTGCGTCGTTCACTAGCGTGCGAATTCTGTGTCTGTGTGTATGTGCCTTCGCCCTTTTCTTTCTGTGTGAGTGCGCGTCTCTGCTTGCTTGAGCACGTTACGACTTCCCGCCATCCCGGCACCAGTCTCGTGTAGTCTCTTGTCTCGAGCGCACGTATAGTTTTTCATATTTTTTCATGTTCGATTGGATATTTTATAGTTGAGGATAATCAATCGTTGATAATTAGAAAAAACAATTCGACGATGAGCACGAAAGTGAAGAGACTTGTGCGCCCTTGTGGTTTATCAAAACCCAGAAAAAGATCCAAAGAAAAAAGGTGGTCGAGACTCGAAAACTTGTATGACGCTTTGGAACTTATTCAAATTCCGAAAAATCATTGCGTTGTCTGTGATCGAACGAGAATCACGTGGGTGGACTCGTAGACGAACAAGCGTTCCTGCTACTACGTCATTGTTGAATAATTGGTAAGAAAAAAGTCGAAACGCCGGTAGTCAACTTAAGTAAACCTAGCAAACTGAACCCTTGTGAACACCTGGTGGATTATATATTTCAGATAATCGTGACGAGCTGTGAAAAATATCTCCCGCCAATGCGTCTACGGGCGAGATAGCGGGTCCGCAAGCGAAAATTTTCACCACTGCAATCATCAATGAAAAAAAAGATGGAAGGTGTGCAAAAAGCCGAAAAAGTGGCTTGTATTGCTGCGTGGATGGTACTTGCAGAGGAAACTTCAAAGGATCGTCGGGTATGGGAAGACGTGCAATCTTCTGATGCATACTTCCCCGTTCAACAACCGTTCGACACTAGTGCGAGAAGAGGAGGCAAGTAGTACACCTGACGAGGTGGAAAAGAAAAAATATATTTAAAAAAAAATTAATATGTTGTTACGTTCAAATATATATTTAAGAGATATTATAAATTGCAATTCCTAGTAAGCCTTATCGCATTAATTATAGTTGATACGAAAAAAAAAAAAATTGGTTTTCTTTCTGTCCATTTTCAGTAAGTTTAATTTGTAATAATGTTGAACGTGGATATAACATAAATAAATGATACTATCCCTACATATGTGAAACATTCATGTATATATTCCCGTTACTTATCCCTACTCCGTGTACCATTGGTCAGAGGGTCTGAGGCCCTGGAGGGTCTACGGTACATTCGCAGCAGGCCGAAAGGAGGGCCAGGAGGATTTGCGAGAGAGCTGCAATAGGCCTAAAGGAGGCCCAGGAGGTTTTGGGTGAGAGCTGGAATAGGCCTAAAGGAGGCCTAGGAGGTTTTGAGGAAGAGCTGGAAGAGGCTCAAGCGAGGTTCCGGAGGCCTTGCGGCAGGGCTAAAATAGGCCCAAGCGAGGTTTCGGAGGTTCTATTCGTACCCTCATGGGCCTCCTTTGGGGAAAAAGTCTACTTTCGAGACTTTTTGAGGCTTTACCGAGGCCCTGACATATCCCTCTTCTTTACGCTGTACCCTCGCTTCGATGCCCGATACTCCCCTAATCTTGTGACGAAGCCTCGGGTGTTGAAGGGAGGTCAAAAATTTCGACTCGGGGGACCACCCCTATTCACTTATTTTCCACCCTATCTCTCTATCTCCCTTTCTATTTCTCTCTGTACCTCTCCGGATATGCTGCACGACACCATAGCATCCCTTTTCCTCGCCCTTTATTCTCAAGCGAGGGTTTGTGTGTGCATGTGCATGCGTGAGAAAACTACCCTCAAACGTAAATTCACTCGTTGCGTTACTGCGCCAGTGACGGTTGAGCATTTCGCCTAGAAAAGATCGACCTACTCTCTCTCTTTCAACTCTCTATTTTTCTCTATTTTTCCTACACACCCCCTTTGGGGGTGATCTATTTTTTTTTTCATTCCTTTCTTCTGTACATACGTGTATATTTTCTCGATTCCATCCTATCGATGCAGTTCCTGTTCCATTTCACGCTCTCCTACCCTTCTTTAAATCAAGCTACGTATTTATTAGCTTCTTTCCATTTCCACGGCTTATTTTTTTTCTCGGGACCGACTTCTAGTGAGAAATGTGGAAAATATCAGAGATATAAGATTTCAGTGATTTGTGTGTATTCAAATGTCAATACTTTGTAGAGTCAATGAAAATGTCAAATTCACTCTCATTCCTTTTCCTTTGAAATTTTGGACTAATGGCCGGAAACAATCAACAGCCTTTTAATTATAGATAACGTTCTTTTCGGCGAAAAGTTTACGGACAAAACTTCAAAAAAGGTCTGGAACGCTTTTTTATGCTATTTTGCCGGAAGTCAATATAAACTAATTTAACAAATGGCATTTTAAAGGGGAAGAATTTGACCTCATTTCCTGTCTTTTGAACTATTTTCACAATTTGTTTTTAGAATTGGACTCTATTTTGAAAACAATTTTTAAATTACATTTTTACGATTGGATTTGTAAGGGAGAAAGCTTGAACTTCAATTTCCTTTTTTTAAAAACTTTAAGCGAGTTTCTTCTCCATTATTCTGTTTTTTGTTGAAAAAAGAGGAAATTTGAGAAATCCCGTATAACACGAAAACAAAGAGGATTCATGAAGAACATCAGGATAGCAAAAAGCTGCGTCTGCTTTGTTGAAATCAAAGAAATTTTTTCAGATTTTTCTTTTCAAATTTTTTTTTTCTTATTCTCTGGGTCGGAGCTCCGATCATTCAATTAACATAACTCGAGAACTATGGAATTATTGATAAAATTTCAAGAGGGGAAAAGTCTTCATTTTACCATTTTCAACACATTGCAATTGTGTTTCAAATTTTTTTCTTACATTTTTTTCAAGCTTCGACATGAGGAAAAAAATTTGGAAAAAAAAGTCTGAAAAAATGCCTCTGAACTCAATGAAAACAGACGCAACTTTTTGCAATCTCGAAGTTTTTCATAAATCCTCTTTGTTTTTGTGTTATACGAGATTTTTCAAGTCTCCTCTTTTTTCACAAAAAACAGAATAGCTTTGTGAAAAAAATCGCCCAAAGTTAAAAAAAAAAGGAAATTGAAGCTCAAACTTTTCCCTCTATGAATCCAATCGTAAAAATGTATTTGAAAAAATCCTCTAGAAAATGGGTGCACCTGAAGAGAGGAAAAAAAGGAAAAAAAAACAGTTGTATTCAAAATAAAGTTCAGATCTAAAAACAAATTGTAAAAATAATTTTAAAAACAGGAAATGAAGCTGAATTCTTCCTCTTTAAAATGCCGTTTCTTCAATTAATTTACGTTGATTTCCGGCGAAATGGCATAAAAAAACGTTGCAGAACTTTTTTGAAGTTTTGACCAGATACTTTTCGCCGGTAGTGTATATATTTTGATTTTCAAAAAATATCGGTCAAGGAATCACAGAAAGTACAGTTCGAAACAGGCTATATTTTTTATTCGAATAGAAAGAATCGAATTTCATTTTTAAAAAATGCGAAAAGCACAACGAGAATTTGGACTGTCAAAGGATGTGAAGGATGGTTCAGGACGATAGAATTTGACGCAGCTGCAGGAGTGAAATATCCAGATTTTGTTTTCCATACGCACATCAAAATAGTTAACCCGTTGCATTTTCTTTTTTCAACCATAAAACCTTTTACATCCACTTTTTTTTATTCCAACGAAAAATTTGTTCATGCTCGAAAACGCGCATGTGAAGTTGTGCACTTGACGGGGCCATGGCGATGGAGAAATTATCGTGAAAAAGACAAAATGGAATGTATATTTTTTGTATACATGTATCGTACAATCGAGGTAGCGGAAAATGCTATCCGGGACACACACACACAAACACATATACGCGCGCGCACACACACACGCACACGTTCATTCGTTACACCGCAAGCTCTATTTTTATCCCATTTTTTCGTCCTCTCGTCTTTATGAAATCAAATATTTGACTAACTTTGTACCACGGGCCAGCGATTAAATTTCTGGGTTCCACAGCAAACTATATTACGACTTCATTGAAAGCGAACTTTTTCATTTGATGATATTTGATATTCTTGTGCGTTTATATTTTAACGATGCACGTTTGTTTTCCATAATTCATAAGAATAATCTCATATTGATGTTTGGTCTCTTTGATCATCGAGTTTTTCAGTATTTTCAAATCTATTCCGCATTTTCTAAATTAAAAAGCTACACAAAAATAATAAATGCTGGAAGATTAATGTTTTAATTGAATATTTTAGCATTTTCGCGTTACAAGTCAGTCTGACTTGTAATGACTAATTTTCAATAACGTGACATTTATTGATAGTCCTCATCAATAGTTCTTTCTCAAAAATTATGTTCACTGTAAACAAAATATTATCTCCCATCTTCAAAGTGGGACGGAGGAACAGTTACAGTAATAACATTTCAATGTAATTCAGATGTAAGTCAATTTCTGAAAATGATTCTAATCGAGATCAAAACGTAAAACAGAGTACGAAAAAAAATTCTTTGTTATTTTTCCAAAATCCTTGAGCCGATCCTTAGACATTGGGAAACATACCTCGCAAGAGACTTTCAAAAATATCCATTATTTTCATATGGAATTCCAGCCAAGTGTACTTTCCCAGAATAATCTCCATTTTATTGCAATTCAGATGATTCCAAGAGTTCATTTTATTCTCCAAAGATTATAAGAACTCGTGCTCTGCAAGCAAACTCGATGAAAATCCACCCCATCAAAAATTGTGGGCAATCAATTGATTATTTATCAGTATTAACTATTATTATTAGTTAATTATTATTAATTAGTTTTTTTTCTGAATTAAGAACACAAGTTGCACAAATTAAAAATCAGAGTTAGGCGAAAACTAGAAATCTTGCGCCCCAAAAGCCAACTCAGTGTTACAATAGCTTTTTTTTTAATAAAAAGGGCAAGTATCCGTATCGAAAAGGATAGTCGATCTTTTCCAGTTAGTTGCCCTAACGACAATATGACAATAACCCAGGCGCAGTCCTTGCTGGACCGAAGTTAGTTTAGCACTAGCGATTAAAGAGGAGGCTAAATACCATTTTTATTCAATCCCTACATTATCGACGTATCATCGTCGTCCAGTCTTTCTCCAACAACCGTGGATGAAAATTAATTACATTTTGACAATTAAGAGGGGGATAAATTAATTAACAATTAATTGTCAATTGAGAGGCTAAAATGCGTTACAACTAATGCCAACGAACTCATTCGAGACCCCTTAATATCATAGGTTACTCGTCAGAATCCATGGTGCTGCCCTCACTCGCACGTCTGTGAACTACATTTCGCCATTTCGTGTTTCAATAAAACTACAATTTATCGACATTTATCTCTTGATGCGCCATCCAAACTTACGACGTGTCATTTTGATAAAATAATGTCGAAAACGTCTCGATATTTGTATCGTGGCGTTCTTCATGGAGCCTCACTCTTGGTTTTACCCGAAATGCAGTAAAAGTTAAATAATTTAAGTTTTTCAATTACAGTTTTTTGGTGGTAAATGAATCTGTAAATTTTTTTTTGTTTTTCGAAATTTTTTTAGTGAGGCTCCATTCCTGCCATTGTTCTGATGATGTTGTTGAAATTTTATTCAATTCCATCTATTTGTATAAGAGCAAGTTTGGATGGCAATTTCGAGGTGTTAGTGTCGGTATTTAGCCTCCTCTTAAAGAAGTAGATAAGAAAGAAAAACTGTTAATTAAAGGTATTTTGAAAAATAATGAAATTATTAATCATAAAATAATAAAATTGATAATAAAATATCTAAATAAAAAAATAAAATTAAAAAAATATAATGAAATAAAATAATCTGTAACTTGATATTAATTATGAACTCCTTCGAAGTATTTTCGATGTGAGGCGACTATCCACCACGTTGGGTAACTATCCCTCTTTGAAGAGGCCAAATGAAACGGGACTTACTCAAAAACAATATTAATTGGGTTTACAAAAATAGTGCTCAATGAAAGATTCAAGACCAATGTTTTAATATACACGAAGCATATTGTCAGTAGATACTTAATTTTTAAGGAATCGAGCTTTTTCCTTAAGTGTGGCAACTATCCGGCTTTTACCCTACACAGTCCAAGTGCGGAAAGACCATCGGAAGTCTGTGAAAAAAGAGAAAGTCAATGGAAAGTGCATAACGGAGAGAAACTACTCGGACATACGGAAGCTTGTGAGTGTTGCGGCGATGTGTTTTACGTTGGGCTCGCTCTTCGGCCTAAGGCTCTCCACCGTCTGACACGATACTGAGCCAAACTACTGTGCGAATGGGAGAATTTAGCCCCGCGAAGTTGGCTAACATAAGCAAGCCTTCAGTTATCCAGTGCCTGGTGCATTTCACTGACCATGTTGCTACAACCGGAAAGCTTTGACCGAGCAAACCGGAAAACAATGTAGTAACGGCCAACTTTAGTTTCCTACCTTACTGCCCAAATATGGGAAGAATAAATATTTGCAGAAATATATTTTCTTTAACAAATTTTCTAAAACTTTATAAATGGAAAATATATTTTCAGCATAGCTCGAATAATAAATCAATACTAAATTTTATTGTTGATTCGTTATTATTATTTTATTAGATTTATAATAAGAAAATATACACTGTCGTCCAAAAGTTTGGAAACACTCACCCCGATTCCGATTCGCACAAAAAGTTGCACTGCTCTTTTTAAAATGAAGTTATTTCAATTCAACAAGCGGCATTTCAAAGGGGACATATTCAGCTTCATTTTGCATTTGCCAAAATTTTTTTTCGAAAATCCTGTACGTCCTTTGAAACATGGTCATTTTTTGGCGTTGAAATTTTGGCACGATCCATGCAAATTTTTTAAAACTGTTTTTCGCATGAAAAACATGTCGGGGGGAGCATAAGCTTCAATTTTGTGTTTTAAAAAGTTTCGTACGATTTTTTTTCGCAAAAATATTGCGATTTTTGAAAAAACGATCTTATTTATAAAATGAAGTGTAAGTCTAAAACTACTGAGTTTTCGTGAAATCACTGAGAGGGTAAAAAGTTGCATACAATTATTCTGGATTCAATGAAATTATTTTAGAATTTTTTTTTTTCAAAATTCTTTTTCCAACATTTTTTCTGTTGACGAGATATTTTTTTGTCTCAAACAATCGGGTCTCTTACCTCAGCTACACGGGTTTTTCGATAAGAAAGCCATTTAGATAAGGTTTTTCAATGAAAAATGAGGTAAGAGACTTAATTGTTTAAGATAAAAAAAATATCTCATTGAGATAAAAAAATCTCGAATAAAAAAAATTTGAAAAAAAATTCTGAAAAATTTCATTGGATGTAGAATAATTGTATGGTACTTTTTACCCTCTTAGTGATTTCACAAAAATCCGGTAGTTTTAGAGTTACGCTACATTTGATAAAAATTGTCGTTTTTTGCGAAAATCTGAATATTTTTGCGAAAAAAAATCATACAAAACTTTTTAAACAACGAAATTGAAGCTTATACTCTCCCCCCCCCCCACAAGCTTTCGTGCCAAAAATAGTTTTCAAAAAATGTCATTGATCGTGCGCCAAAATTACAACGCTAAAAAAAAGCCGAAAAAGGACCAAGTTTCAAAGGACGTACCGGGTTAAAAAGAAATCGAAAGTTTTTTGTTTAAAAAGCGAAATAAAGCTGAATATGTCCCCTTTGAAATGGTGCTTGTCAAATTGAAATATTTTTATTTTTAAAAGAGCAGTGAAACTTTTTGTGCGGCGCGAAATCGGGGCGAGTGTTTCCAAACTTTTGGACGACAATATATATTTAATATATAGTTAATCCATACCCAATATCTAATATTGACGAAAATATATTCACCATATCCGAGATATTTTTTTTCGGAAAAAAATGAGCCTAATAAGCTTTTATCTTCTGTCAATATATTTCGTTTACAAAGTGCAGAATTAATAATCGCATCACTACGAAAATTTGGCTATCGGAAATCACAACCAACCGATGAGAGGATCGATAATGATTGGGGATTCTCCTTTATTTTCCATCTGCATCATCGGTCCGACGAATTCTCAAACAAATAGTCGTTGCGAATGAAATATGCGTCTTCTTTCCATTCAATCAGAATCAATCGCCCATTTCTATCGTTGTTTGAGGATAAACGCACATTGAATATTTCGCATGATTTTATGGGACATGTGTATTAATTGTCATTCGTGCCACGTACGCTGCAATTATACAACCCATTTGGAACGGCGCAAATTTAATGTTACTGGAAACATGCGCGACATTATACATACATTATAATCTGTGCTATAAGCGTGATATTAAAAATTCAATCGTTCAAACAAACCCCCAATCGTTCGAATATTTTCATGCGGCCCACACGGATTAATCATAATGAAAATTCGATCCGATGAAAATACTTTTGTTGGTTGATAAAAGAGCTTTTTTTATTGCTACACGAGGCAGTGAGCCCGTGATGGAATAACACGTGAGGATCACTTCGATGTTAGCCACATTGACCTGCGGCGACAAAATCGTGGGAACGATTTCTTTCGCGCGTGAGAACTCTCTCGCGGTCGACATTTTTACAACGTTTGTACAAATGCTGTAAAAACAGCTGTTACGCTGACAGCATTTCGCGGCTACCGCGACAGAAACGTTTTACGATAGCTTGTAACTTCTTCTCGTAACTGCGACGCGATTACGATTGAAGTTTATAGTTTTTCACACTCACGTCGTGATCCGTCATTTTCCAAGCTATATGTACAGTGCCGTCCAAAAGTTTGGAAACAGTCGTCCCGATTCCGCGCCGCACAAAAAAAATTCACTGCTCCTTTAGAAATGAAGATATTCTAAAGGAGCAGTGAATCGTTTAAAGGGAACATATTCAGCTTCATTCCTTTTTTTCCCAAAATCTTTTTTCAATTTTTTTTGAACCCGTCACGTCCTTTGAAACATGGCCGTTTTTCGGACTTTTTTGGCGTTGAAATTTTGGCGCACAACCCATGACATTTTTTTAAAACTATTTTTGGCACGAAAAACTTGTTGGGGGAAGTATGAGCTTCTATTTCGTTTTTCAAAAAGTTTCTTATGATTTTTTTTTCGCAAAAAACGACCATATTCATCAAATGTAGCGTAACTAAAACTACTAGGTTTTCGTGAAATCAGTAGGAGGGTAAAAAGTTGCATATAATTATTCTGGATTCGATTAAATTTTTTCAGATTTTTTTTCGAAAATTTTTCCTGTCAAGGACATATTGTTTTATCTTGAACAATCGGGTCTCTTACCGCATGTAGACCGGTTTTTCGATGAAAAAGCCGTGTAGATAAGGCTTTCCGATAAAAAGCCGAATAAATTGTTTAAGATAAAAAAATATCTCGTTAGCTGGAAAAATGTTCGAAAAAAATTTTTGAAAAAAAATACTAGAAAAATTGCATTAAATTCATATTGATTGTATGCAACTTTCCACCGTCTTAGTGATTTCACGAAAACCCAGTACACCGAAAAAGAGGTTTAGTAATATCAACTATCCAGCTGCGATCACGGAAAATTCGTTTGAATCAATCATCACATATTTGATTTGATTACCCCATTGTTGAAATAATAAAACTGGTGTCGTTCTTTCGAATGTGTACTGCATTCACCGCAATTACAACATTGGATCAAAATGATTTCAAACGAGATTGATTCAACAACTTATTTTCTCATTCAATCGAATGTTTCGTCATTTACTGGAAGTAAATAAAATTGTTTTAACTATATATGTTTCGTCTCATCAAAAAAATCTAGTTTTTATTTGAGCTATTCATCCAGTTAAAAAAAAATAGTAAATGCTTTCAAGTCGATCAAATTGTTTGATAAATTTGACTAAATATTTCAATGCGGCCACAACACATTTAGTCGATAGTACGTATAGTAACTACCACGATCTCGGCACTTCGCCCGAGGTCCGTAAGGTGGCGATGATCGGCGCGCGCTCTCGCGCCAGCGAAACAGCCACTAAGCACCGATAACCCGTGTAGAAATTTTGGTGGGGAAAAACTTCTGCCCCTGACTTGCCCTCCCTAACTAATGTAGGGAAATGATCCGCTCATACTAACAGGCCCTGTTTAGCCATGTAACACCTGGCTGGCCATTGTCGGATCCGGCGATCATGATCAGGCCCCTATGACGATATGATCCGGCCCTAGCAGATCCTGATCAGGCCCCTAAGATTTTTAGAATCATGCCCTTAAAGGCCCTGATCACGGTCGCGATCATACACCGAAGCGCTTTTTAAACAATTCGTTTTTACGAGGTACTCCTTTTTCAATGTATGCATCTTATTATTTATTTCGAGGCAACCCTTTCTTAGGGTACACTTTTCTTTTGGCAATCCTCGAAGAGAATATTATTCTCTATGAGAATTAAATAAATAAGTACAATTACATAAGACGGCAGGAACTCCTTGTATGGATTCTTCCGACACCGACTTCTGCTAACATCCGTGCTCGCACCCGTCTATATAAGCATACTGAACACATTATCCGTATGCGAGTTCAACGGTTGCTGTCCTGCGCCATCTCGCGCCAAGTCTCGGAACTAACGCGATGCGGTTCGTCGTGATAATAATAATAATCCTCTGCCTACGTAACGAACTTGTGACAGGCGCACAATTGCTTGTTATTCTCGCGGAATAAAAGTGATAATGTAAATAATAATTAAATAATAATAATAATAATAAACGAGGCAATGATTGTTAATTTATTATTATTGTTATTACTATTATTGTTATTTATTATTATTATTATTATTATTATTATTATTATTATACTACTGAAAGCCGATATACAAATAATTTTATTTTAATAAATACTCAGGGCAATCCAATAGTTTTCACATCAGAGCCCTGCCAGGGTAATAAAATAAAAATATTTTTTGCTTAAAAGTGTAAAAATAACGTCGTCGGAAACTGTTCATATTCTGATCATGCAGGGCACTGGTAATAAGTGATTATTTCAATGTAATAACTAGGGACCAGGTCGTTAAGTTCCATGTCAGGGCCCTGCCAGGAAAATCGGATCAGGCAGGGCGGATCAGGGGCAAGAATCAACTAATGGTTGCCCTATCACATTTCTACACGAGAAGTGCCAGTGTATTACCAGCATCGGAGTTCTCGATTAACTTTAAATTGATGGAACATTACCCGTGCTCTGTAGTCGCGCAGTTCTATGGACTAAAGACTACATATTTGAATGAGATCACCATTGCACTTTGGTGGCGCTCGTGCTCTTCATGGGCGCAAGGATAAATAAGTTACATTTTTACTTAACTGTTTAATCTCACGATCAATTAGTTAAGTAAAAGCCCTCGTAGCTTAAACAAATATTGCATATCATCAAATGTTTTGTTGATTCAATTGAAATTTTCCAGTTTCATATTGAATGCATTTTTTTTCCGGTGAACAATATCTGAATTGCATAAAAAATATAAACTGTTCATTCGACTAAACCATTTGGTTATGCAATCGCATATTGAGTGCATTTTACCAAATATAGAATCAAAACAATGTAATTTTCAATTGAACGGATTCTCTGCTCTGTCGGGTCAAGGATATATGTATTTATGGGAATGCAATTTTTGTTTCCATTTTGATACACGTTTTGAGTTAACTGAATTACACATTTCGTTCGCCACAAGTAACCGCCGGATTTAGTTAATTCAAGCTAAATTTTTTTCACTTTATCAAACCTTTTTCTCGGTATAGTTTTAGAGTTGCGCTACATTTTATAAATATGGTAGTTTTTTACGAAAAATTGAATATTTATGCGAAAAAAAATCGTACGGAACTTCTGAAGAAACAAAATTGAAGCTTATACTTCTCCCCACAAATTTTTCACACGAAAAACAATTTTAAAAAAATTGCATGGATTCTGCAGCAAAATTTCAATGCCGAAAAAAAGCCAAGAAACGACCATGTTTCAAAGGGCGTACCGAGTTAAAAAAAAATCGAAAAAAAAATTTAGAACAATCAAAATGAAGCTGAATCTGTCTCCTTCGAAACGCCGCTTGTTGAATTGAAATATGTTTATTTTTGAAAAAGCAGTGAAACTTTTCGTGAGGGCGCGGAATCGGGGTGAGTGTTTCCAAACTTTTGGGCGACAATGTACATTTTATACATACAGCGATGTGATTCAAAACATAAACAGATCGACGATCGTATTTCGAAAACCGACGGTTTTACGATTCATTTGCAATATCTCGTTTGATAATAATAGAAATAGAAAAATCGTATCACGGCGTACACGATTGTGCGAGGAAGGGAGAAAGGGAAATTTCAGGCGGGGAATTCCATTGGATAACTGTCCAATGTGTAGACACAGAATGATCGTATACTGTAAAATTATTCTGATCCCATAACAGGATCACGAGCAGAACAGCGAGGATGAAACAGCAGGGATAACGGAGATGTATAATTTGTGGGATTATTTATACAGCTGCATTCGGTGCATACCACTATAAATTTTCAATCCCGCTCAAACGGACCGCGTAATCGGATGAATCGAATATTTAAGTGTTTGGACATCGTGGTGTACCTTTACAACGTTATTTTGCGCAATTATATGCGAACGCGTAAATCGCGAGCACATAAAATCAAACGAAAAATGTTTGAGGAACATTTCCGGCCCAATAAGAAGAAATATCTAAGTGTAATTTTTGGCATTTAAATTGTTAAATTTTGGCGGTTCAAAGATTGTTAATATAATCTAAAAATAAAATGAAATGGCGATGTTAACTCAGGATCAAATAAATTCAGAGTTAAGGGGGTCATCTAGCTGTTTCTTAAATGTTTTTTTTCGAGAATTTTTTGTTGACAAACCATTGAAATAAAATAATTTATGAATTGTGTATCATTTTCATTAACATTTGAACGAACTTTGTGAATTTTTTGAAGTGAATGTATTAAATATAATCGCAGATACCCCGCCCAACACATATAAAAAAAAGGTGCTCCAGTGCTGCCATGATTCCGGCCATTCTGCTTATCTGAAATCAAAAAACCAAACGCCATTTCAATTGTGATACTTGATACCGTGAACCAAAATAAAGTCAGAATTCCAAAAAAATCATTTTTTTTAGGCTTTAGAAAAAAAATTCAATTTTTCGCATTGAATATTTTTTCTAAAGCGTTAAAAAAGAAAGATTTTTTTTTAATTCTGACTTTATCTTGGTTCACGGTAGAGCCTTAAGTCTCAGAATTGAAATGGCGTTTGGTTTTTTGATAAGCAGAACGGCCGGAATCATGGCAGCAGTGGAGCACCTTTTTTTTTATATGTGTTCCTGTTGGGTGGTGTTTCTCCGATTATATTTAATACATTCACATCAAAAAATTCACAGAGTTTATTCAAATGTTAATAAAAATGATACACGATTCATAAATTATTTTATTTTAGTGGTTTGTCAACAAAAAATTCCCGAAAAAAACATTTTAAAAACAGGCTTCACACTGGACAACCCCCTTAATATGTGAAGAATTTCATAAACTGAATTTTTAAGTTGACCATCACTATATCAGATTGCCAAAAGTGTCAATTTCGAAGGTTATCCTTCTCGACTAGAAACTCATCTTACGGTTAGATGGGTTTTAATTATTAAAAAATAGCATATTTTTATTTTTTATATTATAAATAAATTGTTTTCTCAACCCTTCATGAGCATCCAAAAGAGCAGCATTTACACAATATTATATAAAAGTTGCATTGAAAGATTTTTAAAATTTAGTAATTGGGACCTGGTCTGGAGACTCCCCAAAAAAAGTGTCCTTGCGGTGGTCAGGATAACTCATCATAGCTCCATCTGGAATTCAAGAAGAAAAATTCCATCCGTTATTTGAGAAGTATAGTTCGTGATTAAACGAAGGATTAGAAGAAAAAATTGAAATTTGATTTTTTCGCAGAGTTGTATGCAAAACAGTTCAATTTTTGTTAAAAAAAGAAAAAAGGAACCTTCTTCAATCATTAGTCAATCCTATTTTCAGAAAGTGTGGAACAATTCAACAAAATCAGTGCATTAGGTTTTGGGAAATCATCTCCACCAATTTAAAAAAAAACTATTTTTACAAAAAAATTGAAGGAATTTCTAGAGGCTCTGTCACTCCAAGATTTTTACTCCATTTTACTTGAAACTTTGGAAAAATATTCTAGACATATTGTACTATTGGATAAAAAAAAATTTGAATAGATTTTTCGAAATACTCAGACCTATTCAACCCCTTAAGCATGGATGTAGAGAGGGATGAGTGCGGAATATTGTAGCATCTTTGATGCTAGTAGAGAAAATCAGTGTATGGTCAGACGTGAGTTAAATCTCCACCCTGATATCTGATTCATATCTGTCCACGTTTTATACGTTGTTTATATATATATATATACATATTTGGTTCACTATAATAAACTACATTAGCTATATGTCCTTCTCATAAAACCTGGAGAGTTTCCAGCCATAGGCCTTTTAGTCCATCCAAGCAACAAGTATCATCCTGCGCTTGGTTTCTCTGTGCGATGAAAACACGCATATATCTATCTCGTAATGCAATATTCCATTTTAACGACACCGTGAAAATAATGGGTGAATCGTAATATAGCGCACATTATTCTCATTCCGATGGTTCAACTTGTAACAAATAAATAAATAAATAAATTTCTCGCACATTCAACATAAAGAAGGTAGAAGAAATCTCTGAGCGTCTCAGAGGAAGCAGATTTCATGATTAAGGGGTTAGGCCACTCTAGAATTTAAAAAAATTCAACTTTTTTTTGTAAAAAAGATACCTTAGTGTCTATAGATTTATATTCCAGAAGATTATGTGCGTGAATAATCCTTAAGTACTCGATTTTCGTATTCTAGTGCAACCCCTCTTCATCCGCAGGAGCTTTCTACAAACTTTAAACGCGTTTATCTGAGAACTACATTTTTCAAGTCGGCCGAACTTATAATATTTATTTGAACGTAGAATTTTTCCATTCATAGTTCCTTTTTTATAAACAATTTCCTGGCGATTTTCTCATGGTATTTCATACTTTTTGATTTAGAAATGTGCCATTTTCACAAAAAACAACATATCAAAAAAATCCTACGTACTTATATAGCTATTCTTGTATATAATCGAAAAAACCTTAGAGCCTCATCGTAACTCAAAAATTATTGGAGTTGTTGGTTCGGCGGTCGACCTTCCAGAAATAAAGGCGTCATCGCCATTTTGACATATATCGCCATGAAAAAATAATTTTGTATTGCTCAATTGAATGTATAACAAAACGTCTTTTTTGGAAATCCGATTTATTTTATGGTTTCGTTAAAAAAGAAAAATCACGAAACGTAGAGTGGCCTAACCCCTTAAAACGCAACTGTATTTCATGTTCAGTGCTGCTCTCACCTCTTTTTCCCACTTGGGGCCCCAATTCTTGAATTGCCCCAGAAAATATTGCAACTATTCTTTACCATGAGAATTCATTCTTGTAAAATTGGAATTGAAAGAAAAAACCCATTTTCGTTGCATTTCAACGGTGCAAGCTTCAACGTCATTTCATCTGGCAATGCTGAGCAAATTTTTCACTCGGCAAATCACATCGTGACGACCGTAATATCATCGCTGCTCGTTTGTGCGTCTTCTAGACCGACGTAACTTTATGACAAAGTGCAACAGAGATGGAGGTAAAAAGAGAGAGAGAGAGAGAGAGAGAGAGAGAGAGAGAGAGAGAGAGAGAGGGAGAGAGAGAGAGATTGAGAGAGGCGGTGGCTTTTCTCATAAGCGTTGCAAATTGGTTCGGCATAAACTGCTTTACATTTCGTCGGTACCGCGGCTCTCCGGATTTAACATACACGAGACGCGTTGCAAAACTCGCTGCGTATAAGGGTTGAATTCGGAGGGTTGAACTCGGAGTCGTATACGTGTGGGAAGAGGGAACGGGGAGTGCGAGAAAGAGTTGACGAGAAGAGAAAACGTGCAGGATTGAATTGACACGGGGAGGGAATGTGCTCTCGCGATAGTTGCGAAAAGTGAACGATGGAACACAAACACACACACACACACACACATACACACACATACACAAAGACCGTATGAGGTATGTGTGGGTGTAATATGATATAATACGTATATCACAGAGAGCAGTAGTGAAACTTTAGGGTGGGATTTGTGATAAACGCAGCTGTGGCTCGAGAACCTTCTCCTGGTGATATAGCAACACGTGGCACGACACGCTTCCCCTGTGCTGCACAAGGAGTTTCCAAGGGATGGAATATATTATGCGATATGCGAAACGGTAGACTCGGTCTCTCCAGCTTTTTTTCCCGAAATTTTCATGCAACCATCTCGCCCCTTTCGAACGAAACGAAAATTCTCTCGCCAGATGTCGTGCGCCGTCAATTTGGAATCAGCGTTCGGGCATCAAGACAAAATGCCTGTGGTCAGGTTCTCTGCTTTGTAGGCTTAAGTCTATTTTAGAAGGCTAAAATGGGCGAAACATTTTGAGATTTTTTTTCTCAGCTCCTTTATCAGATATGGCTATGAAACCGTTTTTACAACGTTGTTTCATCCTTCTAAAATACAAAAAAAAACTTATTTTCTATTTTGATTCTTTTAATACTTTATAGAAGGCGCCAAAGCCGAGTCTTCGAAAGTGTCTTGTCCCATGGCCGAATCTCAGGATTGGCAAGTCTAAAACAAAAAAATAAAGAAGCATTTTAAAGAGGAAGGTTTCTTACACAACAATTTACCACTGTTAATAAAAATCGATTCAAAACAAAATGGCGGATGTTTGAAATAAATTGTGACAAATTCAATTGTTCATTTTCATTTGAAACATCCGCCATTTTGTTTCAAATCGATTTTCCATGAACGGTGGTAAATTGTTGTATAAGAAACCTTTCTCTTTAAAATGCTTTTTTATTTTTTTGTTTCGGACTTGCGAATCCTGAGATTAACTGTCGGTCATGGGACAAGACATTTTCGACTTTGACGCCTTCTATACATTATTCAGATAATGTTATAAAAACAGTTTTATAGCCACATCTGATAAAGGAGCTGAGAAAAAAAATCTTGCAAAATTGCTTTTTTTGGCCTTCTAAAGTAGGCTAATACCTTAATCCTAAGATAATGAGGTTATTTTCGATACACAACGTTATGGACAGGCTGTCCAGGACAGCGATGAAGAATAGTGTGAAAATGATCGAGAGGAACAAAGTCGACACTTTCAAATCCAATTGAGGAAACTTTGCAACCGCCTCCATCATTCGTCGTCCTTCTCTCTGTACCTACCACTTCATTCCTTTTGGCAGGCTTTCGTTCCTCTGAGACTACACAACGAAGCTTCAGCGATAAAGTTAATTGGATAAGTCTCGTTCGCTAATTGACTTGGAAACTACACACTACGTCGAATCTCATTTCGTATATATATAAAAAGAGGGGCAAAATGGACCCTATAAGAGGAACGCATATAGGATGCTGCCCATAGTGTAAATTTGTTAGTTTTTATCTTAAAATACCACTTTTATCAATTAGATTGCTCATCGAAAAAAACTCGACTTCAAAATGGCAATTTAAAAATAAAATTCCAACTCTTGATCGACAACTTCAACTCTTCGAACTCTTGTCATGAAAATGTTGAAACATAGATCTAATTTTGCATGGGTGAGCTCATTCAAGTAAGTTTACGCCAATTATAATGATGAATCCCTCATTTTCTAATTTTTCAAATATTTATCTGACTTCGACAATTATCGGTGGTGTCCATTTTGCCCCCCTTCCCCTATATTTGCGTAAGGGCATTATAGTGCTAACGTTTTATTAACCCGTGGCATCGTGCCTGCTTGTGTAAATCGTCTTTCATTCGCATGGTGTGTGTGTGTGTAAGAAATGGGTAAAGCCGACGGTGAGATTGCGCGTTGATTCGATCCCCCCAGGTATATTCGACTCTAGCCGCAAAGGTAACTTCGTGAGGTGTACCCAGACTTGCCTTATATCATCACACAAGCGTGGAGGAAGTTGTACTAGCGCCAGTGAATATCCACGTGTATCATTTGCCAATAAACAAACGCCCTAACTCACACAAATTTGACGTCCTAAATTGGGTGAGTCGAGTCCTTTTGCTTGACGGCGTTTGATGGATGTATAGCTATCTCGTAGAGGGTTGCCAGCAGTCGTAACTGTGCAACAGCGGAGGCGCATCCATGGTAAGCGAAGTAGTAGAGAGAGAGAGAGAGAGAGAGAGAGAGAGAGAGAGAGAGAGAGAGAGAGAGAGAGAGAGAGAGAGAGAGAGAGAGAGAGAGAGAGAGAGAGAGAGAGAGAGAGAGAGAGAGAGAGAGAGAGAGAGAGAGAGAGAGAGAGAGAGAGAGAGAGAGGAAGAGGGAGAGGACCAAAGAGGGAGAGAGGATTCCACAGTATGCCAGAGATGTAATGAAGTCTGTTGCCTCGAGGGTTCAGCAGAGAAGCTCCAGTGTCTCCACCCCCCTATTTCGTATATTTCCAACCCTCTCTCCCTCTCTCTCTCTCTCTCTCTCTCTTTCTCTCCCTTACTCTGTAGAATGCCCCTTGTGCAGCGGGCGCACTTCCTGTCCGGAACCGTCCAACCGGTTTAAACCTAAATCACAGTACCTGAATAGGGTTACACGAGGTCGTCACCGCGAAAGCCAGACGTCACGACGCGTAACACCGCTGGCAAATATCCACTGTGAATTTCCTACGCATATATATATATAAAATATATATGAATCCATACATAGAGTGGTAACAGTTGCCCCGACGTTTGTTCACAACATCCATATCGAACCCCGAAATCCCCAATCTCCAATGAGGCATTTATAGAAAGAACAATGTTTAACCTTAACGAAAGCACAATCGGCGAAACTGGTTAGTTCCCTTGATCAAAAGAATGGAAATTTCGGGCGAACATGTTGCTTCATTTTCTCATGATAATATATGTGAACGCCATTGCTAAGAATGAACTTGTTACGAATCCGGAGAGAAACCCCCGGATTCTTCGCGCGTTTTGTGTTTTTCAAACTTCCTGATCGATTCGGCGATGAAAATTGTTGATTGAGAATCCAACGATGCATTTATAATGTTCAGTTGAAAGTTCAAAGTAGGACAGAAAGGATATCGTTGGCTTTGATTTTGACGAAAGCGGCGAATTAAAGTACCTTCGGTATTTGGGCCTCGATGGTTTGGGTTTCGATTGTAGGTTAGTTCATTTTTTGGCCGGATCAAGATTCTCATTGGGTCCAAAATGTTCTAATTGTCAGGAATCTACGTTTGCAGTTTCGAAGACTTTAGACAATGTCAAAGCGACTGTCCAAGCAATTTTCAATGCTGGATGTTCCCGTCAAAAAAACTAAAGATTTTCAACATAAGGCCTAAAATTTTTGACGGTCCACAAAGTTTGTCGCATTCTCGAGATCATCATTCAATTTTTTCGCCGATTGAAGATCACCACTAGGTTCAAAATTTATGACCCAATTGACAGGAATCCATGCTTGCACACGGAAAAAACGACTTAGCTATGGTAACATAAAAAATAGTTGACTCAACCAACTACCTCAGTGCTCTGAGCGCCATACGAGAAATTGGTTGGATCAACGAATTTTATATGGTTGGTTTATTAATGGCCGACCAACTAATTTTTTAGTTCGGCCAACCACGAGTGAAATGGTTGTATTAACTTTTTTTTTATATCTACCCAACATTTTTAAACATTTTAATGATTGAATATCGCTGCACATATGAAGTTTACAATTTCGTAAAACTTCGTCTTTTCTCCGAGAGAAGGTAAAAGAAAGAAGACCCTTTCTTATAGGAATCCATTTCGGATTCGACCATCTTGCGTTTTGCTGTAAAGTATTAAATATCCATATTAAAAAAAGGATATCAAACATAGACGAACTTGGAAAGGTTATAAGCGTCAAGGGGAAAGTTTGTTTGTGCGAGAGGAAGCCACCTGGCGGATTTTTTGGGTACTGACAAATCTGCAGATATGATCATATAAATTGGCTACAGTGCCTATAAAATTCATTGACCATATCCTTTACCCTCTTGAATACTATTTTACTAGTTAGACTGACTAATCAAGTTGTGTCGACTAGTCGTGTCAACTAACTATGAATAGTAGATGGAACTAATGCTAGGTAGTTGTCGTCACAAGGCAGATCGTTACGGGAACCGAAATATACCCAACGAATAATCAGTTGGTTATCCTAACCAACCATTTTTTTCCGTGTTATGATGGAATATCAAGCTTGAACTTCCAGCTTCACTATTTTCCATCGTAATGAGAACAAAAGTTCACGAAAGATTTGGCAGTTTGCGGATCAGACGGGGTTGTTTTCTGGGGTTGAGAGACGGAACTGGCAGAGCAGGCGGAAGCTTCGAAATCGGATGCTAATGACTTTCCGAGCACAAATGCCCGGATATGGAGAGGCCAAAAGTGGCAGAGTAAAAGGGCATGCCAGATACGCGAGAAAACAGAAGGAGAGAGAGAGAGAGAGAGAGAGAGAGAGAGGCAGAGGGAGAGGGAGAGAGAGTCCGGGAAAAGTACAGGCAGGCTCTCTCGTGAATGTTAAACATATAGTTACATATATATATATATATATATATATATCTGCAGAAGAGAGCCGTAGGATCGCAAACTTCTCGCAGAGTCGGGCCTCTTCGAATCCCTCCGGTAGCGAATGTTAGTTATGCCGAGTCTGGGCTCTCTCCGCCGTTTACTCGGGCCCGAACATAATGGAGGCAATGTTCACCCTCTCTTTCTTTGTCTATCTATCTTTCTCTTGATCGTAGAACACTGAACAGTGCACACACATCCACAGCATCGAGATCTCCCGTATTCTAGGCTCCCTTTCGGAAAACCGCCCTCACTCGCCACGTTTTCGCAATCCTAGGACCTCCACACACGTCTATGTATGTTTAAATGTATGCATGGGTATGTATATATACATATGTAACATGCCTGGTGCGCAGATTTCCGGTATGCTGCACTCTGTAAACCCCGCATCAGCTCTGGGGAGAACCACCACGAACTACCCAAGCTGCCGAAAGCTCACCTCTCTCTTCTCTCTCTCTCTCCTTCTCTCTTTCTCTCTCTCTTCTCTCTGGTCCAACATGAGATGTGTAACGCCCGATTGTACGTTCCAGGCCACCTCGATGTGCGCCCCGTCTATGCACCAGGTACACATGTGGATTCAACGAATCAAACGCCATTGGAAATTCCTCAAATGTAGCCCCAGGCCCGCCAATGATTTCGATTGTCCTGCCCTCCGGTCACTTTTTTTGGAATTTAGATTGGATTAACGGCCAACTGAAATTGCTTCTTCATCCCCGATGTTAGATCGAATTACTTCCGAAGAGATTCGGAAGGTTTTTGGAAAATTGAGTTTGAGGTGGACAGATGGACTTGAGGAGTTGAAAGTCGAAAAATCACTTTGTCTTTGAGGGAAATATTTATTTGATGGTTTTTAATCTTCTAAGAAGTTCGAGGCAGTTGCATACAAATTTCATATGATATATTTGTTTTCACGTTGGTCAATTACGATTTATGCGCGTTTGAAACTGTGGCAGCAAGTTTTTGGAAACTATGCTTTCAAATTCGGTGATCAAAATATCTGAAAACACTATTTTTATTTTTTCTGACAGCTTTAGACCTGTTTCTAAATTTGAGAAGAATTTTTTGTGAAAAATAAAAATCTTTTGGCTTCTCATGAATACTTTTGATTTGATCAATAAAAAATGCCATTTTTTTCTCAAAAATCACCATTTAACTCGATACATCAAAAATTCTTTTGATAAATCACAGGGATAAACTGTACCAATGAACTTGGGTTATCTTATTTTATTTTGTTTTGAATGGCACGAGCAAAATTAATAATGGATAATAATTGATATCCGGATGAATATCACGTCGCTAAATGTTTCTTTGAAAAGTTCGTCTCTAACATTGGCTTTAACATCGTTATAATTTAATACCCTTCAACAAAATTATTACTAACCAATCTCTAGATGTTACTTTTTAAAATATCAATGCATCCGTAGAAATATAGGATTACGAATTTCCAAAAAAATAGCCAAAATTCTCTGTTCTATCGCCTTAAGGCGGTATCCTGGTCTGAAAATATACATTTTGAGCGTTTTGTCGAGCTCGATAAAAAAAATGTTTTTACCATTTTTTTTTCTTTGACGTGACGGTTGTAGTTGCTGCGTCACTAAAACCACTATAACTCCGTAAATTATTAAAATTTAAAAATTTCCTTTCAAGGACATATTCTTAAAGGTCCAAACTTCAAGAATATGCAAAAAAATGATTTTTTCAAAATTCTAGACCAGAATACTCCCTTAAAGTTACGCACCGAAGTGACGTCCATAGTTGCTGCGTCACTAAAATAACTATAACTCCGTAAATTATTGGAATTTTAAGAATTTCCTTTCAAGGACATATTCTTCAAGGTCTAAATTTTAAGAATATGCGAAAAAAATTAATTTGTTCAAAATTCTAGACCAGAATACCACCTTTAGTCTTCGACCGTGTCGATTCCCGTCCATTTTTTTACATCTTACGCCTTTTTATTAAAGAAAAAGCTTAAAATATCTCTTTTTATCTTGTTAAAACTGCAGGGATTGTCTCATGAGACTAGTCGCATCCCTACTTTTCCCCATTGTTTTCTTCATCATTTCTCTCTCTCTCTCTCTCTCTCTTTTTTTCTCTCTCTCTCATTTTTTCCCTTTTCCGTCTCGAAATTTTCACGGATAATGCGCAACACACGCGGTGACCGTGAGAGCACGGAGGGAAACCCGCGCATAGGCGAGACCAATAAACACTTTTATGCTCTCGTAAAGATTAAGGTAGTTGCGCGCAAGGCAGTGACGTACGCTTAGCGCATTTTGGTTGAAGCCGAGCTGCCACATAAAGATATATATTATATGGTGTACATATATGGGCAGCTTCGTCTGAGACTTTGCGACGGAGTGAATGGAATATGGAATCGCTGTTTTTTTCCAGAAGTGCGTTATAAAGTATGAAAATAACAAACGATAGCGAAACGTCGTCGAGACGCATTTTCACGATGTAATGGTCGCTCGGCAACGTTGTTAATGTATATTATATACACGCATAAAGTTACGGCAAAAGATGAAGGATTGGGAGATGATAGAGACCGTTTTTTTTATGGCTTCCCTCTGTTATCGCTCTTTATTGAAGGTTTCTTTGCTTGGGACGCTCTCGGCCGCCATTTTGTCGCCCCACGAGACAGACCCGGTGTTAATACGGAAAATGGCGTTTCTTAATTCAGGGCTTCTAGTTGCTTTCCAAAAAGCACTAGCGAAATAAACGTCGTTGATAATAAATCATTGAGATATATGATACACCATTATCGTTGTTATACGAGACGCCACCTGTCGCGAACGACCGCCGGCTAAAAGGATTTCTGTGCTACGTACGTTAACGATAAACTCGAAGGATCCTCGTTTCACAAGATTCTCCTAATAATGAAAAATGTACGAAACACTTACGGCGCGTAAATAAGTGTAAAGGTCTTGAATGGAGCAAGGTTTTTCTTTTTAAGTGAAAAAATCGGTTTTTTCTTCGCAGTGTTTCATTCTTTTAGGCCTTGAAGGGTTTCACTACACTGAGAAAACAATGCACCAGGATTCGTTAACTGTTAACAAATGTGAAGTTGAATATGGCGGAATCAAATATTTTTCGATAGTTAATGAATTATTTTGTCACAAATAAAATATTTCTTAAATACTAACAAATTTTGTGACAGTTAAGGAATATTTAAGTAAAAGTGCCAACTAAATACATTTCTTTACTACAAATAAACTGTTTTCTCATCCAGATGTCAATGAGTCCATTATTAATTTTGGTCGTGGAATTGTCATTTATTGTGATTGTGGATCGAATACGAAGAATGCAATTTCTATTTCAATTCATCCAGATGTCAATTAATCCATTATTAATTTTGGTCATGGAATTGTCATTAATTGTGCTTGTGGATTAAATACGAATAATTCAATTTCTATTTAAATTTATCCAAATGTCAATTAATCCATTATTAATGTTGGTCGCGGAATTGTCATTAATTGTGATTATGGATCGAATACGAATAATCCAATTTCTATTTTAATTAATCCAGATGTCAATTAATCCATTATTAATTTTCGTCGTGGAATTATCATTAATTGTGATTGTGGATCGAATACGAATAATTCTATTTCTATTTCAATTCATCCAGATGTCAATTAATCCATTATTAATTTTGGTCGTGGAATTATCGTTAATTGTGATTGTGGATCGAATACGAATAATACAATTTCTATTTCAATTCATCCAGATGTCAATTAATCCATTATTAATGTTGGTCGTGGAATTGTCATTAATTGTGATTGTGGATCGAATACGAATAATTCAATTTCTGTTTCAATTCATCCAGATGTCAATTAATCCATTATTAATTTTGGTCGTGGAATTATCGTTAATTGTGATTGTGGATCGAATACGAATAATACAATTTCTATTTCAATTCAACCAAATGTCAATTAATCCATTATTAATGTTGGTCGTGGAATTGTCATTAATTGTGATTATGGATCGCATACGAATAATCCAATTTCTATTTTAATTAATCCAGATGTCAATTAATCCATTATTAATTTTCGTCGTAGAATTATCATTAATTGTGATTGTGGATCGAATACGAATAATTCAATTTCTATTTCAATTCATCCAGATGTCAATTAATCCATTATTAATGTTGGTCGTGGAATTGTCATTAATTGTGATTGTGGGTCGAATACGAATAATCCAATTTCTATTTCAATTCATCCAGATGTCAATTAATCCATTATTAACTTTGGTCGTGAAATTATCGTTAATTGTGATTGTGGATCGAATACGAATAATTCAATTTCTATTTCAGTTCATCCAGATGTCAATTAATCCATTATTAATGTTGGTCGTAGAATTGTCATTAATTGTGATTGTGGATCGAATACGAATAATCCAATTTCTATTTCAATTCATCCAGATGTCAATTGATCCATTATTAATTTTGGTCGTGCAATTATCGTTAATTGTGATTGTGGATCGAATACGAATAATTCAATTTCTATTTCAATTCATCCAGATGTCAATTAATCCATTATTAATGTTGGTCTTGGAATTATCGTTAATTGTGATTGTGGATCGAATACGAATAATTCAATTTCTATTTCAATTCATCCAGATGTCAATTAATCCATTATTAGTTTTGGTCGTGGAATCGTCATTAATTGTGACTGTGGACTGATTACGAATAATCCAATTTCAATTGAATCCAGATGTCAATTAATCCATTATTAATTTTGGTCGTGGAATTGTCATTGATTGTCATTGTGGATTGGGTACGAATATCATGTACATCCTTGGTTCAGAGATATTCATTTCCTGTGTGTATCACATATCCCTTGCACAGAGATCGCCTATCAGAATGTCTGGATACAATACATTTTCCAAGCGTATCACTGTAGCACACTCAAAGCTAACCATTGCCCAGGTGGCCAACAGCAGTCTGCTATTTCTGACTATACTGGACACAAAGAAAAATTCTATGCATCCATAAGTGAGGACGATGTACTGGAATCGTTCCAAGTTATTTTCCCTCTTTTTCTCTTGCACTGCTGCTCGTTCCCTCGAGAATATCCTGTATAAATTGGCAACTTTATTTCCCGAGGAGGACAAAGTGAAGAAGAAACAGAGTCGAATGGAAATAGACTTTTATCCGAGTCTTCATTATATCCTGCATCAATATCACTCGAAATATCAACATCACTGTCTGTAATCAAGCTGCAATTAAGACCTTGAAATATCTTCCACTCATTCAATGACAAACCATCATCGATCTTTAAATTCACATAAAAATCCATACAATTCCTCGACGGAATTTTCGCAGTCATTTCAATCATTCTGCTCACTTTTATGGAAAGATATTTTTGGATGAAAAATTTCAAACAGTTTATTTTTCCATCAAAATGATCAGAATATGTTGCCATTGTAAATTTAATGCATCCGGTAAATTTTGAAGACCATTTTTGTTCAATATTGAATACCGATATAGTTTAGGATCCTGGCTCGAAACTTTCACAAACTAACTTCTCGTTGGCCCGGATTGTTCTTGCATTATCTCCACGGTAAATTGATAGCGTGGCGATCGCCAGAGGGGCGGAAGGGAATATACATATATATATATATATATAGGTAAAGAGATTCTCGATTATTGTATATGACGATAGAGAGAAATGAGGGCCAAGTGAACACGGTAGACGAAACTTCAATATTGACTGAGACAACCTCACTCTGTTTGCCCTCGACACCCCTTTCTCTTTATAGACGATCCAAAAGCTTCACGAGCTCTGCCAACCCCAAGTGAACCAGTCCTGAGGCTTTTCCCTTACTGCTCCTTCCCTTACTTTCCTTCGTACATCTCTGGCGACTTATCCTCGAGCCTTTTCCACCCCTCTCTCTCACCCTCTCTCTCTCTCTCTCTCTCTCTCTCTCTCTCTCTCTCTCTCTCTCTCACCCTCTCTCTCTCTCTCTCTCTCTCTCACCCTCTCTCTCTCTCACCCTCTCTCTCTCTCTCCCTCCCTCCCTCCCTCTCTCTCTCTCTCTCTCTCTCTCTCTCTCTCTCTCTCTCTCTCTCTCTCTCTCTCTCTCTCTCTCGCTCTGTCCATAATGTCTTTTGCGGCTCTAGCCGATAATCGGTTTCTCACGAGAGAGCTGTACTCTTTTTTTTTATTTCTCTCCCTCCTTTCTCCGCCTCTGCTCTTCCTTTTCCGTTCTTTCCCTCATTGCACTCAAACGGACGAGCAGCTTCGCCTCATTTCTCCGATGTTATCCAACAGTTTCTCAAATCAGTTGGTCGTTTCGTGAAATTTTCTTTCCACACTCGTATTTTTTTTTTCCTCGTCCGTTAAACTGTGAATGACGATTCTTCGATTATTCCATGATTTTTTGCTATTTTTTGACATGTCGGAAATGATAAATCTGAGCATTAACTCGATTGGATCATCAATTCATAAATGATTGCCCCACCGTTGTCGCATGGGGTCATTGTGACCCCAGTCGTCTGTGAACGTTTGCCACGTCCAGAGTGTTATTCAAAATGACTTCAAAAAATTTGGGGTGATGCTTTCGATCATCCTCAATATGCAATGCACCCTGATTTTTTTTTTTAATTCTTGAAGATGGCGAAAAAAGATCAGGAACCAGTGAATGCGCGAAAATGGCCATTTTTTACGAAAAAAATCATCACTTTTGCATTTTTTATATATATTTTTTTCATAAAATTTGAGGATGACGCAAAATAGCTCCATAGTAGGCAAAAAAGTTATTTATTTGGACATTTGAAGAGGGAACTCTATTTCGGAGTAAAAAAAATACAATATATACCAAAAATACTTCATTTATTATTTGAAAATTTTCGTATATAAAAATGAAAAAATTGCGTGTCCTCAGAGAAATGAAGATGATTCAATGAAATATTTGAAGACTCCAAAAGCTGTAAAAATTCCGCAATTTTCATTTTTTGAGTTTCGGAATAAATTTTAATAGTTGAGCAAAAAAAATCGACTCTCATTGCCTTGTATACTGATGTTCAACACAGAAAAAAAAGAAAAAAACAATCAAAATTTTCCAAAGGGTTAAATTGGGGTACATGGGACCGTCAAATCTGCTTTTTTAGTCGCTTTTCAATCTTCCGTGTTCTCCTGATTCTTTTTTTATTCTTCGTCTCTCACTTTTGGCCGATCCTGCAGGGCTGCTTTCTTCATTCCTGAAATTTTCTATTTCACGAGCTTCGTTATACTCGAACGCAAATAAAACAACCCACAAGAACCCACCTTAATTGTGCTCTTTGGTCATTAGCGAGTCAATCCCGACTCCTGTTTCTTCGTCGAAGCTCGGAATAATTAGAGAATACAAATTATCGTCAAGGCTTTTCTGACCTCGACAGCGCTCGTTAATTTGGCTTTTTTTTTTTTTTGTATGATTTCATTCGCGAGAAATCCGAGATTATCCCCGATTCTTCGGATGGAAATATCGACGAATTGCGATAGAGGAATCAGGAAAAGTGCATAGTTTAGAAAATTGAAGATTGTTTGTTGAAGCAAATTGAATAACAATTAACACTGTGCAATAACATTGAAAAAATATGGCGATGATCGTTTAATACGAATGAACGATTTGAGCTGGGTTTTCAAATCAATTTTGAAGTCGTTTGATCAATTTTATCGAAGGGAAAAAGGACATGTTCGATATTCGAGAGAAAACCACACAGCAAAAACGCAGATTTGAGGAACTGAGTTTTGACTTCGTTAGTCGAACGTGATTTATTCCGCGCTAGATTTTTTATTTTCGCCAAAAAGAATTTTCGCTGTGCGAATGCAACGATTGTTAATGCAAAAATAAGCATTATCGATCAAAAATCATCGTGCAGAAGTAACGTTCTGAATTATTGAAGGCATAATTTTAACGAAGAGTTATTCACGATTGAACGGGGTTGGGATTTAAATTTGCGCAATATTCGTCGATGGAACACATTTCATTCGTTATTCATTTAACATTGACGAGGGCGAGCTTCGCGATAATTCAAATAGCGTTGCGGTCATATCCGTCGAATCGAAATAAATTTAGAAACTTTTAGCCGCGGATTGTAAATTCGAGGGTGAAATCCATTCTCGCGTTTCTGGCTCTCGAGAACGTTCAATTTGCGGCTTTTTTTTTTTTTAATACCGAGCACATTATTCAACGGGCTAAACGCACGGAATTAGCCGCAGGGCGCAATATCCCACTGACCGAACTAGCTTTTCATATACAATAAATTCATGTTTCGATCCCATGACCACCACCCATGTGAAATATCAATGATTCGAACTTCCCCGAATTTCAGGTCACGCATTTGATTTTTTTACTCGTGTTCAGGTTTGTAAAAAAATTTTGGAAATATTGACCTGCCAATGTAATAGCAAAAAAAAATATTTGACATCCGGTGAGAACATGTCAATTATTTTAATTATTTTTGAGTTACAATCTGCTTAATCCAACGTCAATTTCGATTTCAGCTAAGTTTCTCGTTTCTAAATAATTCCCAAAAAGTAAGAATAACTGAGAAAAATGAAAAGGATTCTAAAAATATGAAGTATTCCCCCTCATCGGGACCCCCTTTTAGGCCGACCTCTTTCGAATTGCTTGAAACTCGAGTATGTTTTAGTGTTGTCTGAAAGTATATTGTACACCAATTTTCAGATCTCTAACTCTTTGGAATACACCAAAAGTAATATTTCGAATTTTTTGCGTATTCAGCTCTTCGGAGCTCAGACACGGCGTGAAATGAAATAGAAAAAATTCTTTTCCAATAGCTTTCGATCAGAAAATTCTTGCGCTTTTCGAAAAAAATATCAGCGATTTCGAAAAAAAACGAATTCATTTAAATTTCGGCCAAAAACCGAAAAACGAAAAAAAATGCATAATTTAATTCAGCGGGACAATTTTTTTCATGTTTTGTATATATCTGAGAAGAAACGATATAAATTTCAAGTTGGAACTCGCATCCGTTTACTAATGCCAAGTCTTTTAGTAGGTTAAAAATTCTTAAATATTGTGTTTTTCGTATTCAACAGTTCTCTGATATGTTATACAGTTTTTTAAAACGAATTTCGAATTTTATAAATTTACTAAATTCAAAATTCGTTGAAAAACGCTATATAATATATCAGAGAACTGTTGAATACGAAAACCACGATATTTAAGAATTTTGATCCTACTAAAAGACTAGGCATTAGTAAACGGATGCGAGTTCCAAATTGAAATTTATATCGTGACTTCTCAGATATATACAAAACATGAAAAAAATTGTTCCGCTGAATGGAATTATGCTCTTTTTTGTAAATCAATTTTTTCGGTTTTTTGCCGAAATTTAAATGAATTTGTTTTTTTTTTCGAAATCGCTGATATTTTTTTTTTAAAGCGCAGGAAATTTCGATCGGAAGCTATTAAAAAAAAATTTTTTCGATTTCATTTCTCGCCGTGCCTAAGCTCCGAAGAGCTAAATACGCAAAAAGTTCGAAACATTACATTTGGTGTATTCCAAAGAGTATCATAGTTGAAAATCTGCAAATTGGTGTACAATATACTTTCAGGCAACACTAAAACATACTCGAGTTTCAATCAATTCGAAAGAGGTCGGCATGAAGGGGGTCCCGATAAGAAGGAATACCTCATATAAGTTTTGTAATTTTTGGTCAAGTGGTATTAATGACATAGTTTAAAGTTTGCTAAAAATGACCGCTTCTCTCTGATTTCCGAAGTTTCTAAAACTAAAATGTAGATTTTAATAGGGTTAATTGACATTGAGTCATAAAATACCAAAAAACTGCCCCTTTTTTCGACACTGTAATACTTGCTGAGAAAATATTTTGAAAAAAAAAAATAATAATTCATGTGTCGCGTGCGGTATCATTTGAAAAAGCTACCTCCAAGGATTTTAAAAATATTTTTTTAGAACATTGTTTAAAATTTACTAAAAATGACCAGCCTCCATGTTCTTCTAAGTTTCCAAAGCTAAAATTTAGATTTTAATAGGGTTTGTCGATATTGAGTCATAGATTACCAGAAAACTATGTGTATTTCAAAAGTGTAATAGATTAAAAAAAAAATTTATTAATAAATCGTGTGAGGTATCATTTCAAAGAGCTACGTCTAAAGATTCTGAAAAAAATTTTGAAATAATTGTTGGTTCATTGGTATTAATGATATAGTCCAAAATTTGCTAAAAATTAGATCCCTCTCTGATCTCCTAAGTTTATGAAGCTAAAATTTAGATTTTAATAGGGTTAGTAGCTATTGATTCATAGATTAACGGGAAAAAATATTGTAATCGAAAAAAAAAATTCTAAATAACAATTTTTTTTTTTACTAGTACCGAACCCTAATTGTGCAAGCCCGATTCGCTCTTGGCCGGGTTTTTTTTATGATGGAAAGCATAAAACCTCCGGGAGAGTGTGCAAAAATGCATTGAAGTGCGAGTGGCGTGCGGAGTACGGAGAGAGACCCATCAATCCATATGCCGAGAAATTTCGTGTATTTTTTTCTGCTGATCGAACGCGACGTCCAAGCGTTATTAATGACGGTGTGCTGGAAGCTTTTCCAATAGCTCCTGCGTCCGTGAACGCGTTCCACAGTAATACCGATGATGTATATAGCAAATATATATACATAATAGTAACGTGTGGTCTCTTTTTTTCGCGCGCTAGTTCCTCTCGTATAGTCGTCGAAAAACGCTTATGTATCTCGCGACGTGGAAAAATATCAAAAGCGCCCAATTTCAAGTCACAGGAAAACTTCAGGAGAGTGTGGGGCATGATGGCCCTCCTGAGCCGGTTAATACTTTTTGTGGCTTTCAACCATCAAATCAGTTTACTTTTGTTCTATTTTGAACAAATTCACCGACATTTTGCCGAAACAAAAAAAAAATTCTGGTGCACGACAGTTTCCATCATCTGAAAGATGATAAAAGAATGTTTATCCTCAAAAATTGTTTTCAATGTAAAAAATGTATTTGTTTACGGTCCATTTTACCGGCCATAAAATGGGTGATAACATGAAATTCATCATAATTTGTAGAAAAACTCTGCAAATTGGACATTTGCACGTTGCTTCCTCAACTTTATTCATAGTTCACACAGCTTCCTTTATCACAAAGTATGGCAATCGAATTTGGCTTCCTCACAAAGGAAGCTTTATTAATTATCGAAAAACATTAGTAATCAACGTGCAAATTTGCCAAATTCTTTCAAATTAACTTCTTGCCAAATTTGATTTTTGACAAATTCAATAGCGAACAACTTTGATCACTATTTTGAATGTATACAAAATCTCAGTACAATATCTCGCAAATAGCCGAAGTTAGAGTACGCTATTTAAAAAAAAAACGAAAAATAGATAAAATTTTAATCATTCGATCGATTTTCGCCAGATTTAATAACGAACATTCTCGATAGCTATATTAGCTCTGTGCTAAGTTTCAGTGCAATATCTTAAAAATTGCACAAGCTAGAGCGTTTACACTATTTTTCAAAAAACTAAAAATTTCATACAATTTTAATCCCTCGATGGATTTTTGCCAAATTCAATAGCGAATAACCTTGATAGCTATACTAGTTCCTTACAAAGTTTCACTGCAATATTTTGAAAATTGTGCAAGTTAGAGCGTTTACGCTATTTTTCGAAAAATTGAAAATTTGATAAAAAATTTATCTTTCGATTGATTTTTGTCAAATTCAATACCAAATAACCTTAATGGCTATACTAATTTTATACAAAGTTTGAGTGGAATATCTTTAAAATTACAGAAGTTAGAGCATATACGCCATTGTTGCAAAAACCAAAAAAGTCGATACAATCTGAACACCCGTTAGAATTGAAATAAAAAATGTTCATAATGAAGGGCAATTTGTGCTGAACAAGTGTACCAAATTTCAGCTTGACATTTTGAAGCGTTCTAAAGTTATTAATTATTTACACAAATTTCTATTTTTTCTAAATATGATTTCTCGATATTTCGGAACATTTTTAACATATTGGCATAAAAATTTTGAAAAACAAAAATTTCACGAAAACAAAGCTTCCTTTATGCGGAAGCAAAATTATTAAAAAAAAATGGTTGTCTTCAAAAATTCTTTTCAACGTTGAAAACGTTTTTTCTTTTGGATGGTCCATTTTACCCCTGATGTAGTGCGTCGGCCTTAGAATGGATGAATACATCAAATTCATTATAATTCGAAGAAAAACAGTAATATTTTGACCTAATTTTTTGGGTGATCCATTATGCCCCGGGTGTCGCGTCCACATTGGATCGTTAATTTTATCTCCCTTTTTTTTTTTACTAGCTCCCATGTTATTTCGCTTCTCATCCCTCTTTGAAACATCATCCAAGGCACGTACGAGCTCGTGTGGGAAAAGCTAAACGCGATCGTTCGCTGCGTCACGAGATGAAAACGCTGTCCGGATCGACTCTTCCGCATCATCATGCATCGCGCATATATTTATGTATATATTTATATATTTATATATTGTGCATGCATATGTATCGTGTCCTCTCGTCGATCCTATCCGTCGGTTATAACCAACGTGTTGCACTAATTAGTATAGCCCAAAATTGCGGGTGGGGTTGAGCAAACTCTGCAGCGAAGCATATTTGCCCGCTAGGAGAAATCACCCCCGAGCCACCCCCGCCGCAACCCCCCAACCTCCCTCTCTCATCCCCTCTGTAAATAGTGCAAACGAGGATCCATTATACGCGCATCGGTATCGAATCGAGAGAGCCTAGTGCACATCCGAAAACGATCGAATGAACAATAATTAGTGATGCGGTAGCGGCGTATATTTCGATATAATTAATTGATATTCTCGTAATCGCGGCTGTGTTCTCGCCGGACTGACGATCGGAATAATGTGTAACAGTTGACCATAAATTTGTATACATATCGGCGTTAGAGATCGTGAAAATTAGAAATTTATGCACACAGCTTCGTCATTGTTTTCCATCCTTCATTGAGCCTTTTTGTTGTAATTGTTGTTTTTGTTGTTACACTGAGAGAAAAAATTACTGAATTTGAGAACATGAATTTATTTATTAAATGAAATTATTAATTCGATTATTTATTTGTTGAACGAAGAAAATCACTCTTCATTTAAAAAATTATTTTCACGAATCCATTACTCCATTATATGAAACTCTTATTTAATAGTAACAATTAAGTGCATGATAGATTTGATTAAATTTGTATTCATTGGATTAATTACATTGATCGCATCATAAACATGAGATTATTTGAATCAAAAAAACGACATCAATATTAAATTATTTTTTTCGAACAAAATTATTTCTTTGCAATAAATTCATCATTATTTTACTTCTAAAAATATTTCTGTAGTATTTTTAATATTTATTAGATATAAAATTGATTGTGATTATTTGAAAAGAAGCTGCAGTAAAATAAATAGCACATTATTTTATTCCAATAGAATATTTGTTTGGAATGATGAAATTTTTATTTCCTTCAAGCAAAGAACTATCATTTCTATAGTATACTTTAATAGTATACACAAATTGTTAAAAATTAAAAAACTGGTTTTTTAAATGTTTTCTTATATTCGAATCTTCATAACTCCTGACTTTTTTAAAGTGCATAGTAGTGATCGATAGCGTAATAGGTAGCGTGTTAGGTAGTTAGGTAGGATAGGTATGATGGTAGGTAGGGTCGAGGGTTCGGACAGAGAAATTAGATCGAAGAATTGGCGCAGATGTGTCTTTTTTTTCTAATTATCTCTTTCTGGGGTCACTAAACTGTGCATATTAAATTATTTGGCAAGGGCTATATATTTTTTATAAAATGTTTGGCAACAATTAATAAACACGCATTTGATTGAATCAATCATTTTTCCTGTTGATTGGACTAATTAATTTGTTGATTCAACAAATTTTTTTTCTCAGAGCTTCCTGCATTAAAAAACATGCATGTTTTGAATGATAAAATGTGTTCTTGATTCAAACAACATATTACATATAATTGATAACATATTGTTATATTCAAGTAAATTTGTTTATTTAAACAGAAATTTATGGAATTGACTGAAAAAATGAACCAAGTAAATATATAAGGGAACCAATCTAATATGTTTTGGCAAATAATGAAAAAAATGATTCTTTGCCTTCAAAACTTTATTTCATTGGTTCTAGTAATTTTTTCTCCCAGTGTAAAGATCAATAAAAAATCTCGCTTAAATAATTGTAAAAGATTATCAAAAAAGCAAGCAATTGAGCGTTTTCAAATTTAAATTAAGTTTAAACTAAATTTTTTATTTTTCAATGTGCACGGTCTTCCTTTCTTTTTTAAACATTTTTTTATTTTCTCAAATTTGAATACCTTGAACGATTCTTTTCAAATTCAATAGCAACTGCGTTTGTCTAAAAAGTTTTAGTCTGAAAATATGTACAATTACTAAAATTGGAACGTCTTGGAACAATTTTTGTAATTTGATTTTTTGTTTGCTTTCAATTTCCCAATCATGCTTTCTAAATTCAATATCAACTATTTTTGTCAATTCGAGTTGGAAATTTCAGCTTGAAAACTACAAAATTATGAAACTCAAAACATTTTCGAGCCTTTTTTAGATATTTTAAAATTCTTGAAAATCTAGACCCCTGCATCGATTTGTTATAAATTCGATACTAATTATTTTTATCACGTGGGTTAGTCCAAAAATTTGGCTCGGGAGCTGAAAAATTAAAAAAGCCAGAGCACATATTAGATATTCTTTTAAAAAAATTCACAAGAACTCTCAATTCAAAATTCTTTATCGATTCTGATAAAATACGTCGGCTAGAATTTTTTGAGGTCTCAAATACTTCCAAAAATATTTCTAACGGATCGATTATTCGTAAAATTAAAAATTGATGAATATTGTCAGTCGAATATATAAAAGGAACATCCGCGATATGACGAATAGAAGTTAAAAATGGTTGAATGGCGGAGCAATTTTTGTAACGATTCATTGTTATACGTAGTTCGTTTAACGAACTATTGAATTTCCAGTACCATGTAAATATATGTACATATATATATAGCCTTGAAGCACACGTTCCTCGAGTGCGAAGTATATCACGCACTGAATATCCCCTAACAGTGATTGATAGTAATCGCTCTCGATAACTCGAGATGCACGATATCCTCTATTTGAATTGGAGGATTCGATACTCCGCGTGCTGAACCGTCGGTTCATACATTTACATACAAGCTCGATATCCTCAACTCGATTCCTACTTGTCCGAGATGCCTCCCTACAATAGAAGGTGTTCCTTAAGGCGGTATTCTTTGAAATTGTTAGTCGGTTTTCAAATTGTTAGCCTATGTTGAACTTTTCATGCATTGTCCTGGTCACAATTTTGACTTGAATCCAAAAGTGCCGCGTTCATCCTGTGGGAAAAAGTGTTATGAAGAATATGAGACATTGTGGAACAAAATCTGTCCAGCGGTTTTTTCCGAATCACGCGTAGAGTGTAAAAACTCAAAATTAGGTTTTTTTAGGAAACCGGTGCACCTTAAGGATTCTAACTAGTACCAAAAAATTATCATTCGGTACCTAAAATGGTGGACGATACCGTAAAACGGGGCTAATTTGACTTTGGGGGTTACTTTGTTGGTTTTTGGGGCTACTTTGGACGAACAGCAAAATGCGGTAAAAACGTGTGCGCAGTGAACCCTCGTGACCTTGTGGGGCGGGAGGGGGTGTGGGGAGTGGGTAGAAGAGGAAAAAAAGTCATTCATAATCCAGGTACACAGATATGTGTAACAAGCCAAGATGTCCGACAATCGATGATGCCATTCGCATGAAGAGAATAAAGAAGGGCAAGAAGAACGACGCCAACCTCTGTTACATCTGTAAGACCCGAATTCCAAGTCATAAGTCCTACCTTAAGATCGAACTTTCCATCGAACTCAAGTTGGAACTCAAGATCGAACTTAAGTTCCAATTTAAGATGAATCGTAAGTTGAACTAAAGTGCCATTATAAGTTCATACTTAAGTTCAAACTTTAGTGCAAACTTCCGATCGATCTTAAGTTCAAATTTAAATTTGGTTTGAAGTGCGAACTTAAGATCCGTCTTGAGCTTAAACTTAAGTTTGAACGTACTTAATTATTTTCACAACTAATTTAAAATAACACGGTTGAGGGAGGTGATGAAAGAAGTTTGATCGGACTTGAGTTCATGCTCAAGATGGATCTCAAGATCAAACCTCAAACCAAATTTAAGTTTGAACTTAAGATCGATTTGTAGTTCGCATTAAAATTTGAAAATAAGTATGAACTTGTAATGATACTTAAGTTCAAACTTAAGGATCATCTTGAATTTGAACTTAAGTTCGATCTAAAATTCAAATTTGAGTTCAATAAAAAGTTTGATCTCAAGTTTGATCTTAAGAACTTGAAATTTGGGCCTAAGTATTTGATATTTTTATGTAAAATATTTCTTCAATAAAAATAACGAATTGATTGTAAAAAATCGTTGGTTTTCATTTCATTTCATGTACAATGTATAAAATATTATTGTTTTTTATCAAAATGATGTTAAAGCTGCATTTACGATGTGGATCTTTGACATAAGTTGCATTTCAATGCCTCTCCAAAGTAGCCCCACAATCGAGGTTACTTTGGCCTTTTTTTTCTAAATATATAAAATTGTGAGGGTCTGGTGGAGCTTGCTATTGTTATACATTTTATAGCCAAAGGACACATTGTTCTGTTCGAGCAAAAAAAAATTAATTTTGGACGTTAAAAAAAAGTTACGACCAAAAAACTTCCGAAACACCAACAAGTAGCCCCGTTTTACGGTACATCATATTTGTAGGCATCCTACAAAAATTATAAATTATTATTAATAATCATCATTATTACGCTGACTTGACCCCCTTAAGTCAGATAAATCCCGTTGATTTGCGCGTAAACAAGTTTCAAGCCTTGTCAATCTCGCGATCAAAAAAATCCTCAGTTCGGCGTGCAATTATCCAATGATCCTTTTCTTCATTGATTCTTTCGTTCCGCGCATTCTTTCATTCTCAGTGCGAAGAAATGTCCGAATGCTCATTGGAAAATGCGTTTGAAGGCTACACATCGCATCCTCTCGCTCCTCTTCTTTTTAATGCTGCACGTGAAATCACTGAGAGCTCTCGGCCGCGATTCGCGCGACTTTTATGAACACTGGGGCAAGATTTACGGGATTTTTCACAGTGGAATCCCGCCCTGGCGTACATACCATTGTGCAACCCGATCTCATAAACAACCGTGTTTTTTCCGAGCGAAGAATAATCGATCGGAATGCCGGACCGCACTCACCCTTTTTCACCACACCCATCTACTATATCTGTAACATATATAACTGTCTATCTATTACAACTTCGTGCCCGGCATGCTACTTTTTTTCATCTCTCATTTGTTTTTCTCGACTATTCGACTGATTTTGTAAATTTCGATTTAGGAAGGTATCGAGATTTTCCATCCAACAGAACTTGACGTTTGAGAGGCGAAAGTCTTGAGTCTTTTATTATTTTTTCCTCCTCCTTTTGTTCGAATGATTTCTGAAGAGAACAATTACGATGAATCTCATTTCTGAGTGTGGAATTTTGGACAATTCGTTAAGGATAAAATAAACTCTTTTGCCCTGGGAGTTCAATAAAAATTCACGATTCCTCGTCAATGTTTTTAAGTGTAAAATACAACTAGAGTTGGGCAAAGTACTTGAAAGTACTTCAAGTATCAAGTACAAAGTACCGTAGGTACTTTGAAGTATCAAGTACCGGTGGTATTTGAAGTACAAAGTACTTGTTACTTGCAAGTACTTGAAAAAATCAAGTACCAGTATCAAGTCGTACTTTTCAAGTTTTCGGGTACGTCTCGTAAATTCTGGTACTTGGGTCATTCCATATCAAATCGACCAAGAGTTGGAATCGACCACTTTCAATTTCGATGAAATTTAGTCAGAAGTCTTGTTTTATCATAAAACCAAGTTCTACGAAGGAAAAAAAATTGAATTTTTTTTTTTCAAAAGTTAGGCAAAATTCGAAATTTAACCATTTTTCAATTTTTTTTCTAAATATCTTGAAAACTATGATAGTTATGAAAATAGTTTGTTTTGTCTTGAAGAGTATACTTGGAGCTACGAAAAAAAAAATATTCTGACAACAAATTTTGAAAAATGATGAATTTGGAGAATTTTGAACTTTTTAAAATCGTGAAAATCCACAATTAACATCGAATTTTTTGTTCAATTTTTTAAATATAATACCTTGTACTGTTTTGAAAAGATTCTGAAATTTTCAGAAAGGTGTTTTTGTTGTTTCAAAAATACGAATTTTTTTAAGTTGAGCAATCATGTAATTTTGTAATTTCGAGCACCCAAAATTACACGATTGATCAACTTCACTTAACTTGGAGGTAAAAAAAGTTTTACTAAAATTCAAAAATTCATATTTTTGAAACGAAAAAAAAAACACATTTCTGAATATTTCACGATTTTTTAGTATCAGTACAAGGTGTTACATAAAAAAAATAAAACCAAAAATTTAATGGCGATCGTGGATTTTCACGATTTTGAAAAATTCTCCAAATTCATCATTTTTCAAAAATTTGTTTCGGAATATTTTTGTTCCGTAGCCTCAAGTATACTCTTTAAGACGAACCCAGAACGATTTTTCCATAACTATAATAGTTTTCGAAATATTTAAAAAATAAACTTGAAAAAATTGTGAAATATTGAATTTTCGAAAAAAAAATTCAATTTTTTTCCTTTGTTAGAACTTTATTTTATGACAAAAGAAAACTTCTGACCAAATTTCATTGAAATTGAAAGGGGTCGATTCCAAATATTGGTCGATTTGACATGGAATGACCCATATTCAAAGGCTTTGCACATGCAACCATCAGCAAGACACATTCAAAAGTACTTGATACTTGTACTTGAAAAAAGTACTTCAAGTACATAAAAGTATTAATATTTAAGAACAATACCTGAAGTACTTTTTAAGTACTTTACACTTGCGAGTACTGTACTTCAAGTACCTGCAAGTACCGAGTACTTTCAAGTACTGCCCAGCTCTGAATACAACCAATCCTTCACAGAGTAGCAAGATATAATAAATGTAGAGTTCAAAATAAATCCAGCTGACCGCCAAAAGTGGAAGAGCCAGGACCGTGCATAAAGGAATATTCCTTTGCATAAAATTATTTTTTCACGAGCCGTTAACAAAAACTTTCCACCGTGTCAGTTCGAAAGGAATTCATTGGTCAGTGTCTTTGCAAATTTTTTTTTTTCGTCAAGCTGCAGTTACGTTTGAGCGTTTAAAAACGTACTAAAGAAAGGGTGTGCGGATTATAAAAGCTCGTGAGAAAGTGCTGATATTATTGTCATTGGATAAAACCAAATCGTCATCACCGTCAGTGATGACTGGATTGAGGTGGCGTTCGGGTCGTGGTGTTAAGCTCTCGCCGGATAAATGTGCGCGATGTATTATTATGCGAGCAAGCTGACTGCGGCGGCCCTGAGCGCAGGTTTGCGCGGTGGAGGTGGATCAGGTGGCGGTGGCGGTGGACCCGATGGCAGCGGTGGAATATGCCGATGTCACGAGATGGACAGGCAACCCGAGCCAAGAACTCCCGATCGTTCGCCGTGCATCGCCACTTTGCCACCGCCACCGCCGCGTGTCCAGCAACATTCGAGGCACGCCAAGGTAAACTCAGGCACCGCTGGACCGACAACATCGGCCGAGCATGTTGTCGCCACCGCGAGCATCGAACATCCGAGATCGAATCAGCATCATCGACATCGAACAAAGCACAAGGTATGCTCGAATATGCGCCATTATTTCGACAATGAAATTACAATCCTCGGGAAAATGTCATCATTACGGGTTTAGGCCACTCTGAAGACCAAGAAAGGTTATATTTCATGATATTTTTTTAGCGAAACCATAAAATTGGATTTACAAAAAAGGTGTTCTGTCATACATTTAATTGGCAATACATCGTTATTTTTTCATGGGGATATATGTCAAAATGGCGACTGTGCACCGTTTATCCGATGACGCCTTTATTTCAAGGTCGACGACCGAACCGACAGCTCCTATAATTTTTTAGTTACGATTAGGCTCCAAAGTTTTTTCGATTGTATATAAGAACAGCTGTAGAAGTATGTAGGATGTTTCTGATATGTTGTTTTTTGTAAAATGGTGCATTTCTAAATCAAAAAGTATAAAATTCCATGAGGAAATCGTCAGGAAATTGTTCGTAAAAAAGGAACTATGCAATATGATGAAAAAAATGTTACGTACTGCTTTAGGAAATGTTATTTTGAATGTACAGTTGAAATTTCAAATGAATTGGTTGGAATTTGTTTGAGTTGTGAGTTCGTCCGACTTGAAAAATGTAGTTCTGAGACAAACGCGTTTGAAGTTCGTAGAAAAAGCTCGCTGCGAATGAAGAGGGGTTGCACTAAAATATAAAAATCGAGTTCTTGGGGATTATTCACTCACTCAATCTTTCGGAATATACATCTATAGATACTAAGGTGCCGTTTTAACAGAAAAATAAAATCGATTTTTTTTGGAAATCTTAGAGTGGCCTAATCCCTTAAACCTTCATTACGGCAAAAAATGATCCATTTCAATGAAATATTGTTCATTTGCATTGAGTAAGATGTATGTTATGCAAATAGACTTTTATATGAATAGCAGCCCGATAGATATTTATTAGACTGCAGATTCAAAAAAAGCGACTATTTTTTTGTTTTTCGCTGTAACATATTAAATACATTCGGGAAGGTGAAAAAAGATGCCTGTTAAAGATAGAGCTCTTAATAAAAATATTTAGCGGTGGCACATCGCATATTTTGATTTCCCATTTAAATAACAGAGGAAAAAAAAATTTCAAACTCTGAAATTTTATATCTCGGCTTCAAGTCAAGTACCAAAATGAACGATGCATATTCTTGTAGGGAATTGAACGCTCTACAAAAAAGATCTCTTGTGATTTTTCGATAAACTCACTCCTTCAAATGTTATTCACGGCCTAATATATATGGGTCAAAACGCCAATTATGGACGTTGGATCCAGCCTCACCCCCTCAAATTTCAAAATACGGGCCATGGCTAAAAAACAGCTTTTTAGATTTAAAACTCGATTTTGAGAGCTTTTCACAAGCATTATCGGAAAAGCAATATTTTTTTTGGAAAGCTGAGACTTTTTTACTCAAAAAATGTATTTTTTCAGAAAAAAAATTATCATAACGGAAGATGGCAAAAAAATTAATAAAATCAATTTTTGTTCTTTCATTAATTTCTGGTATGTTTATGGAGAACCCATCTCGGAAAATACATATTCCATGTAAAATTGTCCCAGCTTTTCGAAAACAACATTGAAAAAATTTTCAAAATTTGGGCAACGGCTAAAAAACAGCTTTTTAGACTTTAAGCTCAATTTTAAGATCTTTCCAAGTGCATAAACAAAAAAACAATATTTTTTTTAAAGCTGAGACTCTTTCACGCAAAAAACCTATTTTTTGCAATTTTTTTTATTGTGGTAGAAGATGGCAGGTCATAATGAATAAAACGAAAATTGTAAAACTAGACGGAATACCCCATGTAATGACTGCGTAAGTTAAAGGGGAAAAAATCTGAAAAAATTTGGGAATGTCTTTTTCAATGAGCACTTTCAGCTAAAAAAAATGCGAAAAGATCTGAAGGGGTGAGGCCAGATCCGACGTCCATAATTGGCGTTTTTACCCATATGTATATGAGACTGTCAATATATGGGTGAACTTAATGTTGGTCATTTCTTTAAAAATTAGGTAATTTATGTTAATATAATTTGAACTTTTGTTTCAAGAAAGACTTTATGATATTTAGTAATAAGTTTCTCCATTTTGCCGGAAACTAAAAAAAAAAGTGAAATTTACTCTAAATTTAACTTTAACCTTGAATAACTTTTGAAGGAGTGAGTTTATCGAAAAATCATAGATCTTTTTTGTAGAGCGTTCAATTCTCTACGAGAATATGTGTCGTTCATTTTGGTACATCGACCTGAAGCCTAGATATAAAATTAAAAAGTTTGAAATTTTTGTTTCCTGTGTTATTTAAATGGGAAATAGAAATTTGCGATGAGACATATCTAAATATTTATATCAAGAGCTTTGCTTTTAACAGGCATCTTTTTTCACCTCTCCGAAAGTATTTAATATGTTATTTCGAAAAACAAAAAATAGTCGCTTTTTTTGAATATACACCTTGAAGGATCCAAGGATCTCCCGTAAACTCGTATTTTCTCCACTCTTGTCCCACTTTCCTCTCTTCGTATTCGCTGAGAACGTCGTATCACAAACGTCTTAACGATTTTGCAAAAGTGATCCGCAGAGAGTATCGCAACTCTTCCTGCTCTTATTTTCCGCTTTTATCACTTCTGCTTCTATTTTTCTCGTTTCTCACGCTTTTACTCTCGAATCTACCAAAATTCGCAACAACGTTCGAGCCTTCTTCACGCACTTCGAATCCTTTTGCACGTCTCTGGATGCTCGTAACTCGCACGTACTTGGCAGCTTTTCTCGTTGCCACAATCACTGCATCAAACCGTCTTTCTATTCCCAGACGTGCATCTTTCACTCAACTGCTCTGGGCTTCTGTGACTACACATCATTGAAGATGTCGTTAAATTGTCTAACGTCAGTGGTTAAACGTGTTGATGCTCACGAGGCCATTATTTCTCTAGAATTTTCGCTGTCAATTTAAAAATGCAGCTACAGCGAAATTTCGTTTCTTCGTCCTGGAAGGTTAAAACTTCCCTGCGGAAATTCTCAACGTTGAAGGACATTGCTGGAAACAAGAATTTCTGTGATCAGAAAGTATCTTATTCAATGATCCTGAGAATCGTTTGTCATCCACAGTTCAATATTGTTTTTACCATAAAAAGGACAGCTTTTTGATCGAAAAATTTAACGATAAATAAATAAATTATGCAAAAAGTTGTTTCCAGTAATATTCAATGTTTCGCCGAGGGCATTTTTCAACCCGCACGGAAATAAAGTATATGTGAAATATATTCGAAAATATATACAAAATATACGTTTTATATTTTGTTCCAAAAATTAGATATTTTTTATATATTTTTCAATATATTTACGAGTATATGCAATGTATAGTGATGAATATACTGCAAAACATATGCAAAATATATTTTTCATATAAGCAGTATGTATCCTTGATGTATTGTACAATATATTCTAATTTACATGCAGATGTATATTACAAAATGTACGCAAAATATATATTTCATACAGGTAGAATGCATGCAGCATATATTGTAAAATACATTCAACATTACATGTAGATGCATATTACAAAGTATATGCAAAATGTACATTTTGCATATACTTTGTAATATGCAATATATATTGTATGTAAGAAGAATACATCTGTGCCTACATTTCGCATACATGTAATATGTATACCCACAGAAAAGATTTATTTGAAACAAATAAAATTTCTTATTTAAATATGGGCCTAATACGGTTTTATTAGTATCGAATATTTGGATTTATTTTAATTCAAGTTCACTATTTCTTAGCTTCTTTTATTTGGCCCTAATGAAATATTTATTTGCCTGCAATAAATAAGTTATTTGCTTCAAATAAAAATTTATTTGATAGTAATAAAAAATTTATTTAAAAATGCTCTTATTGAATTTATATTAGTTGCCACTGAAAATTTTTTATTTGTTACAAATAAAGAATTTATTTGGTCATGACCATCTGTTCCATGACCATCCATAACCTAAAAACTTGGGACTCGGGATTAATATGGGAATATGGGAATAATATGGGAAATTAGGGAATTTTGATTAATATGGGAATATACGAGATCGTCCTATTATTGGGTGTGAATAACTTTTTTGGCCAATCAGTCTTGGTTGTTTGCTCACTCATGTGAATCATGCGTGTTAACAACCTATTGACTTTTGAAGATGTCGATAAATTGTTCGAGCCCCGAATCGCAAAGAAAATCTCGCGTGTCCTCGTCCACGTCACAATATTTCACTAAAATCACAAAATCACGTACAAACGGAAACACGTACGTATACGTGAATATGCCAACTCTGGACTGGACGCCATATTGTGCGCGCAGTACGACGCAGCGCACATTTAAATAAATTTTATTTGACGTAAATAAATTGCTATTCAAATTTAATATTTTAAATAGATCATTTGTTTGTTGTAAGTAAATCGCTATTTCGACGAACCAATATAAATATGTTATTTATTCGGCACCAGTAAATAAATTTATATATTTGTTTCAAGTATGACTAAATGGCATGATCAAATAAAATCTTCGTCAATACAAATACATCCTTATTAATTCTAAATAAAATTTTCGCAAGTATGTGAATTTATTTGATTCTAATAAATTTTTTCTGTGGGTGTATCTGCCGTACATTTTGTATACACTTCTAAAATATATATTTTGTTCCAAAAATTGGATATTTTTAATATATTTCTCGTATACGCTGCATTTATTTTTTTATATGCACAATATACAGCATATATTTAAAATATATTTATTATCTATTTATTACCTATTTGTTATATATAGAAAAATATATTATTGCATATACTTTATTTCCGTGAGGGAACGCATACTATAAATTGAGAAATTATGGTAAATTTTGGGGAAGTTGGCGAAAAATAGTGGCTGAATTGTTTAAGAATGCTTCATATGCGCATGCAACATCACTATAGCGCGTATATATGTGTATAAGAAAAATCTGCAACAAGGATAAGAGAAAAAAGCTTAGCGAGCTGTGTATGGCTGAGCGCGAGTGAGCTGTCGAGAGCCAGGAGCTACAGCGACCAGAGGTGAAGATGAAAGGAGTGAAAAAAAGGAAAAAAAAATAGTACACTGTGGATGGAGATGAGCACGAGCCTGGGTAAAGCGCGCGGGTTCTCTTTTAAACGCTCGCAAGCTTTCGTCCACACTTTCCCTCTTTTTCGCGACTTTTCTGCACATCCATCCACAACTCTGTCCTTCGAGTCTTCCACGCCTTTTATGCTTTGTGCCCTTTGCTCATTCGACCTTTTTTCTTTTCGTCTTCTATATATATAGAAATATTTATATTTGAGACTCTTCTCGGCTAATACGAAAAACTCGCTCTCGCGGTTACTCTCTGCTTTCACTATTCGTTGAGTACAGAGAAAAAAACTACCCAACTTCGTGAAAGGCACTCGGTGACGAGAAAATAAAAGTTCAAAGTAAGCGCGAGTGCGAATTGAAAATTTATATTTGGAGCGTTATTTTGACACAAGATTAACCATAATGGGAGGAAACAAGTTTTATTTCAGACGTAATAAAATTTCTTTCAATCGGATAAAATGTACTTTTAAGGGGTTCCTTGTGTTTTTAAAGTCAAAAATAGTATATTTTCGTTTTTTATATAATAAATATGGGTCATTCCATGTCAAATCGACCAAGAGTTGGAGTCGATCCCTCTCAATTTCGATGAAAATTGGTCACATGTTTTCGTTTTCAATAGAACAAAGTACTACTAAGGCAAAAAAAATGGAATTTTTTTTTTCGAAAGTTATGCAAAATTCAAAGTTTCACAATTTTTTGTATCTGTCAAGTTTATTTTTTAATTATCTTGAAAACTATTATAGTTACGAAAAATCGTTCTGAATTAGTTTTAAAGAGTATACGTGGGGCTACGAAAAAAAAAAATATTCCGAAAAAAAAGTTTAAAAAATGATGAATTTGGAAAATTTTGAATGTTCAAAAATTGTAAAAATCCAAGTTTCATATTTTATATTTGGTTTAATTTTTTTTATGTAATACCTTGTACTGATCTTGAAAGATCCTGAAATTTTCAAACAGGTGTTTTTTTTTGTTTCAAAAATATACATTTTTGAATTTTAAAAAATCGTGCAAATCCACGATAAACATTAAACTTTTGGTTAATTTTTTTTTATATAATACCTTGTTCTAATCTTGAAAGATCCAGAAATTTTCAGGATGGTGTGTTTTTGTTTTTCCTCTAAACTAAGTAAAGTTGAGCAATCATGTAATTCTGTAATTTTGAGCAGTAAAAACTTTAATTAATGACAATTGAAGAAAAAAATTTTTTTTTACTCAAATTCAAAAATTTATATTTTTGAAACAAAGACACACCATCCTGAAAGTTAAAGGATCTTTTAAAATCAGTACAAGGTGTTATATTAAACAAATTGAACCAAATATAAAATATGGAACTTGGAATTTTTACGATTTTTGAACATTCAAAATTCTCCAAATTCATCATTTTTCAAATTTTTTTTTTTTTAATATTTTTTTTTTCAGAACGATTTTCCATAACTATAATAGTTTTCAAGATATTTAAAAAATAACCTTAACAGATTTGAAAAATGTCAAATTTTGAATTTTGCTCGTTATCGAACAATTAACATTAACAAATTAAATTAAATGTAGTCTTATGAAAACTGATATAACTTTGCGATAAGTTTTTTTTGTTGACCTTTCAATTTTTTAATATGTTCACTATATTGAAAGCAATGGAAACATAACGAAGTTTATTGATAAGTATTTTTATATTTGTTTAAAAAATTGTTCTTAACGAAATGTTAATGTTTCAATAACGAGCTTCCTAATCGTCGTGAAATTTTTACACGACCTCTTAAATACTTCATACAAAAACATACCAAATTTTCAGAATTTTCTCATTAATTTTTCATTTCAACCCTTAAGGGGGTTGAAGTAATGATGATAGAATTCTAAAAATTTAATATGTTTTTACATGAAGTATTTAGGAGGTCGTGTAAAAATTTCACGACGATTAAGAAGCTATTTATTGAAAAATTAACATAAAAAAATTTCATTGGGACTCAACATCCTCAAGGTTCGATTATAAATCGATTACGATTTATTATGCACAATTTTTATAACTGTCGCCTGTGTCTGTGTCGAAGTTCGAATTAATTTGTCTAAATGTATTCATCAAGACGAAAAGATCCTCAGTTCCAGTCTTCTTAATACATAGATATAGTGCGACATTTTTATAAAGTGTCTGCAAACTTTTTTCCGTTTACAAGCGATTGTCTCGCTAATGTGACACAGTATGCCAGACACCCTTATATCCCATTAAAAATACTGTCAAGAACGAACGTGGGGTCGGTTTTCGTTCTTGTATCAAGGCAACCCCAAGGCAATTAATTTCCTTTCTTTTCCTCCGCTTTTCCTTCCTTCTTCTCGCCCTCTTCATGCACATCGCATCCTTCTTTTTTCCACACTGAGAAAGAGCCACGGATTTCGAGACTGATTTAATTTTAATTGTCATTCTATTAGAGACGCTCCTTTCTACACCAAAAAAACAATTTTGTCACGCCCTTTACGTTTGCATATTTTATCATTTTTACACTCGAGCCCATTCTCGTCGTCCTTTTTATTCCTGGCAAACATTTGCGTATTCCGATATTTTTCTTTCTTTCATCGAGATCTCAAAATCAAAAGTCTATTGGGAACGCGGAAAAAAATGATCAGTAACAATTCATGTGTAATATTTAAAAAATTACTTAATTCAATGTAGAATATACGGTTCAGAACTGTAATTCAGGCGTTTTACTGGGAATCCATTATAAATTAATGGATTTAATGGAGTTTCTACTTTGTAAACCATTAAAAATGCTGAATCACACTGTAAAAAATGCAAGGTTCACCGCAAAAAAATGACAAAGTAGAAATCACAAGCAGAAACGACGAAATCCAATGTGTTTGAAGTGTAAAATTTACCATTGCCTCTGTAGAATATTCAAAGCACATAATTAGAAATTGCAGTGTTCCCAGTGAAAAATCAAATGCGCGCTGCAAAATATGCAACGTCAATTTTAATTCTTACAGCGTGGAACTGTAACGGGACGACCTGCGGCGTGCCGCGATCTCGGCAATTCGCCCGAGATCCGCTAGATAGCGTCGGACGGCGCGTCCTCTCGCGCCAGCGAGAGAGCCACCGAGCACCTATAAGGGAACGTACTCATACTACGTGACCCATTTTTTACCATTTTTAGGAGGCGCTGTTGATGGAGAAAACTGTAAAAATTAATGGGAATCTCAGCAGTTCTCACAGTTCATTTTTTTTCCGTGAGAGAAAAAAATTTCCGCTCCAAAAATATTTGCACATTATTTTACTGAGGAAGCTTGGAAAAGATCAGACTTCAATTTGATTATTTCAACATTAATTCCGCTGCAACAGTCGCTTCCTATTTTTCCTTTTGTCACTTAATTTCTGACAAAGTACAATGAAGTTGCCCTTTTAACTCGAGGGATATCAAGCTTGCTCAAGAATTTATACCATCGAGCTTACGCCCCCATTCAGTCATTCGCACTCTCCTCGTCCCTTTTCCTCTTCGTCCCTTATTCTTTTTCCTTCTCTCGTCGCGGCGCGAACCTTTCTCGTCTCGCCGCTCTTAAACTTTTGCCACAATCAATCCTCCGCCATCCAACGTTCCATTATCGAGAAATTTCTGCCTGAAAGAGTCCCCCCCCCCCCCCCCCCACCTCTTTCAATCTCTCCCGCTCTCTTTCTCCGACTCGTGATAACATCGATGAATGAATATCGTTTTAGTCGACTGCATCCGAGACTCCTGAAAATATACCTTCTCTCCATCTTCCCAATTCTTCATATATATACGTATATCTTTCATTCCTTCTTCCAGATTTCCGTCCATATTATTCGTCGACGACGAGAAAGGGACAAATAAAGGGAAGAAAATATGGAGCCGGAAAAAAAACGGCAAGGCATAATCAAAGGATAGACTTTCTTCACGAACATTCTGCACGATTCTTGCCTTCGGTCTTCGTCGAACTTTTTTTTGTCCACGAACGATCGAGGAATTCTGCTTCTGGGCCTCACTTAGTTTGCAAGTTGCGCGAGGTTTCATCGAAAAAATCTTGGTGACCAAACTCCTTCTTTCCTCCTTTCCCTCCTTATGTTCGTTTTCTCTCTTTTAAGGCAGTCGCTTTTCCTTCGAGTATCGAACTCGTCGTATAAATTTCAACGTGGCAACGCAAGCTCCGACATCGTTAGTACAAGAAAACTTGTAGCGAGAAAGGACAAAAGCTCATGAATTCGTGTGTGTTTCGAGAGTGCTGGGAGTTGGTTTTCTTCGGTCAAGTTGTACGAGAGTGTGCCCCAAGGCGTTGCGCTGAGAATTCGTTGAAACTTTTTCACCAATTTTTTTAACAAAAAGTATACACATATATATGAGGAATTCCACACCGATTCGACCTGGGTCTGACCCTTCGCCTCTCCAATTTCGTCCGCAATTTTTTATGGTTTTGTAGTACCTCTGAAAAGGACTCAGGATTTTTTAAAGATTTTTTTGGAGTGATGTGGCTTAATTATAATTTTATAAACAAATTACTTCTAGCCCAAATTTGAAAATCTGTAAATACCTCCAAAAATCCCGTTTTTCATATGAAATTTTCAAACGTTGAGCCAAAGTAGGCAGGGGTTTCCTTCCATTTATAACAAGTTTTTTCAAAAAGAAAAATTTTGTTTTTTCACATAGGAGGAGAAACCTGAATTGAGTGGGCCCTTATCCAAAGATTTTCTTAAACATCTTAAATTCATACAAAAATGTTTGGATAACGCCCCACTCAATTTAGGTTCCTCCTTCCATTATTATTGTATTTTTTATTTTCGAAAAAGCTTGGTATAAACAAAGAAGAACCATTTTGGCTCAATGCTTGGAATTTTTTATATAAAAAACGAGATTTTTGTGATTTTTTACTGATTTTTTCGTATGGAATGCCCCATATGTACATAAGACATCCCATGCGAAATTGACCAATCCGTAACCCCGATCATTTTTAATTTTGTTGAAATTTTTTTTCTTTGTACGTACTGAAAGCAGTCTCAGAATTTTTTTAGATTTTTGTCTCAATCCTTCCAGCCACAATAAATTTTTCGAAATTTCATACAATTTTCTTTCAAATGCGCATGACTTTTTAAAAAATGAAGATATGAAAAAAAAACTGAAAATCGTTTTTTTTCGTCTTGAGTTTTAGCTTCATAAAAAAAATATTTAAACCCTAAGTATTTTTTTTTAACTTCGAGTATTTTGATTCGTTTGAAAAAATTCACCACTTTTTGAGATATACATTTTTACCAGTACTGAAAAATTCGCAGCTTGTGATATTAAAAAATTCACAGTACGTGATAACTTGTATTTTTTACTACTTTTGAAGTTATACGTAAAACTAAAAAAGTAAGATAAATGACCGCTGTGGGACTGATTCATATTTGATCAGTCACCTGACCTTATAAACAGAAGGGCTCAACGCTTGAAATTATTCATTTTAAAAACGAGATTTTTGTGAATTTTTACAAATTTTTAAATTTGGGCTGAAATTAATTTGTTTACAAAATTATAATTAAGTCAAATCGCTCCAAAAAACCTGAAAAAAATACTGAGTGCAGAGGTACTACAAAACCATAAAAAATTGCGGACCAAATCGGAGAGGTGAAAGGTCAGACCCAGGTCGAATCGGTGTGGAATGCCCCATATATACATCATGTTGGGTCGGATTGCCATTTTTGCGGCTCCGTCCCGAGCCTTTTTCTCTCCCGCAGCCGCCTCCTCGAAACTTTATTCCATTCCCTCTTCCTCTCTTCCTTCTTGGCGAAGTGCGCGATCCGCAGTCGAAGGATTCGCGCTTCCTTGCAGCGTGCTATTTCACCTGGTGGGCTTCCTGACGCGAGACGTCCGATCGGGACTTCGACTTTGCCGAACGTCATCTGCAACGAGCTTCTCGTCGTCGGAGTTCAGAGAGAAGAAAAAAGAGGATGAAAATGAAAAAAAAAGTTCTCAAAAAAAAGTTGCATGGAGAGCAGGGATAAAATGCACCAGTAGCGAGTACTTTTTGCTCCGTGAGATTGGACCGGCTGCTTGAGATTTTACGGCATCGCGGTACCGCAGCAACACACTCCTTTTCTCACTCACTCTCTCTCTCGTCCTTTCTCGCTTTTTACCCTTTCTCCGGTATATCGTTTTATCCTTTTTCACCGTCTCGCAGGATAAGAGACGCCTTATTCTCGCGCAGTTCAAGAGAGATCAAAGCTCACAGGATCTCAAATCTCTATTGCACGGATTGAGACCAGAGAGAGAGAGAGAGATTTGAAGCGAAGATTTTGGGAAACGATGTATGGCGGAACCACGACTGCAGCGAGACTCCACCAGGAATATCTATCCATCGTGGCGTTGCATTTCGTTTGCGAAGAAACTTTTGGCGGAGTCCTTGAGCCGCGAGGAAGTCTGAAAGCTTTAAGTGTGCACCATTCAAAGGATCTCCCAGCGCACTGAACCGATTCTTGATCCTTGCGGTCTTGTACTTAAAAATAGGGGAAAAAACGTCCTGATACGAGAAGATTCCGCCATTGACGTTGTCATATTGCCAAGAATAAATGGCAGCACATCCTTTGAGGATCTTGCTTGATAATCTGGTGTTTTGGATCTCTAAACGTTCAATTAACGAGGACTTGAAGTTCTGAACGTTCAGCTGGACGAATCGTCAAAGGGATTGTCTTTATCATTTTTATCTTGAGGAAAAGATTCGATTCTGCGTGGAAAACTAAGTTGCTATATTGCCACTTTGTGTCCGGCTCAATTACCCTAACAATGACAATGGTTAACCAAATTTTCTGACCACGAAGATCAATCCAAAGTTTCTTTTAATCGATCAAAATTTAAATCATCCAGATAACCTGAGATAAAAAGCTGGGATTACCCAAAAAAATCCCAGAAGAATTTAGTTCAACCCTCAGGGAACTTGTGTATGGGTCATTCCATGTCAAATCGACCAATAGTTGGAATCGACCGATTTTAATTTCGATGAAATTCGCTCAGGAGTTTTGTTTTATCATAAAACGAAGTTCTACCAAAGGAAAAAAAATTAATGAATTTTTTTTTTTTTGAGAATGTTAAATTTCAAAATTTTTTCGATTTTTCAAGTTTTTTTTTCAATATCTCAAAAACTATTATAGTTACGAAAAGATCGTTCTGGATTCGTCTTAAAGAGTATGCTTGAAGCTACGAAAAAAATGTTCCGAAAAAAAAACTTGAAAAATGATGAATTTGGAGAATTTTGAATTTTTAAAAATCGTGAAAATCCAGGATCAACATCAAATTTTCGGTTCAATTTTTTACATGCATATTATACCTTGCACTGATCTCCAAATATCCTGGAATTTTCAGAAAGGTGTTCTTTAAAAATATATATATATATATATGAAGTTTTCAATTTTGGTAAAAAAAAATCATATTTTCGAGAAAAAAAAACACCTTTCTGAAAATTTCAGTATCTTTCAAGATCAGTACAAGGTATTACATAAAACAATGGAACCAAAAATTAAATGTTGATCGTGGATTTTCACGGTTTTTCAAAATTCTCCAAATTAATCATTTTTCAAAATTTTTGTTCGGAATCTTTTTTTTTTCGTAGCCCCAAATAAACTGTCTAAGACGAACCCAGAACGATTTTTTCGCAACTATAATAGTTTTCGAGATGTTTAAAAAATAAACTTGAAAAGTTGAAGAAATAGTGGAATTTTGACTTTCACATAACTTTCGAAAAAAAAAATTTGAATTCTTTCCCTTTGGTAGAACTTTGTTTTATGATAAAAGAAAATTTGTGACTATATTTCATCGAAATTGAAAAGGTTTGATTCCAACAATTGATCGATTTGACATGGAATGACCTTCACATTTAAATACTGACCCCTTACAAATTTAGCAATACTTTTTGCATTATTTATCTGCTGTGCATTTGGTGCACAAATAGTTTACCCGATATTCGTCCACTTTATTTCTGAATCACGTAACTTAACTCGGGAGGAATCAGACGAAAAGACAGGGGATGACGTAGATCCGCCAGAATTGTTTGCAGCAATTGCTGGACTCGGACACTTCGCCAGAAAATCATCCCCATAAATACAAAGCCAAGCAGCCCGAGAGGTGAACAATTTTTGAAGGTGCGACCCTTTCGTATTACCGATAACTTTTTTCTCTGGAAGGACGGACCTGATAAATGAAGAAAATAATAGAGAAAATAAGGGACCGATGTTCGCTGATGTTTAAAGTCGAAAAATAAGCTCCAAATATATAGATAGGGAGTTGGAAGTGAGGGAATTGAGCTGGAAATAGAGTAAATGTCAGGTCAAAATACAATGAACAGCGGTGGACGTTTCTTTCGCTATATTTGCCCAACAGAAATCAACCCCTGTCGACCTTTTTCCAACCCCTTTTCCCACAATCTCATCCTGCTCTCTGACTCTTTCGTCGAGTTATCGGAGTTTCTCTCCCTCTCTCATTCTTAACTATGATTTTCGAGGAGGCCAAGTTGGAGCTTGCGCATTTTCCTCCCCGTTGACAAGAGAATTGAGTCGCTCTTGGGACAGACGCGACCAGCCGTGACTTTACCACGACGATGACGACGACGTCGACGACACAACGTGGAAAAACCTTCACGGCTCTTTAAAAAAAAATGTAACCTTAGTTTGACGTTGCGCAGTCTTCACAGTGGCTGATGAAACTTCCGTAAGAACGAGTGAAAACCAGGTCGAGCGTGCGCAAGGATAAGTTAATTGGGGTCCCCCTTAATGATGTCTTTCGGGGTGAAAGACTGGGTGGGATGAAGAGAAATAGAGAAAGAGATTGAAAGCTTCACACCCGAGTGTCGAGGCACTCTGACGCATAATCATGTGATTAAAAGTCGTAGTGTTCTTTGTGCCATCTTCGTCAATTTTTTGCTTCTGCTTTTTTTTCTTTGTTCTGTCGTCTTTGTCAGGAAAAAGTAAGAGAGTAAAAGAGGGACTCTGGATCGTCTTTGTTGTCCAACATGCATGGAAAAATGGTTCTAGTCTCTTCAATTTGTTAAATATTTAATTCAAGGAGTCATGAATTTATATTTTATTAATCTCCAAAATTGGTATTTTCCATTAAACTATTTTTCGATGGTAAAATTATATTAATTATTAATTATAATTATTAATTATATTAATTATAATATACCAGAGTTGGGCAAAGTACTTGAAAGTACTTCAAGTATCAAGTACAAAGTACTTTTTACTTGCAAGTACTCGTCAAGACGAGTACTTGAAGCACAAGTACTTGAAAAAATCAATCACCAGTATCAAGTACTTTTCAAGCTTTCAAGTTTTCGGGTACGTCTCGTAAATTCTGGTGCTTGGGTCATTCCATGTCAAATCGACCAAGAGTTGGAATCGACCACTTTCAATTTCGATGAAATTTAGTCAGAAGTTTTACCATAAAACCAAGTTCTGCAAAGAAAAAAAAATTGAATTTTTATTTTTCAAAAGTTATGCAAAATTCAAAATTTAAACATTTTTCAATTTTTTTTCTAAATATCTTGAAAACTATGATAGTTATGAAAAATCGTTTGCTTCGTCTTGAAGAGTATACTTGGGGCTACGAAAAAAAAAATATTCCGACAAAATTTTTTGAAAAATGACGAATTTGGAGAATTTTGAATTTTTTCAAATCGTGAAAATCCACAATTAACATCGAATTTTTTGTTCAATTTTTTAAATATAATACCTTGTACTGATTTGAAAAGATCCTGAAATTTTCAGAAAGGTGTTTTTTTGTTTCAAAAATATGAATTTTTTTAAGTTGAGCAATCATGTAATTTTGTAATTTTTAACAGTCAAAATTACATGATTGATGAACTTCACTTAACTTAGAGATACAAAAAAAAGTTTTACCAAAATTCAAAAATTCATACTTTTGAAACAAAAAAAACACATTTCTAAAAGTTTCAGGATCATTTAATATCAGTACAAGGTGTTATATAAAAAAAAAAAAAACCAAAACTTCAATGTTGATTGATTGTCGTGGATTTTCACGATTTTGAAAAATTCAAAATTGTCCAAATTCATCATTTTTGAAAAATGTATTTCGGAATTTTTTTTTTTTTTTCGTAGCCCTAAGTATACTCTTTAAGACGAACCCAGAACGATTTTTTCGTAACTATAATAGTCTTCGAAATATTTAAAAAATAAACTTGAAAAAATGGTGAAATTATGAATTTTCGAAAAAAAAATTGAATTTTTTTCCTTTGTTAGAATTTTGTTTCATGATAAAAGAAAACTTCTGACCAAATTTCATCGAAATTGAAAGGGGTCGATTCCAAATATTGGTCGATTTGACATGGAATGACCCATATTCAAAGGCACATGCAACCATCAGCAAGGCACATTCAAAAGTACTTGATACTTGTACTTGAAAAAAGTACTTCAAGTACAGTAAGTACTTGAAATTTTCGAGTACAGGAAGTACTCGAAAAATTTAAGTACAATACTTGAAGTACTTTTTAAGTACTTTGTACTTGCAAGTACTGTACTTCAAGTACCTGCAAGTACCGAGTACTTTCAAGTACTGCCCAGCTCTGCAATATACTTGATAAAAAGAATTAAATTGCACCTATAATATTAACTATTTTATTAACAATGTGGATGAACGAAGGAGCATCGTGGAGATAATTTGTCGAATAGTAAAATTATTCTTACAGAAAAATGTTGTAATTGATACTCTCGTGCAATCAATCCCCAAGTTCGAATTTTTATTGCTGCATGTTTTACTTTTTTTCTGTAGATCGTTGTGAGAGATTGATCGTTTCGGATTGAATTATTTGGAGATTGCGGGATGCGATTGTTCTTTAATTGATGAGATTTAGGGAATGTATGACACAGTGACATATAGTTCGCCACGAGCGAGAATTTTGTGGGAGATTATACTATCGCTTGGCTCTATGCTTTAACGAGAAATAATAGAGAGGAAAAGCCCATCAAAGTGGATTGGAGGGAAGCATATGATGGGCTATGATTGATGAAGCTTTATGAATGGATCTTCCTCCATCTTTGTTCCTTCCATTTTCGACATGCACACACACATTTGTCTTGCAACATTCTTTATCTTGTCAAATTTATGCTACTTTTCTCGATGCTTTGTCCCAGGCATGTGACAGTGAATGAATTTAAAAGCTTTCGCAATTATATAAATTCTAGACGCTATAGAAGAAGAACTTGTCTGATCCAGAAGGCATCCCTTGGCGGTCAAAAATTTTTAGCAGGTCATTCTTATAATCAAACGTCCAAAAAGCGTATTTTAGTCTTTTTTTTTAAATCGTAATTTTTCAGATGCTAGACTTTGCATCGTATTAATGCAACGGTAATAGTCGCATTTAAAATAAAATTCATCCTTCCTGAGGAAGTTTTGAAGTAAAATATCGATCAAATGTACGTTGGGGTCTTTATTAAGGAATTGGGATTTTTAATGCACAAGCAAAATGTAAATCTCACTAAAAACGAACGGAAAAAATTATGTTCGTTGCATTGCAACGATGCAAACTTCAATATCGTTAATATTTTGTAGCTACAGAAGTTTGATTTTTCAAAAAGTCAATTCTGAAATTTACTCTTTAATTTTTCTTGAATCCTTTTGCGTTAATCGATAACATTCGGAACTGATTTATCGAAAAGTACACAAGAAAAGCAATCAAATTTTATTTGTGTATTGGTTTGTCCTGTGATTAATCGAAGGAATTTCCGAAATATTGAATTTAAGGGGTTAGGCTATTCTAGGATTTACAAAAAGGCATAATCGGAAAAATGCTGCACAATCGCCATTTTGGCATATATCACCATGGAAAAATGATTTTGTATTGCCAATAAAATATATAATAAAACAACTTTTTTGTAAATCCGATTTATTTTATGGTTTCGCTGAGAAAAAATCCCTAAATATGCCCTTATTTGGTCTGTAAAGTGGCCCTTACGCAAAATGGGGAGTGTTTAGAATGAAGGTCTTGATATTTGCGAAAACAATGGGCATTTTTCATTCATAAAATCTTTAAACTCGTGTACGATTGCCTTTAAATAATCAGAGAATATTTTCATGCTGATAAACTATTCAAAAATATCTTCAAAGAGGCTTTTTTATTTCTACAACTAGAATCATGAATGAAAATCTCTCAAAGTTATTAAAAAATAATTTATCCTTTCACTTTTTGCGATTATCTCGTTTTCGAATGATCTTAACGAGCCAATGACGAGTGGATGTGGGATAAGTACATGAATTCTGAGTATTGCGAGGTTTATTCGAGGTTTTTCGAGCTTCAGCGTGCTTATAAAACCAAAAAGGCTGAATATATCGAGGAAGTACTTATCTTTCCGTGGAAAAGCTTTTCCAGTATCTTCGTATTACACATACACATACACATGAAGACGGTTTCACGTAATCCCATCCCAAGGATTGCCATTAGATACATTGAGGTATGTATATCATCCTTCTATACGTATATGAAGCATTCCACACCAAGTGGGTCACTAAAAAATCATGTGATCTCAAAATATTATGAAACATTTTTTTAAAGGTCATTCGAGTGTCAAAAGCAAGCAGAATTTTTTCAGATTTTCAAATCTGATTTTACACCCCCATTTTGGATACGAATGTTGTTGTTGTTTTTTTTCGATTCATTTTACATGCGAAAAGAACCATTGCACAAAAAAGACACCTCTACACAAAATTTAGGTTTTCCAACATACTTTATAATCTCATCTTTTTTGAAGCTGTCCAGAATCCTTTTCGTGTATTTTTCAGCGAAACAAGGCAATAATATTTTTTTTTTCATCGAGTTCGCCGTTTCCAAGTTTCCTGCAACTTTGAGAGAACTTTCGTTGATTTCACAACAAATCACAGAAAAATTGGCATGATGGAGAATTCATATCTTCCAAGCGTGGGATCAATGTATGATTAATTCGTTTATTGTTCGGAAACACCAAAGTATTTTGTGAGGTCCCAACTTTTGACTTTAACCCCACGCTGAAACGTGGCAAATAATGCATGTTCAATGTTTTTTAAATAAATTTAATGGGGGCGTTGAACAACATCGAATATTTGTCGTAAGTCGCAAGTGTTTTCATCAGTTAACCTCAGAAAACACTTGAAAGATATGGATTCTCCATCATGCCAATTTTTCTGTGGTTTGTTGCGAAATCAACGAAAGTTCTCTCGAAGTTGTAGGAAAATTGGAAACGGCGAACTTGACGAAAAAAAATATTATTGCCTTGTTTCGCTGAAAAATACACGAAAAGGATTCTGGACAACTTCAAAAAAATATGAGATTATAATTTATATTGGAAAACCTAAATTTTATGTAGAGGTGTTTTTTTTGTGCAGTGGATCGTTTCGTCTATAAAATGAATCGAAAAAAAATAAATAACAACATTCGTATCCAAATTGGGGGTGTAAAATCAGATTTAAAAATCTGAAAAAAATCCGGCTTGCTTTTGATACTCGAATAACCTTTAAAAAAATGTTTCATAATATTTCGAGATCACACGACTTTATAGTGGACCACTTGGTGTGGAATGCTTCATATACAAGTGTATGTAATATGCATTGTATATAACATAACTTGAAGTGTATGACTCGAGGGGTCTCGAAGCACAGGGTTAGATGCGCGGTCATGGCGAAGCCAACCACTCGTGCGGTGAATACACAATCTGTCTTCGTCGGATGATTTTATATCAGCGAAACACAGCTTCTTGACTAGAGCTCCCATAACCCGTATACTTATATACATATCTACAGATTTATATGGATTTATATATGTAATATCTATATACGTGTGCATTGGGTGTCCTCGAACGTGAACCACGACGACCTCAAACGTCCTTCATCCGTCTTTAGCGTCCCGAAAGCTTTTTTACTACCTACATCGCCGTTATTATACTCGTTGACGAATGAAGTAGAAGAATTCAATTATCCCTTCGCCAATAATACAGCAGCACTTTCTCGAAATACCTTTTTCAGTCGTTTGGTGAAATTTCCTACTATTTTTCATTTTCATCGTCACAAAGCTTCTATCAAGAGTTAACAAACGATGGGTATTCCTTCTTAAAAGAGACATGGCGCATCAGAATGTGAGATATTCCTTATTAAAATGCCCGAATCAGTTTGTCGTCAAAATCTGATTGGTTATGGTCAGACGAACGTTTTTCCAAACAAGATCTTTCAGGCATTGGACACTTGGCAGAATTATAGGCTTATGTACAGCTCTACCATTTATTTCTCTACCAGAAATGCAGAGAGCCAGATGGAAACACCATTGGGTCACCAGTGACCCCCGTTACCATTCGCGTTGACTGAAAGTGTAAGAAAAGTAAAATGGTTTCTATCCAAATTCCAATGTTTGCTTATCATGTTTTCTCGGTGTTTTTTATTATTATTAATCGATGAATCAAACTTACCTGAGAGTTTTTTAACAGAAAATGTAATGGAAATTCGCATTTCTCAAATTTTGTTCTCCCAATTTTGATGTTTATCGACTATAAGTTGATTGAAAGTTAACCAAAAGTTTTTCAACTTAAATTTTAATGGAAATTAGTATTTTATTATGTTTTTATTTGAAAACAGGTACGAATTATGCCATCAGCCATCAGGTTTTATTTTTATATTCCTTTCATTCTTGAGTGAACTTTGATAATTGACGTCATTCTGATTAATAGAATTGAGTAAAAAATAAGACAATGTCTACTTTATTGGAAATTGAACCTTTTTATGTACTTTGAAAAAACTCGATATTCATGCTCAAAACTTAAGCATTCCTTTTATTCATACAGAATCTCAAAAAAAATTTCCTCAAAGTGCCGTTCCTACGCTTCAATTTTCCGTTTGAAATTTGAAAAAATATTAATTACATCAAAAATTATGATTTTTTTAACAAAATGGTGCATTTTTCGCATTTTCCTTTGTTTATATGATTATATTGCTTAAACAAATGATCAAATCAGCAATATAGCGATCGGTCCTTATTCTAAGATAGTTGACGAGATTTCCTGAATTTTGCGGAATTTTTTACAGGACTTAAGAGCACGATTTAAAGCGCCAGGCACGAATGACCCTCGTTACCATTAAAAGGTACCGAAAAACTCGTTATCATTCAAGGGTTAGCAGGTCCACCGTATAACCTCTCTGCCAAACAGAAGCGTTTCAATAACCCTATCAAAAACTAGCCTAATAACTACCTAACACCTAACAACTAGGGTTTTATTGCGATGGAGATCTATTTCTGGTAAAGAAACAAGTGGCAGAGCTGTTAATGTGCCGAATTATAAGAAAATACAGTCTTTGGTATCCTTTGTTTTGTACAAAACCTCTGACGCATCTAATTACTATTTGATTAGGAATTAATTTTGGGCTCTCCGTATGAACATGGAAATCATGGAAATCCTTGCGGTAGAATTATCAGACGTGTATTATTATATAGGGCGGATGCAAGGATCGAGGCGACAGTATTATCTGATTGTGGTTTCCTCTAATTAGACGGCTGTTATCTCGTTAGGTGTCTTCCCCTCTATCATACCCATACGCACACACTCACACAAACGCACACCCACACATAGATTATTGGAAAATCATCTGTGATGCCGTTTCCGGGCTCAGAAAATCCAATAATATTCTCACCATATAGAAATTAACTGAGTACAGCTGCGAATGAATTTTATTGGCTGGAGAAATTGAATTTGACATTCATACATTCTCACATATAATCAAGTCCTAACCAAAATGGAAATACGTCTTCTGTACCTGTTCTGTTTATCATTGATTTTCCCTTTGATCCTGCATCGTGAATCATAATAGCGTGCATGTTTGAATAACATGTCCTGATTTTCTTGACAAGCATTCGAGCTCTAATTCGCCTGGTTTCGAGCCAAACGGCTCATATATAGAACGTCCTTGTGAATATAGGAGAGACCGGGGACAGTTGAAACAATCTGTATTTTGGCTTTTCCTGGGCCCAAAGTATAATGCTTACGTAAATCACACGTATACCCCTGCGTAGAGCATTTAATGGTCTACAAAATGGTTCTATGTTGAAGTCTGTAACTAGAATTGAAAAAAAAAGTATAGGCCTTTATAAAAAGTGTAAGAAATTGTTACAACCGTCCCCTACCCCGGGGCAGTTGTAACAGTCGATGGGGACAGTTGTAACGGTCGATGGGGCTACTTGTAACATAAGGTTTTAACACAAAATTATATCTTTCATTGTGACCAATATTATATAATATTATTACAACACCAAACATTATCACAGGGATGTATATTACGGTCACGATGATAAAATCTTAACACATAGAAATAGTCGTATCGAGTTGATAAAAATCATGAAAAATTGAATAAAGACTCAGACACACCAAACTTGTCAAAGAAACATGACATATAACCCAAAGATACGTGCCGTGGTTGCCTGTATAGATTTTCCATTTTTGATCTTTTTATACGCTTCTTCGTACGTTGACATGTCAGCACAAACTCGTTGCGTGATTCAATGTTTAGATGTGAAATTATCATGACAACTGACAGTCGACAAACTGTTACAACCGTTCCCGGCAAAATTCTTACAATTGTCCCCAGATGGTTTTTTCTACTTCAAATTTAGAATTTGATTAATTTTTTTAAGCTGGATGCTTTAAAAACCGCGAAAGTTGACACAAAAAGGTCCAAGGAACTTTATGAAAAAAAAAAGTAATGACTATATGTAGCACAGTAATCGAGATATTCGTGTTTATCGAAAACCGCCAAAGTTTACTTTGGGCCTGACAATATCAATACACCTCTCTGGTCAAGTCTGTTTAGTGCGGATGTCTCCTAGCCTAGTAACCAAATGTGAGGAACGGCAAGACGCATTATGTGCCTGCGGGACACGGTGGTACCTACTATAGTTTGGGAGATATTCGCTATATTACAACTGTTACTTTTGTCCCCGGTCTCCCCCATATATTGTGTGTATGTATCTGCAAAGGAATACACGTGCCCCCAAGTTCCTTTGAGATCCGGAACACCTCAGGACTTTGGATGCTCATGGCTTTACGAAATGGTAACAGCCCTTAGGTTTCAGCTCAAGTGATGAACCGAGTGAGGACCCTTTTCTGCATGTCCCTGTGCCCCCCCCCCCTTTTGCCACGGAGTTTCAGGACATACAAGCTCTCGGTTTGGGTTCCTCCAAGAGCTTTGATGCCGTGCCGCCTCGTCGTCACTCCTGGATCATTATAATTGAGTCGAGTGCTACAACTTAGTTAGCGCCATCAAACTGACACGTGCGTGCGCACCTCGACACAGAGAGGACAACGAACCCTCGAACCCTTCACGGTACTTCTCTCGTGTATCACACCTCTGCAGAGATATATTCTCAACCCTTGCTCCTTCGTGCATGTTACATGCGCCAAAGGGTAGGTGGCAGTATACGCTGTACAAGAATCAAGAAGCGGAAATCCGCGCAAGCGTTTCAGCAATTCCACACTTCGACAATGAGAATTAAAACTTCCATCATTATCCAAGGCAATTGTACAGAATCGTCGAACTACCATGTTCATTTGAATACGCATATATGTATAAGCTCTCGGTAATAATGATGATTTATATGGGGCATTCCACGTCAAATCACGCGGTCATCGGCCTGACCCCCTCGGATTTTGATGTCCAATGAATCGTGGGTTTCGTTTGGCCCAAAATATGACTTCAAATTTTCAGAAATTTTTATTTAATTTTTTTAAGGGTTGCCCGAGCTAAAACATCATTAAATTGGGGGCAAACATATAGCGGGGCTTTTTTTTAATTAATGAAATTTTTCACAGAAATTAGGGCTCAAAACAGATATTTCGTCATAGTTCGATAATGGACCAAAAATAATTACTATTTTTTTTTGTATTTTTTTTTTAATATAATTTCTTATTTTGATTGTTTCTTATAGTGAGAATAACAAAAACAAAAGTATTTTTCTAGTGAAACTTAATTTTTTTTTTGTTTAAGAGTGAAACAATATTTTTCGAAAATTCGTTAGCCTCAACGATCTGATATAAAACAGATGATTGAAACACAATTCAAAAATTGAAATTGAAAAAAAAATAGTAATTATTTTTTGCCCATTATGAAACTATTACGAAAGAATCTGTTTTGGGTCCTACCCTGCAAACACACTTGGATGATTTACGAAATATTTACGTACAATTGAAATGTGATAACTACGTCATATAATGTTCATCACAAATTCGTAACTTTTTCATAACGCACGTAAACGAGATGTAAATAATACGTCCTGACGATATGTAGTAAGGATGTCAATGAAAGATGTAGGAATTACGAAAAACTATGAACATCACAAATACGTAACATTGTGACATAAACGTTATAAGACATTTCTTGTAACAAATCCGTAACAATTATAGAACATTGCTGTAAAATTACAATTTTTTTTACTAAATTGCAATTATCTTTGATACCATCAATTCTTCATGAATTCATATAAGGACCTTTTATGTAGAGAATTGAATTTCCTATAAAATAAGAAGTTAATCAAATATTTTTTTACTCATAACAAGTATAAATATATAAGAAAATGACAAATTTTTCACTAAAATAGCAATTATCTTAGAAACTATCGATCCTACATGATTTAATGTAAGGACCTTTTTTGTAGAGGATTAAATTTCCAATAAAAATAAGCCGAGAAAAAAATTTTTTGGTCCACCCTAATGTATATAGTGCAGGAAAGCTCTGCTCCTTCGTTGGTTCATTTGGAACGAGATTTGAATTGCAGAAATTCATCGGCATAGGATAGCAGTGAAGAGCCCAGAGTGAGCCCACATTATATTCTCTTTTTCTCTTCCCCATTTCTCTACTTCCCTTTTCCTGGACTGCTTTTATGAATGAGAAAGCGACGAACCATGAGGGGGTTTCCCGAGTTCCACTTTCCCGTCATCTCCGTGCTCGTGGCTCTCCTTATTTTATCCCATACCTCGGGACTTCCGACTCTCACTGTGCTCTAATTTCAATCTTTTCTCCATCGCAACCATATGAATTCGCATCGTGCTAGAAGAGCTTCTCGAATCCGCATTTACCTCGCGCTAAAGACACCGGGTTCTTATTCAAAAGATTCAATCAAGTGTATTATGGAACACTCCAAATTTTCGAAATCTCGAAAGGGGATTAATTTTGAAAGGACATTCTATTTTCGTGTATTTTATTATCGACATTTTGAATGTATTCAATCGCAAACAATTTTTATTATAAACGATACGATCTTGCGGTCATGAAAAAATAGCTCGGAATTTTTTTTTCAATGTTTTAGATATTAAAATAGCGATAGGAATAATTGAAACTTCGATATTTCCCATCATAATCGTGAGAATTAACCAAGAAACGCACATTCGTATAAATGTGCAAGACTGAGTCTATTTGAGATAGTATTTACAGGATTTAATTATGATATATCATTTGTTTATTTTTAATTAATTCTAAAATCACTGAAAAAACAATGTACGGAGGATTTGTCAAGTGTTAACAAATGTAAAGTTTAATATGGCGAAATCAATTATTTGTTAACAGTTAATAAATTAAATAAATATTTTTCAACGTTTAATAAATTATTTTGAGTCAAATAAAATATTTCTTAACGACTTACAAATTTTGTAACAGTTAAGGAATATTTAAGTAAGAGTGCCGACTAGATATATTTCTTTACTACAAATAAACTGTTTTCTCAGTCAGTGTATTCTTTATATTTGTAGTGGTGCAGATTTATATTATCTGCTTTGATGCAAAATCCATCTGTTTTGTTCCATTTCACATTCTTTAACCTCAAAAATGTGCAATTCCTTGTCTTCCGAAATTTGGTTCTCCGTCCACGATCAAAACGGATCATCAAATCTTGGTATACTTGAAAATTACCCTTGGTATACTTGAAAATTACCGTTGATATATACTTGAAATCTAATTCAACGCTTTTTACATTCTAATAAAATCAATAACAAGTAACTGAATTGGAAATCAAGAAAATCGACTTTATGACAATGATAGTAAAGTTTGCTTCGCTTAAGTGCATCGGAAATAGTTTTTTTTTTTAAATAAAATTCATTGTATTGTATTGTACCATTCTTCCTAAAGAGTTTTCAGACTGAAAAATTATTCCAATATATTTTTCGATCTTTATCGAGAACTTGGGATTTTAAATGGACAAGCAAAGCGTAAATCCTACTTAAAATGAATTTAAAGAATTTATTTTGGTTGCGTTGCAACAATGCAAACTTCATCATCATTTCATTCCACTATTTTTAATTCCTGTAAATCAACCGATCAATCAATGAACAATGACTGCTACAGCTTCGTGCTTATCAGCGATAAATTTAATTTGTCATAAAATAAATAAATAAATGAATAAAAATAGAAAGGTAAAAAGTACTTCAGAGGAAAGAAAGTCTGTCTCTATATATCTGTGCATGACGAATCTATACATAATTCTCTGAGTGGTACCGATAGAACAAAAATTCTGGAGCACGAAGATTCAGTGAAGCATGGATCTATAGAAGGAATATGGATAATTTGAACTAGTCCGGGTGAAACTTGCAATAGATTCCGTATAAATGTGATATGCACAGATATTGCTTTTCGTGTGTGTCGGTCTCGGAACCGGGACTTCCATACCTTCTCCAAAGCTCTTCTCTCAAGGTTCTCACGTGGATGGAGGGCGAACAGCAAAGCAATGCCAGAGAGAAATCTACGGTTTGATAGAAGAGGATGTCGTACAAATTGATACTCTCCTATCTTACTACATATATATATATGAGGCATTCTCCGTCAATTCTGCAACTTTTTTTTCGGCCCTCTCAGATCCGTCCCATAACTTGTCACAGCTTAGTCCTACTTAAAAGTGATCTCTGTGATTTTTTAAAAGATTTCTTAAGCGGTGAATTAAGGAGTTGCATATATTTTTTCGAATCCATATAACTTAAAACGGAGAGGATGTAAAAAAAAAATATTTCTACAGAAAAATTATGTTTTTCCGTCAACTATTGAATGCAATATATGTTATTATATTTTTATTCGTGTTGCAAAGAGTATTTTCTGCCAAAAAAATGGCAATTTTTTTCTCACGATCCGACACCTTCAATTCTACTGTCAATTTTATACAAACTCTAATAATATTACTGGGACGTACAGAAGAATCCACAATACGGCAACTTATTTTTTTTCGGGGTTAAAAAAATGTTATTCGCATAACTTTATGCAATTTTTTTTGGGAATAACATTTGTTTTATCGCGAAAAAAATCCGTAGCCGTATTGTGGATTTTTCTGTACGTTCCACTAATACTATCAGAGATTGTATACAATTTACAGCAGAATTGAAGGTGTTAGATCGTGTGAAAAAATTAATTTTCATTTTTTTTGTGCCGAAAATAGTCTTTGCAACACAAATAGAAATATAACACATATTGCAATCAATAGTTGATGGAAAACCATAATTTTTTCGTGGGAATATTTTTTTTGTACATCCTCTCCGTTTTAAGCTATATGGATTCGAAAAAATATATGCTACTCCTTCATTTACCTCTTAAAAAATCTGAAAAAAATCGCAGAGACTACTTTCAAGTGGGACTAAACTGTGACAAGTTATGGGGCGGATCTGAAAGAATCGAAAAAAAGTGGCGGAATTGACGGAGAATGCCTCATATATAATATATATGATATATCAAATGTTCTTGCCCTCTCATCCATCGAGCGGTGAACCCGACATTGACTGAAGATTTCATCGAACATTCTGAGCTCCAATCCAATACCATAATGCAGATCATATATATATATATATATATATATATATATATATAGCCTGTGCATTTATATACTAAATGCTGGTCCCCAATTCCGCCAAATTGGTACTGGTCACTCTGTCCCTAATTACTTACCTTTCTACATAGGCTAATTGCCTATATAAGATCTATCCTACGTTGATGTTGAATTTCTTGGGCCAAGTTACTTCGAAATTACATTTCATTCACTTTCTGCTTCTCTATAATTAATTTTCTTAATTATTTTCTTCTTCTTACTTATTATTAGTCTCTGCTTTATAGAGACTGCTTTAAGAGACTTCCATGATTTTTTTCAATTTTTTTTGTCGAACAGTTTTCAACATATCGATTGTTTAAAAATTACGTTAGTTTTTTTGTCAAACGTCCATAACTTTGCAAAAAATGGGCCAAATGAGACGTTTTTTTCAAAATTTTTGTTTTTAAACGTACTTTTTACAAAGAATATTTAAAAAAAATTTCAAACCCTATTTCTAAAAGATTTTCGAGTGTTAAATATAAATTGCTGGATTTACAAAAAACACGTACTTCTTAAAAATTGTTTGTAAAAAACTGTCATTCATTCCACACCTTGTAGGCCTAAGTAGATAATGGGATAACGATGGGATAAATTTTTTTTCGCAAAGTTATGGACGTTAAATAAAATTGAAACAATTATGAAGGCCTCTTTCAACTAGTACTGAAACACAAAAAAATTTCATAAAAATCGGAGATGCAAAGCTAAATGATGTTCGATTTGGCGTGGAACGCCCCATAGACACTGAGGAGAATTTTTTTTCACAGCGTTGATGAGAAAAATCTTTCGCTCTGCGTCTGGGCAAGCACGAGATATTGTGTAATCTCTTTGTGTCCCGCAAGCTCTTTGGGCGGAAGAGCTTGCAGGACACAATAGCCAAAGTGCAACGATGCGAGAAACTCTATACGTCACACACGTTTCAAAGTTTCACCGAGTGATATTCTCCGCTTCGCGGCTGCGGGAATGACAAAAATTTCGAAATTATCTCCTAATGACAAGGCGGACATAAGCCCGTGAAATACACTCGAGTGTATTGAGGGACAAGAGTATTTGTACATTGGGAGCAGAAGACTCAAAACACGTGAATTGTGGCGGAATACATATGTGAAAAAGTACTTCCGGTGAAGCGTTCACTATCCAGCGGTATTTTCATCCCTCAGGCTTCTCATTCCCGCGTTTTTTTTCATAAAGGCCGAGCTTTAATTGCACCGCGTGGTGCAATACTCTGCCAAAGAAGAATCGAGGTTACACATACACTCCCGCTCAAAAGTTTGGAAACACCAGTCAATATTTCTTGCCGCACTAGAAGTTGCATAACTTCGTCAAAAAAAAAGATATTCGAATTTAAAAAAAAAGCCTTTTGACGGGAAGGAATTCAGCTTTATTTTCCTTTTTTTTAAATATTTTTTATGATTTTTTCCGATTCAGTACGCATTTTTGTACGTGACCGTTTTTTGGCCTTTTTTCGGTCATCGCGAATCGGGCGCATAACTTAAGGACATTTTTGTTCGTCTTTTTTATCTCCGGTACATTTTAAAGGGCTAGCAGACGCTCCATTTTTGTTTTTTTTTTTTTCGTACGATTTTTTATCGCGAAGTTATTTAACTTTTGGCTAAAAAAGACGAATTTTGAAAGATGGCACGTAACTCAAAAACTATAGAGTTTAAGGGAAAGTGTCGAGTATAAAAAAAGCAGCGTACGTATGCACGGAATGGCCTTGAATTATTTCAGAATTTTCCTATGAATTTTTTTTTTTTACTATTTTCGCTCGAAACTGGGAGGATGACGTCTGATCGAAAAATTGTATCTGATTGAAATTTACGTACTTCGTGATACAATAAAAATCTGAAAAAGTTCAGCAACATTTGACATGCTATAAACAAGAATTATCAATAATAATATTGCTCAAAAGTCATTAGCAAATTGTTTAAACAATTGTTTAAATAATTTATTAAGCAATGATGAACAATGATCAATAATTATTATTGATAATTGTTGTTTATAGCGTGCCAAATGTTGCTGAATTTTTTCAGATTGTATCAAGAAGTACGGAAATTTCAAAAAGATACAATTTTTCGCTGAAACGTCATCATCAGAGTTTTGAGAGAGAATAGTTTTTAAACAAAATTTCACAGGAAAATTCTGAAATAATTTCAGGCGGTTCCGTATATACCCACGCAACTTTTTTCATACCTGACATTTTCTCTTAAACTCTATAGTCTTTGAGTTACGTTGCATCTTCCAAAATGGGTCTTTTTTAGCCAAAAGTAAAATAACTTTGCGAGAAAAAATCGTACGAAAATGTTTAACAAACAAAAATGGAGCATCTGCTAACCCTTTATATATAACACACATGAAAAATACAAAAAAAAATGTCCTTAAGTTATGCGCCCAATTCGGGAACGTCGAAAAAAGGCAGAAAAACGGTCACGTACAAAAATGCGTACTGGATCGAAAAAAAATCATAAAAAATATTTTTAAAAAGCAAAATAAAGCTGAATTCCTTCCTGTAAAAACGTTTTTTTTTTTTTAATTCGATTCTCTTTTGCTTCCTCATAAAGGAAGCTTTGTTTTCGTGAAAAAATTTTTTTTCGCGATTTTATGCCAATATGTTCAAAATGTCCTAAAACATCGAGAAATCATATTTAGAAAAAATGTCCGGATGGATGTGTGTGTGTGTGTGTGTGTGTGTGTATGTATCCTGAGTTTCAGATGTAAATAATTAATAACTCGAAAACGCTTCGAGATATCAAGCTAAAATTTGGCACACTTGTTGAGCACGAATTGCTCTTCATTATGAAAAAAATTTCGTTTCAATTATAACGGCTGTTGCGATTTTATCGACTTCTTTCGTTTTTGCAAGAATGGCGTAAACGCTCTAACCTCTGCAATTTTCAAGATATTGCACTCAAACTTTGTACAGAACTAGTATAGCTATTAAGGTTGTTTGGTATTGAATTTGGTGAAAATCCATCGAGGGATTGAAATTTTATGGAATTTTGAATTTTTTGAAAAATAGCCTAAACGCTCTAACTTGTGCAATTTTTAAGATATTGTACTGAAACTTTGCACAGAGCTGATATAGCTATCGAGGTTGTTCGCTATTAAATTTGGCAAAAATTCATCGAGGGATTAAAATTTTATGAAATTTTTAATTTTTTGAAAAATAGCGTAAACGCTCTGTCTTGTGCAATTTTTAAGATATTGCACTGAAACCTTACACAGAGCTAATATATCTATCGAGGATGTTCGTTATTGAATTTGGCGAAAATCGATCGAATGCTTAAATTTTTATCAAATTTTTAATTTTTATAAAAGAAGCGTAAACGCTATAACTTTTGAAATTTTTTAGATATTGCAATGAAATTTTGTGAAGAGCCAGTATAGCTATTAATGTTAGTCGCTATCAAATTTGGCGAAAATCGATCGAAATTTCACATTGATTACAAATATTGTTCAATAGTTAACAAAGCTTCCTTTATGAGGAAGCCAAATTTGATTGCCATACTGTGTGTTAAAGGAAGCTATGTGAACTATGGATAAAGATGAGAAAGCAATGTGCAAATTTTTTTTTGACGGAGTTATGCAACTTCTAGCGCGGCAAGAAATATTGACTGGTGTTTCCAAACTCTTGAGCGTGAGTGTATATACACGGACGCAAGGGTAGGGCGCCTTTTTTTCGTATATCCGTATGCATCCATTCTTTTGCATTTACGCATTCTTCCCCGCATCGTAATACATCCGCTGTCTCACGCTTCTTTTTCGTCAGCTTCTCGTCCGGTTACGACGCTACAAAACCGTGAATAACAATAATAAAACTGCATTCGCCAACCCTGCACTTCAATCTAGCTTTTCCTCCAAACCCACAACATTTTTTTCTCACTTCTTTTCCTTGCACCCCCGTCGTTACTTCGGCTTACTCGCGTTCTACTTCCCTTTCTGTGGTCGCCATCCACGAGATTCTGGACTCGGTGGAAAGTGATTTTTTTTCTCCTCTTTTCTTTTTTTTCTTTTTTGGTCTCTTTCCATTTTAATGGTCCATAATTCTTTCTCTCATTTTCCTTCTCTTTTGTGTATATCCGTTCCCTCTGTTCATCACTCTCGTTTCATTCTCTCACACCCGATGCATCTCGACGAGATACCTGTACTCTCGTTTCCGTCCCTCCACCTCGCTCTTCTTTCTCTCATTTACGCTCTTCTCTTACTGACACTAATTTTTTCCCCACGTTTTTTTTTTTTTTTTCGTATGCGGACAAAATCGGCGATGCGGTATCTCTCATTTTAATGAAAATAAAAGAGAGAATTTTTCATGCAGTGAGAAACGCGCTTCGTCAATGCGAGAAGAATTCAGTGGAGCGTTGTCGAGCGCGTTCTGATATGGAACAACGATCACAGGGACGAATGACAATTTTTTGTTTTCAGGTCAGCTTTACAAAGATTCTGCCTTGAGTCTAATACGGTCATTATTCTTCGTACTTTGTATGAAATCGATAACATTATTTCTTCCGCAAAGCTTTTTTTCCTCCGTTTGTTGTCCAGAAATTGAAGAAGTTTTTCCATTTGAACGAGTTGTAAAATGTGGATTCATTTATCGGTGAAGTAAGGATTATGTCTCAATTGGTTTAGTTTATCTTTTTTATTTATTCTTCTTCGTCATTGGAACAAGACACGGAATCTCTCATACTGATCTATTTTGGTTATTAAGGTAAATGTCCCGATACCCGACCATCTAAGAGGGGACGAAAAAGTTAACTTGTTTTTCGCGTTCAAAAATAAACTATTTTCTATAACGACTATGACTATTGGAAAGCTTGAAGTCTCTAGTTTCCAAAACACAGGGTATAGTTGTTGCTACAATTAGTTGTTTATTCATAATAATCGAAAATACTGAGAAATGTAAATGTACCAGTACCTGACCACCCATTTTTTTATACGACCCAATATCCGACCACACATTATGACCCTATAAACGACCACTCATCTCTATGGTGGGGGGAAGGGAGGGGGTGAATTGAGAAAGATGCGTCGCTGCTCGGAGAATGTGTCACCGAAATTTTGAGGCTATGCACGAATAATATACATGTCAGCGGATGTCCGGTTACTGGGACTGAACATAGTCGCGAGCAAGTACCGATATCCGGACAAATGGTCGGTTATCGGTACATGATACATTTCATATGTACCAATAACCGGACATGAAAATTAAGTACTTAAAACGCATTTTTGGCTAATTGAGACAACATGATCACATTAGTGGTATCTTTCCGAATAAAAACAGCTAAGGCTCAGTTCAAAAACAATAATAGTATCGTACGGAATTTTATTGTACGAGTGCGCAAAGTGGCACTTTGCGCACGGAGTGCAATAAAAACCACTTCGAAATAGCTTGAATAAGATATCGCGATTCCTTAGTACTTCAGCTTAGATAATGGCTTCCGTGCCCCGAATAGTACGCGTGCTGTCATATTTATCCAAAATTAAATTACAGACGATTCTTGAACTATTAAAAGTAGTGTCGTATACGTACATTATGAATCCTGGATATTAAATCAATTCACAGTTTAAGATTTCTCTTAAGTGAACGCTTAACTTGCTGATATATTGGTTCAAGTGGTTGGGTACTGGGACGTGGTCGGGTATTGGGACATTTACCTTAAGGGTCGGGTAGGTCTGTGAAGTCAATCCAGTAAATTTGACTTTGGTGAAGAGAAAAAAAGGAACGGTAAAATCCTGAACATCACACATCTGCAAATCCGGAGCAATGTGTGTGCTGCGATCAATTCGATTATATGGATTGCCCTATGCCCTCGTTCTTCATTCCTCCATTTATAAATATCGCGGGGTACGGATAAAAACTACGCGAAACAGATTCATTTTTCATCGGATTACCAAAAACGAATAAAAACGTCGATTTTCCACCGTAAATCTTTCCACAGATTTTTCAGATACGATAGCGCTGCAGTTTTACGGTTTTTTCGCACAGACCCGAGTATCAGTGAAGTTGCAATAGTAGAAATCTTTTGAAAATGGTAATTTTAATCGTTTTATGAAGTTTGATGAATGAATGTCGAGTCTGAGAGCGAGTAGAAAAAATCGTGCCAATTAAAACTTCCATCTCGTTTCCGTATAATTTTATTTCATTTATCTTTCTTTCTGATGTAAACTAATTTGGTATCTGAAATAGATTTTAGTAACAATTTTTTTAATGATAAGTCACAATAATCTAATTATTTTAAAAAATCCTTATTTAACAGCACTGAAAATGCAGGTGTTAATTTCTCTAAACCTTTCCAAGACCTTATTATGAATCTTCAAATATTATTTACTAACTATTTACCAAGAGTCAACGTTATTCTTGAATTTTTCACAATTTTGGCTCATCTCAAATTAAATATTGATTTAGATCAATATTTAAAGCAAATTTTATCTTATTTTTAATTTTTTGCTTTTTGGTTTAATGAAAATAAACACAAAATAAAAGCTGAGAGAAAATAATCCAAAAAAAATGTGCATGGCTTTAGGTCTCTGTACTATCAAAAAAAAAAATCGTCAATAAAATTTAAGAGGCCAGGAATCGAACGTTTGTTAGGTGACTTGGATTATTCGGTGTATGTATATTATAAAGGGTAATATTACATGTGAGCTTCTCGCTCTTTCACTCTTGACAAATTTCATATTAAACCAAATGACTTGCAAATATAAATCCAAATCACTACCCTTTCTTAGTGCATAACACACTTTTTCTGCTCTCGTTTTCAGACCTTTAGCCTTTAACCGGAAAAATCTTGACGCTATCTCAGAAAAGATGACAATATAGAATTTTTAGGATATATCACTGAAAAAGGATATTTTCCGGGCCGGTGAATTTGTCATGTCACATATGACACTGCATGAAAATCGACGCAATATTGGGCCATCGATGTATGTGTCAAAGCGTATTATACCCTCGTATGATACATGACAGGGGGCTTTATACTGCCATACCTTTTCAACATATATATGAAGCATTCCACACCAAGTGGGCAATCGTGAGATCTCAAAATATTATGAAACATTTTTTTAAAGGTTATTCGAGTGTCAAAAGCAAGCAGGATTTTTTTCAGATTTTTAAATCTGATTTTACACTCCCAATTTGGATACGAATGTCGTTATTTATTTTTTTTCGATTCATTTTACATGCGAAACGATCCATTGCACACAAAAAACACCTCTACATAAAATTTACGTTTTCCAATATCTTTTATAATCTCATCTTTTTTGAAGCTGTCCAGAATCCGTGTCGTGTATTTTTCAGCGAAACAAGGCAATAATATTTTTTATCGCCGAGTTCGCCGTTTCCAATTTTCCTACAACTTCAAGAGAACTTTCGTTGATTTCACAACAAACCACAGAAAAATTGGCATGATGGAGAATCCATATCTTCCAAGTGTTTTCTGAGGTCAACTGATGAAAACACTTGCGACTTATGACAAATATTCGATGTTATCCAATACCTCCATTAAATTTATTAAGAAAACATTGAACATACATTATTTACCGTGTTTCAGCGTGGGATTAAAGTCAAAAGCTGGGACCTCACAAAATACTTGGGTATTTCCGAACAATAAACGAATTAATCATACATTGACCCCACGATATACAGTAAATAATATATGTAAAAAAAAAAGATTATAAAAAAAGATGAGATCATAAAGTATATTGGAAAACCTAAATTTTATGTAGTGGTGTTTTTTTTTGTGCAATGGATCATTTCGCATGTAAAATGAATCGAAAAAAAATAAATAACAACATTCATATCCAAATTGGGGGTGCAAAAACAGATTTAAAAATCTGAAAAAATCTTGCTTGCTTTTGACACTCGAATAACCTTTAAAAAAATGTTTCGTAATATTTTGAGATCACACGATTATTTAGTGGCTCACTTGGTGTGGAATGCTTCATATAGCCCCTTGTGTATGGCAGTTATTATCAAAAAAGATCCATAGAAGTGTCATTTCATCACTTTTCCCAAAGGACATGAATATCACAATGAGGAGTCTTTCGCCAATGACAAATCGTCCTTTTCATAACTTCAATCCTCTTTCTACTTTCGTATATTTTCGCAATCTTTATCGCTCATTGCAAAAAATACTATTTCCATCCTTAAATCGGTATTCTGGTTTGGAATTTTGAAAAAATCAATTTTATTTTGCATATTCCTAAAATTTAGACCTTTAAGAATATATCCTCGAAAGGAAATTTTTGAATTCCAATAACTTGAGGAGTTATAGCTATTTTAGCGATGCAGCAATTACGCCTGTCACGTCGGAGCAAGCCTGACTAAAGACGTGTTTCTACTACTTTTTTCAACAAGGCTTATATGATATCTCAAGTTCTACCCAACCAATTCACTTCAAATTTTTTACCAACCTTCAATATATAACTCTCTATCGTCCCTACTACTTTTGTATCAAAATTTTTTTTTTTGCAATTGTAAAAAAATTGAAAACTATGAAAAAGAGTTGAAAAACGCCTTTTTGGTTCACACAGCCGCCATTTTGTAAAAAAAAAATTTTTTTCCCTTTCTCTGAGTTAGGGGCTATAATTGATTAATACGATTGGCTCGTCCACCGATATTTGATAAATCTTTGGATAGTCAATTTTCCTCCCCCAATGCATTTTATGGATGGCAGTTTTTTTGATAATCGCTGGATGTGAAAAAAATTTATGCAAAAAAGCAGCAGAAAGAAGGAATAAAATTTTTTCATTCGTAGAAGGGAGGAAGTTAGAGGTGTGAATTGAGTGAGAGAAAAGTGAGGGGCCGTGAAAACGCGTAACGAATCGAGAGCATCCTCCCAATATTCTCGTGGATCTCGGTAGTAGATATAAGAGTTTTGTTCTCTCTCTTACTCTCTTTCTCTCTCTCTCTGTCTTTTTCTCTCTAAGAACGAGACAGTTTTCGTGTCCACTTTGCATGATAATGAGAGCGCTAACGAGCTCCATTCATTCCACGGGCAAGTCAAGGGGACGCATTCACTCTCGTTTTATCGTTTCTTCCGCCCTCTTTCTCACACACTCCGTTTCTATATTCTCGGTACTTTGTTTTTTTTTCTCCATCTTATAATTCTTCGGCCAGCTGAACGCGATACTCCTCTCCTTCTTTGGACCGGCACGATTCTCACTGCAGTGTGATACACTTTTCCTCCGAAAAGGTCGTGAACTCTCGGCCCTTTTGTCATCGCGCCATCGCGAATCGCACTCCGATTATACCCTTTTTCCTTACCTAATCTTACCCCCTTAAAATTACCATAATTTTCCTCGGTGCTTCGCGAATTCTTTCGGTGTTTTTTTATTTTGCTTCCTCGTAACGGAAGCTTTGTTTTCGCGAATTTTTTATTTTTATTTGTATGCTTCATGCTTGCCTCAAAATGGATATATCTGGAGAACGGTTCGGACGATCGAGTTGAAATTTGGTATACAAGTAGATCATCCATGTCCCTTTACTCACACTGAGAAAAAAGTTCAGTTAAAACAACTAAATCCATTCAGTTGAAAAAAATTTAGTTGATTCAATATTAATTTGTTTGAAATAATGAAACTATAATTAATTCAACAATTGGATTTGGTTTAAGATATGAGATGAACGAAATTATTTGGTCAATTTCCAGATACAATTTAGTCCAATTTAAACGTTACTGAGTTGCTGTACAGAAATATTTTGTTGATTTCTAGTATATTTTAACTAAATAAATTTAGCTGTAACAAAAAAACAATTTGTATTTTCAATCACACAATTTATTTGGTACAAAGATATTCATTTGTTTGAACTGAAACTTTGCCCATTCAAGCAACGATTTAACCGATTTAACTAAAACTTCCACTGTATCTTTGTTGAATTACCAAAATGATCTCGTTGAACGTCCGGAAACAAATATTTGGTTGAGTCAAACAAATTTTTGCATTTTCAACAAATTTTTTTTCTCAGTGCAGTGCAAATTTTTTTGAAATTGCAAAATAATTGTCAATTTGGCGGGACTTTGAATTATTTGTAGAATATTTGTGGGTCGTCTAACTTTTGTAATTTTGCAGTTATCACCCTGAAATTTTATGAGCAGATATACTTTATAATAAGGACGGTTGGGGTGAATTTGGGAAAATTTTTTTTGTGACGATACATTAAATGACAATAAAGAATAATGCTAAATTTCATAAAAATCGCTTGAGAGGTTTGGTTAAAATTTTTTTTTTTTTTAATTTTCAACAAAATTTTGTCAACTCCAACATTCGCATTTTTAGAAGTATCAATCTAACATTTTTTGCACAAATACACTAGATAATAAGAATGGTTAGGGTTGAATTTGGTGAAAAACACTTGAGAAGTTCGTTCTCAAATTTTTTTTTTTATTTTCGAAAAATACTTGTTAACACTAATAAGTTTCCTAATTTATCAGCTATTGAGTTCACTTCTTTAGCACCAATACACTAGACGTCAATAAAAATTAATAAAGGAATTAAACGGAATTGCTAAAAAATCATGCAAATTTGAAATTTGCACATAGCTTCTTCATTCGTTTTCATCGTTTATGAAGCTTCCTCTATGAGGAAGCCATAATAATAATCATGCACGTCATAAAGGTGGTCAAGGAGGTCCTCATAAAGGAGAGTTGACGAGCGACGAGAAAAAATGAGGAAGCTATTTGCAAATTTCAAATTTGTATGATTTTTTTGTTGCTGTATCGAGAAAACTTAACACCAAGTTTCCATTCATTTCCACGTTAAGCCATTGATTCCCCTATTTGTGGAAAAGCGATAGCTCATTGTACGCGACGAGGATCTATCAAAAACTCTTTACTGTGATTTAATATTAGAGAATAATTTTATTAATTCTTGGAGGAAGTGATCCGATAAGGGAATTACTGGCTTCGGTGACTGATGAGCCACTCCGATTCAATCTCGCGGTTGTCGTTCTTCGTCCTTTTCGTCACTCAGGATTAAGCCGAGTTTCGTCACGCAAAGAGGATTTCCGTGGCAGAAATCTTCCCAACGCGGTTATACGGTATTTTTTGTGACGTCAAATATCGAGGTACTCAATCATTTCCGCTGAAAATGAGACCCCAGAGATTCCGAGACTCTTGGCCTTCCGCAATTTTTTTTCTTCAACGTTCTTCATCCTCCTCAACCCCCTAAAGACCCATCCTAAACGGTACACCCATTAACGATTTCTCGATTTGTTGAAAAGCTTTTTCTCACCTTCGATGTTGGTTTTCCCACTGGATTCGTCAGATTTTTGTAGCGTTTTTTCCAACTACACTGCGACCTCGATTCTCGGGACCTCGATCTTTGCAATTGCAGCGTAGTGGGAGAAGCGCCAAGCCAATCGCGTCAGGCCGCCGTGAGCCACCAGCGGCGCAGAGACGGTTCTGTGCAATGTGCGCAACCCCACTTCTTGCAAGAGCCGGTCCCGCACAAATCCGATTATCGAGGTCGCAGTGTATTGATATGTTTTGGATGTACACCCACAGAAAAAATTTATTAGAATCAAATAAATTCACATATTTGCGAAAATTTTATTTAGAATTAATAAGGATTTATTTGTATTGACGAAGATTTTATTTGATCATGCCATTTAGTCATACTTGAAACAAATATATAAATTTATTTACCGGTGCCGAATAAATACCGTATTTATATTGGTTCATCGAAATAGTGATTTACTTACAACAAATAAATGATCTATTTAAAATATTAAATTTGAATATCTATTTATTTACGTCAAATAAAATTTATTTAAATGTGCGCTGCGTCGTACTGCGCGCACAATATGGCGTCCAGTCCAGAGTTGGCATATTCACGTATACGTACGTGTTTCCGTTTGTACGTGATTTTGTAATTTTAGTGAAATATTGGGATGTGGACGAGGAAACGCGAGATTTTCTTTGCGATTCGGGGCTCGAAGAATATATCGACATCTTCAAAAGTCAATAGGTTGTTAACACGCATGATTCACATGAGTGAGCAAACAACCAAGACTGATTGGCCAAAAAAGTTATTCACACCCAATAATAGGATGATCTCGTATGTTCCCATATTAATCAAAATTCCCTAATTTCCCATATTATTCCCATGTTCCCATATTAATCGTGTGTCCCAAGTTTTTAGGTTATGGATGCTCATGGAACAGATGGTCATAACCAAATAAATTCTTTATTTGTAACAAATAAAAAATTATCAATGGCAACTAATATAAATTAAATAAGAGCATTTTTAAATAAATTTTTTATTACTATCAAATAAATTTTTATTTGAAGCAAATAACTTATTTATTGCAGGCAAATAAATATTTCATTAGGGTCAAATAAAAGAAGCTAAGAAATAGTGAACTTGAATTTAAATAAATCCAAATATTCGATACTAACAAAACCGTATTAGGCCCATATTTAAATGAGAAATTTTATTTGTTTCAAGCAAATTTTATTTGTTTCAAATAAATCTTTTCTGTGGGTGTATTATCGGTGATGCTGGTTGCCAAATTGTGGGGAAAATAAAGGAAGGAAGGAATGAAGGAGGAAAGGGCCTGAGAGCATGACTTTGTTCTTGTGAAAAGCGAACGATACTGATTATAGAAAAATGTAAGGAAAGAAAAAGCTGCGTACCGCGATCCTCTTTATTATTAAAGTCAGAAACGAGGTGGAAAGACATCATAGAGGAAGGAAAAAATTATACCCTCTTCGTGTTACTCCACCCGGTGCCTTCCACGACAAAACCAGGATACACAGTGAAATATTCCATCCAACTCATTCTCGGAGCAAGACAGTTTTTCTTCCGAGCTTTTTTTCCTCGTCCTTCCTCCTTCCTTCTTCTCTTTAATACCCAGCTTTTCAACGGTAATGTACTTCGCGGTTGGAGATTGAATGATCCTTAACCGGCCAATTTATCGCATCGTTTGTATCATTTCGTATTTACGTATTCAGTCGTCGAATTTCAATGCCTCGCAAGCTCTTTCTATCCGCTTTTTCTACGCGCTCAGAGTATGAGATTCTTATGAATGGAAAATCTGTACACAACGCGTTTCAATATTTTCCAATGCCAAATTTATTCTTTCTCCAAGACGAAATGCAACAAATTTCCTTCGCAACATCAACTTTGATAGAGCGAAAAATTGGATTGAAACATTTATTTATTCTCTTTGCATAGCTAATTTAATAGTTGCTATTTTTTGTGGAGGAAGTTTCAGAATTCCGCAAAAATATACGTGAATAATAAATTATTGAATGCTTCAACTTTCCTCGTTTAAAATTGTGAGGCTAAGGAATAAAAATTCTTAAATAGAGGAGTGAGGGGCTTGTTGTAACTGTTTTTGGAAAAAGGCCGGTATTGTCTAAAATATGTATACTTTTATGATTGTGAGTAAGAGGGTTTATAAAGTATATATTTGAGCACTAACTCCAATTTAAAAATAATTAAGAATCTTTACTCATCTTTTACACAAGACACTTTTCGAAAAAATGGGAGTTGTTACAACTCAGTCCATGTTTGGGGCTAGTTGTAACAGACTCGGGGCAAGTAGTAACAATGAAAAGACTGGTAATATTTATAAGAAAAAACACGTTTTTATTGGTTATCACACTGAGCAATTTTTTTTGTTGATAATGCAAAAATTTGTTTGACTCAACCAAATATTTGTTTCCGGACGTTCAACGAGATCATTTTGGTAATTCAACAAAGATACAGTGGAAGTTTTAGTTAAATCGGTTAAATCGTTGCTTGAATGGGCAAACTTTCAGTTCAATCAAAGAAATGTATTTGTACCAAATAAATTGTGTGATTAAAAATACGATTTGTTTTTTTGTTACAGCTAAATTTATTCAGTTAAAATATACTAGAAATCAACGAAATATTTCGGTACAGTTCATTTTTCTTCTTTTTTGCATATCTGGGAAGTGAGACGCGGCACAAGTCGAAATTTTTGACTGCTTTTCGTATGCTGACCCTTTTTTCCAAAACTTCAGTTCCTGCCGACTAATCTACATCCTGGGTTTTTAATCCTCTCTCGGATTTTTTCTTGTAGTCTTTTATTCAAAAAAAAAAATACGATACAATTACTTACCATATTTTTCTGGGCAATATTAGGGTAAAAAAGAATAAAAGAATGCACAAAAAGCCGCAAATAATTTGTAATACTATGTAATCACTATACTACTATTTGCAATAACATTATATATACAAGTACATGCTCATTTATTAGAGAGCAGAAAAAAATACACGGCGAGGCAAGTTGTAACATGTTACAACATGCCCCTGCTTTTTGTTACAACTTGCTCCATGGGCTCATTATGACTCCTTAATGAAATATCTCAAAAACTATAAACTTTAGAAGAATATTAACAAAAGCAAATCAAAGCCAGTTAAATTTATATTGTAACAATGAAAACACAATGAACAATTAATGTAATTTTAATAGTCAGAATCAAAATGTTCGTATTTTTTTTACGTTACCTGGCAAAAACAGAGCTCAAAATTTAAATCAAAATTGTTTAAATTCCCGGTCAAAATTAAGTGTTACTACTTACACCTGTTACAACAAGCACCCGCTCCTCTATCGATTTTTTCGTGATGCAGTTTTGAATTGTTACAATAATAATTGTTTTTTTCTCGACAAATATTGGAATGCTCGGTACGTTTAATGTTGAATTATCTTTTTTTTCATGACGACGTAATATATTTTTCAGCGAATGAAAAATTCTGGACCAAAGGACACTTTTCTTCTTATTCCCATTCTCTTTCTTCTCTTACTCGCTAATTCCGAGCTCACCGCGAAAATTACATCTAAAATTAACTGTACATTTGCTATGCGAGCAATATTTCTGTCATTAAGACGTCTTGTTCTGGTTTGCTTCTTAGTTCCAGTGTTTTTTTCCCTCTCTCGTTGGTATATTTCTCGTTCGCTACTTTCGCCCATCGCCTGGGTTTCTTCTCACACCTGGAAGGTTATAACACGCCACATGGATTTTTCTCCTCGTCGTCGTCGTCGGGGTACACCCTCGAGGGCTGCATATTTCAGTGCTTCTATGGTTTTCTTGCGACAACGTGACTAACGACCAAAAGACCTGAGGCTCTCCAGCGTGCAAAAATCTCTCTCCTCCTCTCTCTTACTTTTGCCCTCTTACCTTGGCTGGATTCTGCGCCAAGATGCGCCCGAGGAAACCCCAGCCAGAATATATTTCTTCTCGTGCGCTTCGATGGTAAGAACTACGTTGTTCTTTTTCTCACTTTCCTCCCCTTTTTTACCCTCAAAATTCTCCACGATTTTTCGCGTCCCATTCCAAAGTAGCGGCAGAAATTTGATATTAATTTACCAAGAACTTTGGCGAAGCCATTTGATCCACGCTGCAGCGATAAGGAGACTTTGTCTCTTGTTTCAACGCTATTAAAACCAAGTACCGTCACTGATAAAGAAAAATGTCGAGAAGAAAAAACGAAAAAGAAATGCCCGAGTAAAAATGAGTCCCGCAAATTTGTCCAACCCGTCCGATATGGCCCGACCCGTAAACTCTTTAAACGCTTCATCGTTAGACGAGAAATTCTCGTTGGTGAATTTATTCGAGGATTTTCATAGCTTCAGACTGATGAAATCATGGAAACGAGATTGCGGGGCGAACGAGAAAAAGCCGCAAAAGTCTCGCGAATAACGTCCCGGGTTGATGAGAGAAAAAAATAAAGAGGAAAGCGAAAAAGAGAGAGAGAGAGAGAGAGAGAGAGAGTCCAGTTTCGCAAGCATACTTCAGAAATGTCGCCGCATCGTCGGGAAAAAGATAGGGGCGAGAAGATAGGGTGAGAGTGAAGGTGATGGAGGTTTGAGAATCAGGAGGAGGAGAGATGGTCGAAAATAAACGAGTACGACTTTCCTAACGACATTCGAACGGTTCGTAGGTTTTCCACGAAATTACGGCAAAAGTCATTTCCTCTGTAAGACATTTCCTCAATTTGAAGCATTCGCTTCCTCCGGGGAGCAGCACGGGAAAGCCGTGGAGTTTCACTTCGCATCGTATCCTTCCTTTCTCTCTCTCTAACTCCTCATACCCTCTGATTCTATCCGCTTCCTATATATACCCACTTCGCTACATCCACAGCCTCTTCCTTTGGTTCTTCGAGGCAAAACTGAAGCTCTTATACCTGGTCCGTATTCAGACACACAAACGCTCACTCCTATATACAGTGCCCGGAGAATAAGAGATAAAGCCTTGATCCTGAAACTGCAAGCTCTAGCGCAATCCTGTTACAACAGCTTCGACCTTCCTCCGAGATGGATAACCATCCCGACAAACGCTATTCTGCAGCCCTGGTCTTGGATTTTCATTCCATTCTGCCCAGATACTCTCAACGTTTGTACTGTTTCGTGTCTCATCGGACCTCACAAACTTCCAGATAGATGCGATTTTGAAACAATTACCTAGAAAAGTCAACAATTCAATGAAGAATCTAAAGTCGATTTGGACCACCAAATGACGAGGATTAGAGATTCTTCATTAAAAATTAAGCTCATATCACTAATTCTAACGTATACCATCCAACTATTTTTAGGAGAGATAATTGGTAGTGATATTACGGTAGTATTTTACTGTGGTAGTGATGTATTTCTGGTAGAGAAACAAGTGGTAAAGCTGTAAATGTGCCGTTTGTATGTGAAAAAAGAATGGTAGAGGAAACCTTCCCCCCTTTAAAGATCCAAACCCCTCACTAAACCTACCCATTTCTAGTAACACTTTATCCAACATGGAAAAAACGACTTAGTTGTTCCAACTAAACACTTAGTGCTCAGAGCGCCAAAAGAGAAATTGGTTGGATCAACTAGATAGTTAGTTGGATCAACTAATTATTTAGTTGACTTAGTTGTGGTAACCAATAATCTAGTCGATCTAACCAATTATCTAGTTGATCTAACCAATTTCTCTTGTGGCACTCGGAGCACTAAGTGTCTGGTTGGACCTACTAAGTTGTTTTTCCGTGAACGCATATGGTTTCGAATGAAAACTTAACGGTAGGTTTTGTCATACTGGTCACACTTTTTGATTATTAATTGGCAATTGCCTGCGAGTGTAACTTTGACGTGCATCACGAAAACGTGGACACGAGGACGCCCCTAGATTGGATTACCCAACTCCATAAGCACTCAAAGTTTCAAGTCACTTTTGTGTCCTCTGTCTATCTCCCTCTCCCACTCTCTATCGTTGCTAACTATTTCTGCGGAAATCCCCCATGTAGTGCGCACCGTAGATAAAGATGAAGGGATGCTGCACTGTTGGTTCACGTATCAGACATCGGTGCATGAGCCAAAGTTCACTAACGTGTGGCAAAACTAGGACTACGAGTGGTTTACGGATGAACACTTCCGGCATTGGTGCGTGCACTCCAAAGGGGTAATCCCATATGCGAAAACGCAGACTGTGCATACTCCATAGTTGACTCAATCACGGCTCCGAGTTGCCCGAAAGAGACCTCTCCAAGGTGTACCTGGATATATCAAGCCACTCGGGATCACGAATTGCCATGAGTTGAAGGGTTTAGTAGAGGCATTCTCGTAGGATGAATTCTCTTGGAGTATTTGGGTATTTAGCTCAATCATACGTTAATGCGATTTTGAACAATTAATTAGTAAACTCTGTGCTCAATCTACGTGACATCGATGCAAACAAAAATTCCAACCATCAACTGTTGCCTACTCTAGTGGCATATTTTTGTGATTTTTTTTAAAAATCATATTTAACTATTTCTACAGAAGTTTAGTATTTCAAATAAATACAATTTAAAGACTACTTTTCAATTTTTTTGTGTAGAATTTCATAATTATCATGAAGTCGCAGCTAATTTCCGGGAAGCATTTCGGAACATTTTTTTTCTTTTGTAATGTTATTTGTAAAAAAAGAGAATGTGTTTCGTTAGTTTATCTTGTGATTAACCAAAAATATTCTCGAAATAAATAATTAACACAAAATGGCGAAGTTTCAAAGTAGGAATTTTGATTTTTGCAAAAAAATGACACTTTTTATTCATTAAGATAAATGTAAACATTAGAAAAAAAATCTTTCAATAGAATACAACATTGTTACATTTATTGGAAGCACCGAAAATGCTGGAGAAATCGATGCATTATTTTCAGATAAATCTCGATCAGCGACTTCGAAAAAATCGTTCAGAAAAAAGCGGCATTCAAAGTTCCAAAACTGAGATTACACTTCATTGAAGGGGGTCAACATAGGGGGGGGGGGGGGGGGGGGCACGACGGTCCCCCTAAAAAATGTGGTCAAACAAAAATTTTGGTTTCCAATTAAATTATCACAAATTTGATGTATTAACTCATTCTCAGGCCGATCCGCGATACTTGGGGCATAATGGACCACCCTAAAAAATTAGGTCAGAATTTTTTTTTGTTTTTCTTCAAATTATGATGAATTTGATGTATCATCCATTTTTAGGCCGATGCACTACATCCGAAGTAAAATAGATCATACGAAAAAAAATTTCAAAAATATATTTAAAAAAAAAATTAAAAACATTTTTAAAAAAACAAAATTATCTATTTATCTACGAAATTAAAACAAAAAAATTTGGATTAAAAACATTTTCAACGTTGAAAAACAATTTTCAAGATTAAAATTTTTTTTAAATCATTTTTTAGAGGGTGGCCATCGTGCCTCGGAATTTTTTTTTTTTTTTTAGTTTTGGCAAAATGTCGGTGTATTCGTTCAAGATACAACAAAATTGAACTGATTTGATGGTTCCAAGCCACAAAGAGTATTAACCGCCAATAACTCTCTGAGTTATTATCAGATTGATTAAAAAATTTCAGAAAACGTTCGTAAGATAATGTCCTGGATAAAAAATCGATAAAAAGTGGTTTTTCGATTTTTCGTATATAACCTCTTAAATGACTTTTGACATCATATCGAAGTTGGCTTTGAGAAAAAAAAAACTTAAATTCAGAAGGAATCTTCTCGCTCCGTTATTAAGTTACCATAAATGTTGTTTGCTCAACTAAGGTTATTTGAAAATCGGTTTTTCTTTTTTGTACGATACCTTTGATTGAAAAAAATCAAATTATCGTGAAGCACATACTGCGAGGGAAAAAAAAGTATATTTATTACTTATTGCGTCAGGAATTCTCGAGAGAACGGAGCTTTTTTCTCCCTCAAGAGAAAAGGTTGTGCGAAGTCTTGCATTTAATATATGGTCAAACGTGATGCTGACCAGCACGTTCCGAATGTACGGTGTTTCGCCATTCTCCCACCATCGCTCATACACTTCAATGAAGAAGAAAAGAAGCAGGGAAGTCGTCTCACACGAACTGGTGAAAGTTTGATAAATCCCAAACTTTTTCCTCCATCCATAAGACGAATGCCGATTGAATACAAATATTGCTATTGAGAGAGAAAGTTCGTGAAAACTTAACGAAGATACAATGATTTATATCGACGATTTATTATCAGAGAAACTTCCATGCCTGAAACTCAATTTAATCCAATCTCACATTGGTCTTAATTTTAGGAGAATGCAATTTCATTCTCTAAACCCATTTCATCCAAAGCATGTTTCGATATTTTGCATCGAGTGAATTAAAAATATAATAACATTCGTATTTGCCTTATCATAACCTATATTTTTGGTCAATAATCGAAATTTAATCGAATGAGAATGAGCAGAATGAAAATTCAGTTTCAATGGAGTTCAATTTGCCTTCGAGTATGAAGGATGATGAAACGCTTATCGCTTGCGAATAATGGATGTAGATTTAACGAGATAGCCAGCATAAGGGATGATGTGTAGGTAGCAAAAGTTTTGCGGAGGCTACTCATCGTTATTCCCGAGTGGACGAGATCCCTGATGCACTCAATTTTCATTAAATATATGAGGCATTCCGTACCAAGTCGACCTGAGTGTGACCCTCGAGCTCGGTGATTTCGTTGATGATTCTTCCAACTCAAAATAGCATTCAGAATTTTTTCAGATTTTTAAAACCAAATTTGAGTACGTTATGATTTTTTGAACATTTTTTTCGAAAACCTAGAGGGCCGTGTAATTTAAAAATCTGAAAAAATTCTCAAAAATCCAGTGTCAAAAAGGAAAATTTTTGACCCAAAATTCATTATGTCCAGGATTTCCCTTCCACCTCGATTTTAGGTTTTTATGAAGAAAACAACAAAAAATAGATGCAGAAATTGATCTCCCGTGAAAAGTGGCTTGAATATTTTTATCGTCAACTATTTCCAAAAATAGTTGGTAGATTTCTGCATCTATTTTTTTTACGTTTTCTTCATAAGAACCTAAAATCGAGGTGGAAGCTAAAGCCTGGACATCATGAATTTTGGGTAAAAATTTTTCACTTTTGACACCGGGTTTTCAGAATTTTTTCACATTTTTAAAATACGGCCCTCAAGGTTTTCGAAAAAAATATTCAAAAAATCATAACATACTCAAATTCGGTTTTAAAAATCTGAAAAAAAATCTGAATGCTATTTTGAGTTGGGAGAATCATATAAAAAATCGTAAACGAAATCAGCGAGGTCGAGGGTCACACTCAGGTCGACTTGGTATGAAATGCCCCATATGCACACGGATATTTGCCACTGGCCAACGAAAGATATAAGTGCAATATAGGGTCAGTCTTTCTCGTTTCTCTGAGTATCCCTCCATCGAAAGGTCTGCGATTTGAACATCGAAAACTTTAACTGAGGTAAAAACAACTTGTTTCAATAAAGTCCATATCGAGATTTGCACAACTGAACTAAAAGTTTTTCCATTGAAAAATACGTTTATTTAGATTGGAGGAAATTATAATTTACTTGTTGAACGAGTTTGTTCCAATCGATCAGTAACGCATCCCCTGATGTCGTTTCCAAAGACTTTTCGATGGGATTGGACGATGGGAAGCTATGAATGAGCTATAACTACTATAATTCATGATAATTAAAAGTCCCGACACGGAAATATAAAATTTCGATGAGTTAAACGAGATCGGGAAGAATAATGAATACGGAAAAGTAATTAAAAATCATGGCACAATTAAGAAGATGATCAAAGAATACGTAAACGATAGTTCATGACACTTCAATTTCCTCATCATTTTCCATCCCCTCGTCAAGCTTTAACCCTCATTTGACACACTTCTGCAGAATAACGTACTTGACAAACGGGGTCATTTGTACCCCAGCGACAAAAATTCTTATAACAAATATACCATTTAATATTTTAACTTGAAATTTTTTTTAGAACTTCTTGAAAGGTTACTTCCCAAAGTTATACAGGATTTATAGTCAAATATCAAATTGAAATCCGAAAAAAAATTTGAATATCCAAAAAAATTGAAATAATGATGACTTTTACGAAAAAAAAAATCATAACTTTTGTAATTTTCGACGAAAATGGCTAAATATTGAGCTGAGTTTGCTTTATATGTTGCACTAACATAAACAAATGGTAGCCTGGTGGGCTTTTAAGAACAGGTATTTATTCTGTAAAATTAAGAGAGAAATTCTACGAAAAAAAAACTTTATTCAAGTAAAGAGATGTTGTAATACTTTTCATTTAAACCAAATAATCATAAGCTTTACATTATAAAAGAACTAGAAAATGTTATTCAGTATGAAAGAACACATTGCAATTTCTTAACCCTTAATAGTCACACCGGGTGAAATATACCCCAGCCGTTTTCTGGCCTGGAATACCTTCCATAAAATTCGAGGAAATGGAATTTTTTATTTGCATATTTAAAATCACACTGGTCAAAAATAATCGGTATGGTCGTGTAGAAAAGAGTTGAAAGTAGATTGCAGTATTTTTTTTTGTTTGGCTGGACCCAAAATGTATAAAATTATCATTGAGTCCGTGTCTCGGTCACCCTTAACCCTTTCTCTCTCTCTTCATTGCCAAACCTTAATATCGACGGGCCAACGCCCAAGAATGTTTAGAACCGTATCCCGCATTAAACTATTATCTACCTTAACCATTATGAATACAAGTTTAATAACGTCCGCAGACTACGATGATAAAATCCAGAGAGAAGGTTGATGAAGACCGTCGACTTAATAAGCGCAGCATCCGCGAAATGCGATAGTTTATGATCGTCGATCCTATTTCTCTCCTCCTTCCCAGTCCTTTCCTCTCTTTCCTCTGTAACTAACCATACGATACTTATAAAAGTCAGCCGACTTTATGACTTTTAATCTCTAACCCGATAACGCTGAACGTAACGAGAAAGTTGCATTCGCAAATATCGTTTAATGATCGGCTTCGTGATAATAAAAAAATTAATTCCTCGTTCTATTCGACGAAAAGTATAACGATGACGATGAAACTCGATGGTTAAAAAATGATTATTAAATTATTACTAAATTATAACAGTATATTATTCTGAGCGAAGTCGGCAAAGAACTTAGAACGAACGTCGAACGAAGCCGGAAAATTGACGTTTTAAACAAAAAATCATTAAATTATGATTAATTAATTAAAATTGCCAAAATCATAGAAAAATAAAATTGGCAAATCCTACTAACCGTAATGGCCTTAATTATTTAAAGAAAGGTCATGCAATAAGGTTGTCCATTAAAAAATCTGCGCCCATTTCTTATTTGTGTTCTCACGATATTAAATTTTTTAATCCCGGCATGATACGCACACTTTAATCCCACTTTTGAATCCCGGCACACTTTAATTTAGAAAAAAAAAACGACTAATAGCAAGTTGGGCTTGCACCCTTAGAGTTCCTTACGAAAATACCGCAAGCTACCTATTTTTAGTTGGAATAATTTGTTTTCACTGTTTTCAGCAACTATTACACTGTTCAAACAACTGGTAGTTTTCAGAAAACTGTGACTACCTACCTACATACATTCCTACCTACATTACCTACTAACCCCATTAAAATCAAAATTTCAGCTTTAAGAACTCAGGGAAGAGGAAAATGGCCGTTTCTAGCAAATTTAGAACTTACATCATCAAGACCAAAAACTAGAAAAAAATAATATTAGAATCCTCAAACCTCTTTCAAATGACACCTCACTCGATATACCAATTTTTAAAAAATTTCAACCAAACTAACCCCCTATTTTAATCAATTAATTTTAATGTCAATCAATCTTGATTATTCCAAATTTTGAATTTGGAATAAAATTTCTCTAACAGATGGACACCAGAATAATTTTACAAAGATTCCATTTTCCCTTTTAAGGTACCAAAACCTAAAAACTAATGACGTTTAACCACGAAAGAATAAGTGGAAAGCCAGTATTGAAAATACCTTGCTTGAACAAGTTTAATTGAGGGGTTCGGCCACTCTGGGATTTTCAAAAAATCGATTTTTTTAAAAGTAACTTAGCATGTATAAACGCGTTTATCTAAAAACTATATTTTCCAAGTTGGCTGCACCCATAACTCAAACAAATTTCAACCGATTCATTTGAAATTTAAGGCAGTACGTAGGATTTTTTCAATGTATTGCATAGTTCCTTTTTTATAAAAAAAATTTACTGACGATTCTCTCATAGAATTTTATACTTTTTGATTTCGAAACGCGTCATCTTTACAAAAACCAACATATCAAAAAAATCCTATGCACTTCTATAGCTACTATTATATATAATCGAAAAAACTTTGGTGCCTCATCGTAACTAAAAAATTATAGGAGTTGTTGGTGCGACCATCGACCTTCCAGAACTAAAGGCGTCATCGGAAAAATGCTGCACAGTCGCCATTTTGACATATATCGCCGTGAAAGAATAGTTTGGTATTGTTAATTAGATGCATAATAAGACACCTCCTTTGTGAAGCCGATTCATTTTATGGTTGTGTTGAAAAAAAAATCACGAAATATGCCCTTTTTTGGTCTGTAGAGTGGCCTAACCCCTTAACGAAGATTCATTTTTTTCTGGAATTCATGGCTGAAAATTTATTCAGAATCGGACACGATTTGTCGATTTTGGTGTATGCAGAGGTTGCAACAAAGACGTTAGGTGTGCAGTGAATGCGAGTAGGTTTAGTGCGAGCGAACGAGCGAGTGGTTTGAGCTTGGTGACCTGTCGTTACCAGAGTATCGTTAATATCGAATCTCTCGGACGATAGGTAGGTCGTATATGCGTGTAGGTATAGGAGAGGTTGTAGGGCGCAACGAGAGAGAACAGCCTTATCGCCGTGACACTTGCATAATTCGTGTTCTAACGCCGTGGGCAGCCACACAGCATGGTCAACGCTTGTTACGTTATCAACACTGCCATAGAAGCGATAGACAGAATTTCCGATCGAAATCATCGCTCCTTCTTGCTTGTGATCACGTGGCAGAGCTATCCTTCGCTGGAGCATGCACGCGTTTGTATATGCTGTAAGCATCTATGAGGTACAAGGATATCCACTTGCGGTTTTGGTACTGCACGGGTTTGTCGCTACCCAAACTATGCTGACGCTGTATTCACGAATTGAGCTTCGTGCTCGGAACCCAATATTTCATTTTCATGTCTCATACCGTGTGATAAGAGCTCATGATTTATCTGATGATCGTACCGAACCGCGAAGTCTCAAGCGAAAAAGTGTCATCCGTTCTCTGATAGGAGAGAGTTTAGCCAAAGCAGCTCGGCATTGACGCTGCTTCGATCCAGCTTAAATTATCCAGCTGCACCATTAGTTATTTATATAATTCCAAAAGTTTTGAGCGATTTTTGGATGAACTCGATAAGAACAATTTAATTCCTGTCAAGAAAGATACTATGATAGAATCTCGTTTATTTGAGGTTAAGAAAAGCGTACCTCGAATAATCTTTGATTGGGAAAACACTTTCCCAACTCATTAAAACGATTGTTTCATTAGTTAACCATCTTCTCAGGATTACTATTTTACAATTGCAGATTCTTAATCAACGGTAAATTTTGCATTGCCTGAAGACTTAATATCCCGCTTAAGTAGTTAAAAATGAAGTTTCAGACGTTTGAACGATTTTCAGAGAAGTAAGAAAAACGATTCAACGATTCCATTACTCAGTTTCTGTTGAATGTATTGAGGCCTCCTTTTTTCAATATGCCGAGCGGAAAATAGCTGAGGGATTTAACCCATTATCGGAATTAATTTGACAACGAGAAAAAGTTGAATGTTTTCAAAAATCAATGTTGAGTGTTTAGGTTGTAGAAATTCGATAAATGTTGTTTATCTTCAATGAGATTGCAAAGAGGATTTGCTTAGAAATTGATTAAAAATACATTCCTCCTAATTCCGCAAAATTTCAAGAGTTAACTGGAAAACAGTCTCAAAAACCTGAGAAAGTCACGTTTTTCATTGATCAATCGTAATCCTCCAGAGATTAGTCTTTTCCAATGGTATAAATCACTAACCTTTTACTTGACACACTTCTGCAGCATAACTCACTTGACAGACTGGGGTCGTTTGTATCCCAGCACCAAAAATTCTTATAAAAAATATACCATTTGAAATTTTAACTTGCAAATTTTTTTTAACTTCTTGAGAGGTCACTTTCAAAAGTTACATAGGATGTATAGTAAAATAAAAAAGTTAAATATGATGAAAGAATATAAATATTAAGAAAAATTAAAAAAATTACAACTTTTACTAAAAAATCATTAACTTTTTTTTCGACAAAAATGGCTAAAAATTTAACTGAGTTTGCTTAATACATAGCACTAAAAGAAAAAAAATAGTAATAGTAGAAAGTCGTAGAAGTAGAAATTCGACGAAAAAAAACTTTTTTTAAGTAAAGATATGTAATAAATTTTATTAAAACTAACTAATCATCAGCTCTACATTATAAAAGAACTTGAAAACGTTAATCAGCCTAAAAGAACACACTGCAATTTGTTTAAACATGTTAGAGGCCGGCACAATCCTTGCCCAGCTTGGACAGAACAAAATGTTACATATCATGAACAAAAAAATTACACATAATCTAACATTGTATATTTGCCATGTTCTTCTCTCTGAAGTCGAAATATAAAAGGAAACAGGACAGGCCCCATTTGCTTAATTGCAGGTACTTAAAATTAAGAAAATTTAGGCCTGGGGTGTTTTGTACCCCAGTGTGTCAAGTAAGGGTTAAATATGACCGTGAATCGCTGCAAGGGGTTTACACCAGACAGTTACATCGATTAAAGTTAAGTGTCGATTGATCACAAGTTGGCTAAGCGAGGTTTTACCGTATCTATAAGTTTGTGGAATGGAGTTACAATGCAATTACCGCCATCAAAATAACAACCTAAATGTCCTACAGTTAATGTCACCCACACGCATGCGTATTCCCTCTTTGTATACGAGAGTTCTCGTACATTTATGTACAATTGAATGGGTGCAGTGTGCACTTCAAAAGCACAAATTTCTCCCGTTCATTCGAAATACGCGAGTACGATGCTAAGGGCCTTCTCGCGAAGGATCGAAGAGCACGGAATTCCACATGAAGGGAATGCACGAAGATATTCAAAGAGGTATTATAATGTACATTGAAAGAGAAGAAGAGATAGCAAGAGACGACTCTGTGGGATTTCTCTCTCTTGGTTATTCCTCGGCGAAACTCGAACAAAACGTCGGGCGTGGCGCTTGTATCGTTCTCTCCTTTTGCCATGCGGTATATATAACATAGCGCGATGGTACCAAAAGTTTTCACGTAATTCGAACGAGCCCAGCGTCCCGAGAGACTAACTCGATTCCAGAGCCAGAGAGTTGGAGGTTTTGAGCGAGCTTCTCTGCAGAGAGTGTGGATACTCCTTTGGCTGGTCGGAAGCAAGTGGAGAAGGTAAAATCGCACGCTCGGGTTAGCAAAGCATCGTTGCTACACGCCGATAGAGCTATATCTACCCATCTCTTTCTCCCGGGCTAGGTTAACTCTTTGGTGGAAAAGCGTGGAACCAAGAAGCGTCCTCGGCACGAAAACTCCGGTTATGCTATCGGCGAGGCTTCGTGACACTGCTGTTAGTACAGTGACGCCACCGTCGCCGCTCCCGTGGCGCCACGGTCGCTACTCCCGTGGCGCCACTGTCGCTCGCGAGCAAAGTACTCTCACGCGTATGACATTGCGAAATATGAGGTTATGGGGGACTCAAGGTCTTTGGGTAAGTTTGCCATAAAGGTATACATATGTATACATTATACGTCGATGCATTTGTATCTATACGTACATATAGACATAGTATGCGCGCGCAGGGACCACAACTTCTCCTCTCAGGGAAAACAAACAGTGTTAGACAAAGCTTACTTAACTGGATTCAACGTTAAATACCGACTTTCGTCTTCATCTGAGTATGTACGTGTGTGTGTGTAAGAGAGTTGGAGTATAATCTGCGCTCTTCGTGGATAATCGAATATAAAGTTTGTGCGAGAGAATTCGTGAGAGAACCGAGGCAAGCTTTTGCCTCTCAATGACCGTATTTACCGACGACCCGAGAAGCAAAGTGGAGAGGCCAAGTCCAGGAGAGAGCTTCTCTCCTGCCGTTGTTTCATCCCATTTTCATCATACCATCGCTCCAGCTGCAGCAAAAATTTACAAAAAAAACTCTCATAGACAAAATTCTTGCTCTTTTGAGTTATTCCTCTATTTTCAAGTTTCGTAAGAATACATATATTTTCAATAATTCATCGCGATCGATTATAATTGATACATGATAAACTTATCACGTTTGTCAGTGGAACTTTTGAGAATTATGAAGAAACCAACTTCATTGAAATTGTATAAATCAATGTGGGCTAGGCTTGTCACATCGATAATGAACGTTGTAGGGCTCGAGCTTAACGCAGGGCAATTAAAAGTCACGGGAAACAAGAACTAGAGGGCGATAGGGAGGCACGGAAGGCTTCCTGATAACGTTCAGCAGTCACAAAGTGATATGTCGATAGCGGGGAAACTTGGTATCGTCATTGAGCCACCGAGTAAGCCGGAAGTGGTTAACGAGTGAATGTGAGACAGATATATGGGGTATTCCGTGCGTAGCGAGACAGGTTTTGGTCGCGGGTCTCACAATTTTTAGTCCGTTAACAAATCGTTTTCTCATATCATATAAAAACATTTCCATGTAGTTATGAACCCCAATTAAGACTTGGTTTTTTTTAAGTCCTAATCGAAAAACAAAAAAATAACATATTTTCCTACCTTTAATCGTGTGTCCCTTAAGTGTCAATACAGCAAAAATTTAATCTGACCAGCGTATTTTTACCGGAAAAAAGTGCTTTTTTGAATAAAACTAATGGAATATTAATCCGATTTGTAGAGAAACATTGATAGCCAAAAAACGGAGAAAAAACTCGTTTTTTCGGCCCTTATTGAATTTTATCAAAAAAATTTCTGAACATAGTTCAACACGTGAGAAACGTTCGATTAAATTTTCAGCTTGCCTTTCTTCTTTGTTCATTGACAATTATATGTGTAGTTACTTCGTAAATAGTCAACGCTTCTTTTCCATCGGAACTCGTTCAAAACAAAACTTATTAATTTTATTGCCAGTGAACAAAAAATGAAGGCAAGCTGAAAAATTTACCGTACGTTTCTACCATGTCGAATAATGTTCAGTAAAATTTTTGATAAAATTCAGTAGACCCTAAAGACCGAAAAAAACGGTTTTTTTCTCCGTTTTTTTACTATCCATTTTTTTACATATCGGATTAATATTCCATTTGCTTTATCGAAAAGAGAGCTTTTTCCAGTTGAAAAACACTGATTAGATTTTAATTTTGCTGCATTGACACTTAAGAGACACACGATTAAAGGAACGTTAAATATTTTGTTTTTTTTAATTTTTCGCTTAGAGCTCAACAAAAACCCAGACTCAATTGGAGTCCATAACCACATGGAAATGTTTTTATATGATATAAGAAGACGATATATTGATGGATGACAAATTTTGAGACCCGCGGCCAAAACCTGTCCCGCTAACCGTGGAATACCCCATATATATGTGTATATGTATGAACGTGTACCATATATAGTATGCGAGAGTCACGAACTCGTGTAAAAGACATCAAGGGAAAGAGAAAGCGAGAAGAACAGGCAGTTGAGATCAGGTGTGTGCCCTCAGGCCTCTTCCGGTTGCAAACGTTCGCGTTTCCCTATATCCGAGCGAATTGTTCTCTATCTCGCCCTTCCATCCCTCTTTTCGCTTCCCTTCTCTCTCTCTCTCTCTCTCTCTCTCTCTCTCTCTCTCTCTCTCTTTACAGTGACAGGCAACTATCCGCAATCTAGAAGCGAGATAAGAGCTCACTAGGGGGTGATGCATGGTCGTAAACGTAGTTTCCGATCGACGTAAATCACGTAGGGTGTGTATATAAATGTATATATGGAGGCTGATCTCTGATGTGGAAGCATCAACCAATATCTGATGTTGAGGGGGTCTCGATATTCTATCACTTGTGCCCGGCGGGACTGAGTAAGAATTTCTGAAGGGTTTGACGAATTTCATGTGGCCGTGTCATAGTTTCGAGGGTGAAGCCTCGAGCCTCATCAATGAGGCAAGCTTATATGCCAGCTTATCGAGAAACTGACACACTCGACGGCATTCAATGTATCTTTGATCAATTTTGATTAAATCGATTTTCATTGGTTCATTAAAATTAAGAATAGCCCATGAATAGTTGGAATTAATATGAAAGGCATATTTACAGCTTTATCATTTAGTTTTCTGCCAGAAATAAATTTCTACTATAATTGAACACTATTTTAATATCACTATCAGGGTTGCGAAATTTTTAATGAAAAAGTAATGCATCAACCATTACTTTTTTAATAGCTAATGAAATTTAATGGTCAATGGAAATTATTTTCATTGACCATTAAAATTAAATGGTTAATGGGGATTATTTTCATTAACCATTAAAATGTAATGGTTAATGGTTGGGTTAAAATGTTAACTGCCCATTAACCATTACATTAAAATGTAATGGTTAATGAAAATAATTTTAATGGTTAATAGTTGATGAAAATGCAAATGCATTAAAAAAAATAATGCATTATTCGCAACCCTGATCACTATTAATTAACAAATAATCCACCAAATAATAACTTACCTTGAAGGTGACCTTCAAGGTAATTTCGAGGGTAACTTTTACTGGAAACCTGTATTTTTGAGTTCTGAAATCAATAAAACATACAGTTTTACATTTACATTAAAAGATTCAGAAAAGATGAATCAATTTGTTCGAATAAGGTTTATTTTAGAATTCAAAAATACAGGTTTCTATTTTTGAGTTCTGAAATCAATAAAACATACAGTTTTACATTTACATTAAAAGATTCGAAAAAGATGAATCAATTTTTTCAAATAAGTTTTAGATTTCAGAACTCAAAAATACAGGTTTTCATTTTTTTTTTTTAAAGTCAACCTTGAAGTCACCTTGAAGATCATCATGAAGATCACTACCTAATGCGCCTCATTAAAATCAATAATTTTACTCGTCACAAAAGATCTTAAAAAGCTTCCATTCCCAGAGATATCCACACCTTGTTCAACTTTAATTGACCGCGGAGAACCTTCAAAAACAAAATGTATCTATTACTTCAGTACATATTTAAATGTAAAATTTTCCGCTCCAGTGATTGCCAATGTCGAAAAAGGGGTTTCCATTTGAAATAAAAAAGTTGACCTTGAAATGACCTTGAAGGTAATCGTCAAGGTCAAAATGAAGCTTTTTGGAAAATATCTTAGCTGAGGAAATTTTCAGCCGTCCCGTTACTCTTGTGACACCCTGTATACAGAGATTGGTATAAATTTCACGGTTCCATTGTTCGGGGTCACTCCACCACTGATCGCTGGTCCAAGCTATATACAATTTTATTACGCATCGTTGTATCTACATTCCCATGCGGAATATGCGGGACACGCGCCTCTAACGCCAATCCAATGGAATTCGGCCGACTCTGATCGCCCCTTAAGCCAGACCCTGAACAACCCTTATTCAGATAAATCCTTACGGCCTTGCGGGTCCACAGGTACATTCGAATCGTGTGACCCTCATAACCTTTTTGGGATGAGGCACAAACGACGAGAGGACTCGTCGCTCATACGAATGGCTCCATTACCGATTATGCGATTCTCCCTTTGCCGAATCAACTCCCACAAGAATCAATACGCTATTCGGGACACGTATACATAACGCGAATCCACGTGAAATTTCGTCACTTCGTAAAGGACAGGGCACACGCACACTAGATTCGTTTGTAGAGAAGCTCGCACGCTGATAATGTTATCTTCCTGTGGTAAAGCTCTTCACTCGACCCCGATTCTGTCCATTTCAATCCTTCGTTCGAACTACCCTTATACTATCTACTATTCTCCATGGGAAATTTCATGATGGTTGGATCAATTTATATTCAAGGCTCTCATTCGATCTGATTCTTGTTTTTTGTTGTCGAGCATTTCTTCATCGACTCCCAATTCTAACTTCAGATTCGTGTTCAGCGGGACAAAATACGTAGGAAAAACGTATTGGGACACCCAGCATACTCAACTTTTTTTTTGTGCCAAAACATTGCTAGATCATGATTTTTATCAGTTTTTATGGATTTTCTCGAGCATTTCATGTGCGATCCCTAATTCTAACTTCAGATTTGTGTTCAGCGGGACAAAATACGTGGGAAAAATATAGTGGGACACCCAGCACACACAACTTTTTTTTGTGGGCCTGTGTTATTATTTATTATGTTTTTATTATTGTATTATATTAATTATAATTTATAATAATATAATATATTATTATTATTATTATTATTATTATGATTCATTATTTAAGGGGTGAGGCCACTCTAGGATTTTCAAGAAATCGATTTTTTTTCTGTTAAGGATGTTGAGTCCCTATGAAATCTTATAATGTTAATTGTTCAATAAATAGCTTCTTAATTGTCGTTTTACACAACCTCCTGAATACTTAATGTAAAAACATATTAAATTTTCAGAATTCTATCATCATTACTTCAATCTCCTTAAGGATTAACATGAAAAATGATGAGAAAATTCTGAAAATTTTGGATGTTTTTGTATGAAGTATTTAAGAGGTCGTGTAAAAATTTCACGACGATTAGGAAAATCGTTATTAAAATATTAACATTTTGTTAAGAACAATTTTTTAATCAAATAAAAAAAAATTTATCAATAAACTTCGTTTTGTTTCCGTTGCTTTTAATATAGTGTAGATATTAAAAAATTGAGAGGTCAAAAAAAACTTATCGCAAAGTTATATCAGTTTCCATAAGACTACATTTTATTTTATTTAATTTGTTAATGTTAATTGTTCGATAACGAGCTTCCTAATCGTCGTGACATTTTTACACGACCTCTTAAATAATTCATCCAAAAACATACCAAATTCTCAGAATTTTCTCATCATTTGCGATTTGGGACTGTATATCCTTTAAAAAGGTGCCAGTATCTATAGATTTATATTCCAAAAGATTATGTGCGTGAATAATTTCTAAGTACTCGATTTTCGTATTCTTGTGCAACCCCTTTTTAACTACAGCGAGCTTTCTACAAACTTTAAACGCGTTTGGGCCTCAATTTCCTTTTTGTTTTAAACTTTGAGCGATTTGTTTTCCAAAGTTATTCTGTTTTTTTGTAAAAAAAGGGGAAATTTTAAAAATTCCATATAACACGGAAACAAAGAGTTGCGTCTGTTTTCGTTGAGTTCAGAGAGGCATTTTTTTTAGAGTTCTTTCCCAATTTTTTTTTTTGACTGAAAATAGGATAAAATAAATTTGGAAAAAAAAAGTGAAAACAAATTCTAATGTATTGAAAATGGTAAAATAAAGTATTTTCCCTTCTTGAAATTTTATCAATAATCCCATAGTTCTCGCATTATAGTAATTGAATTATCTTCGGCCCAGAAAATAAGAAAAACAAAATTTGGAAAAAAAATCTAGTAAAAATCCTCTAAACTCAACAAAAACAGACGCAACTTTTTACTATCTCGAAGTTTTTCATGAATCCTCTTTGTTTTCGTGTTATACGGGATTTTTCAAATGTCCTCTTTTTCACAAAAAAATAGAATAACTTTGGGAAAAAAATCGCTCAAAATTTAAAAAAAAGGAAATTGAAGCTCAAGCTTTCCCCTTTACGAATCCAATCATCAAAATGTACTAAAAAAATTTCCTCTACAAGATGGGTGCAGCTGAAGAGGGGGGGGGGGGGGGGGGGGGGGGGCAAAAAACGGTTGTTTTCAATATAGAGTCCAAATCTAAAAACAAATTGTAAAAATAAGTTAAAACACAGTAAATGAAGCCGAATTCTTCCCCTTTAAAATGCCGTTTGTTAAATTAGTTCACTGAGAAAAAAAAATTGTTGAATGAACTAAATCTTTAGTCGTATACGCACGACTAAATATTTAGTTGTACAAACCCAAATTTTGTTGCATGAATCATATTTTGGTAAACTGAAACGCAGAATTATTCAAAAAAATAATTATTTAGTTAGACCCAGTAAATATTTAGTCGTGCGTATGCAACTAAAGATTTAGTTCATTCAACAATTTTTTTTTCTCAGTGTTTACGTTGACTTCCGGCAAAATGGCATAAAAAAACTTTCCAGACCTTTTTTGAAGTTTTGTTGGGAAACTTTTTGCCGGTAGTGTATATCTTTTTTTGTAAATCCGATTTATTTTATGGTTTCGTTGAAAAAAAATTACGAAATATGCCTTTTTTTAGTCTGATGAGTGGCCTAACCCCTTAATCAACTAGTAATTAATAATGAAATATATCAATAATATATTTTATATCATATTGAAAATACAGATTTTATATACAGAGAGAATAATCTGGTAATATTTCACCAATTTTCTGGCTGAATCAAAATTCATCATATTTAACCATGATGAATTTTTTCAACCCTTTCACATACTTTAACATTTTGGGTGACTGAGGAAAATTCGCAGACCATTACTCTATCCAAAAATCCATAAATCCATCTCTTTTACCATAATAATATTCATCGCAAAATGTAGACACGAGTGGGCCGAAAAAATTTCTCCCTATCACCAATGACAGCGAAAAATAAATTCTTACCGTTTGAGCTTTCTTTTATAGCCCGATCGTGATTTTTTTTTCTCATTTGTTTTATCTCCGTCGACATGACCAGGGCTGACTATACAGAACGGAGAAAATACTCCGACTGACCGGCGAAGCGAGAGAATAAGTTTGATGCTGTGCAATTTATCTCCTGAAATCTTCCGTCCCTGAATTTTACGAAGGATCACGGAGAACAAAAGTTTCTGCACAAGCGGGCAAACCGATGAATTGTTCTTGATAATTCATGAACCGGAAGTAATACCGATACTAAAAATCAACGAGACAGAAAAATCTCGTTATACGAATTTGTTTTTTCAGATCGTGCATAAATAAGCTGTTTATATTTTTCTGCGATGCAAAATTTCACGAGGTCGAAAATTAAATTACTTTTGTTCGAGGAGAATATGCATGAAGGTATGAATATATATATATTTTTTCATTATTTTTCTTCCTCATAGAGGAAGCTTTGTTTTTCGTGAAATTTTTTTTTTTTTTTGAGATTTTCATGTCAGTATGTTCAAAATGTCCTAAAACATCGAGAAATCATGTTTTTAAAAAATGTCCGGATGTATGTATATATCAGTGATCGGCAAAAAAAATCTATCTATTTTTATTATCCAATTTTTTCAAAAAAATATAATTAGCAAAAAAATATGTAAAAAATGAGTAATTAACGATAAAATATTACTAATTTTTTCCAAGAATTAGTAATTAGCGGGAAAGATATTGCTAAATAATAAAAAAAATCAATAATTTATGGAGAAATGTTGTATTAATTTGGGAAAAAGTAATAAATAAATAAAAAATTACTAATGCATTTTTTAATAGGTACTCATTAAATATTCGTATTAATAATAACTTATGTGATATCGTATGACATTCGATACAATAAATACTATTGTGTAAAGTATTCGATAGATCTGGTTATCATAAAAAATAAAACAACTTTTTTAATAGAGTTGTTTGAGCTTATAACTATGACGCAATCTGTACACATAAGTACGTAAATATACACCATACTTTTCTACAAATTACTGTTTTTTTTTTTAATTAATTGGTAAAACTTGGTAATTTTTTTTCGCTAATTACTAATTTTTTGTAAAAATTAGAAATATTTTGTTGCTAAATACTAATTGTTTAGAAAAATTACTAAAATTTTTCCGCTAATTACGAATTAGTACGAAAAACTAGTAATAATTGTTGACTAATTATTGATTTTTCGAAAAAATTATTAATAAAATCAATATCGTTGACGAAAAAATCGATACTGCCGATCACTGGTATGTGTGTGTATGTGTGTCGCTGCCTCGAAAAATTCGAACATCTATATCTCAAGATCACATTGGAGTAGCGAGCCGAAATTCTGCACATAAGCTGAGCTCCACAGCCCCTTAGTTTGTTATGAATTTTGCAAAAATTCATTGACGTGTACGAATTTTATGCGACTTTTAAATTTTCAAAAAAAGGGCGTGGTTACTCTAGCGTTCGCAAATTTTACGATATCGGGTTAAAAAATATTATACAGATAGTTTGAGTGTTAAAGATTATTGCTATTGAATTTCGCGAAAATCGCTCAAGGGGTTCGTGATTCATAAAATTTTGAATTTTTTGCAAAAAGCGCGTGATCGCTCTAGCTTGCACATATTTCGTGACACAACGCTCAAAATTTTTATAATGATAGTTGAATGAAAGAAGTTACTTGGTATTCAATTTTGCAAAAATTTTATGCGATGTTGAAATTTTCAAAGAAAAAGCTCGATCGCTCTAGCGTCCGCAAATTTTGCGATATCAGATTCAAAAAAATTATACCGATAGTTTGAGTGAAAAATATTGTTGGTATTGAATTTCGCGGAAAATTGCTCAAGGGGTTAGTGATTTATAAAATTTTTAATTTTCTGGGAAAGCGCATGATCGCTCTAGCTTGCACATATTTCGTTATATCAGGCTCAAAATTTCTATAATGGTAGTTTAATGGGAAAAGTTACTTGGTATTCAATTTTGCAAAAATCGCTTGAACCGTGCAAATTTTATGCAATTTTGAAATTATCAAAAAAAAAAAGCTTGATCGAAAATTGTACGATACAAAGCTGCCGTTTTATTACTCCGATAACCAGAGGTAGTAAAAAAAACTTGCAAATCGGAAATTTGCAAATCGTTTCCAGAGTATTTTTCCGTATTTACAAAGCTTCCTCTCTGAGGAAGCCAAAACTGTGACAGCTAACATTTAATAAAATTTGCTAACATTTCCTCACAGAGGAGGATTTGTAAATACGAAAAAATACTGAGGAAGCGATGTGCAAATTTCCGATTTGCAAGTTTTTTTTTTCAAGATGGCGATGGAAAGAAAAAGAGTGACGGTGAGAATGAGGAGTCTGCTGAAGACTTGAAAAATAGAACGAAGATAAGCGAATGAAAATAAAGAAACAAAAGACCGAGTACAAAGACAGAGTGTGAAGAAGGAAAGAGTACGGAGCCACGAAGCGAGGCAAATGTAGCGAAATAAAAGTGGGATGAGAATGAGATGGAGGAAGGTGACTGAGGACGTGAAAAGAGTTAGGGCAAAGGAGTGTTGGACGGAGACAAATTTTATTACGATCGTGAATTACTCGGTCCAAGAAGGAAAGAGGGAAAGAGAGAGAGAGAGAGAGTATCGAAGAATTGGGCTTGACTGTGAATTTGTCCAATAAGACGAGCAATTTATTTTCCAGGGTAGTCGATGCAAGAAGGCGTCGGCGTCGTGTCTTTTGAAAAATGAGGAAAAAACCGGGAAGAGTGATAAAGAGCTTGCAAAAACAACCCTTATGTATATTTATATGGGCCCAAAGAAAAAAAAAAAAAGCTGAGAAATAAAAGATCGAAGAGAGAGAACAATGGCGAACCTCGTGTTTCACGTTGTTTACGGTTATTTGGACACCGTTTTATAAAATAGCTCGTGTATAAGATAGTGTACTGGAAAATCGGAGAGCGGGAGTCTCGGGAGGTTATTTGGTGAGAAGCGATGTCATCTCATTTGTTGGCGAAGCGTTCGAGCGTTAGAACGTACTTTGCTCTCGGCAAGAAAATTATTCGGCCGTGAGTGTTTCTTCCGCTTGGGATCTTTCCAACGGCCATCTTATTCTCACGCCATTTTATGCATCAAACGCTGAGAATAAAAAGGGCGCAAGAGATATGGGGGACGAAAGAGCTTCGCGAAATAAATTATGGTCCAAAAATGCAGCGATGAGAATTCAATCGCCAATGATGTGTTAATTTTCATCGGAGAGGAATTGGTTACGATTTCTGGCCGGGAAATCCGGATGATAATGGATCAAAAGAGATAATTATCTTTTCCCAATGATCCTGATTGGGATTCTTCAGTAAGATCGTCTTCAGAATTTATTTTAGATCTGATTTCTTCTTGATCTCAATATTTAATTTATTGATACATCTTCGAGAATTGAACTTAACTATTTTTTCTTTGATTAATAATTCATCAGATAATTTATTATTTATAGAAACATTTTTGCAAACATATTTATTAATATTTTGACAATGAACCAAAAAATTATCGAGAAAAAAAAATTAAATAAGTTATAAGGTAAAGTTGGGGGTAAAAAAAAAGAGGTGTGTCGGCTGACACAATTGCAACCTTTCTAGTCATCCGATCCAAAATTGAAAAAAAAGATCCTTAACCCTCCGTCTGTACACTGGGTCTTTTAAGGCACAAGCCAAATTTTCAAATCGAATATCTCTGGAATCAGGAAAATTATTTTTGAAAATTTGTTTACCATAAATGGTTAAATAAATGTTTGGATCATGGAAAAAAAGTGTTATAAAAGAAATTCACAATTTTATCAGATTTTCTTGACGTTTTTTTCTTAGAAAAACATTACCAGGACTTCAACGACCCAGACTACAGACGGTGTCCCGAAATTTAAGTGTACAGGTGGAGGTTTAATCATTAAGAATGTCATTAAAGCCCCTATCTCAGAGAAAACAGAAAAAAAAATTCACGAAATGGCGGCTGTCTGGATAGAAATTTCGTATTACTTTCGAACAAATTGTAAATCACTCATTCTTATTTCCCGCACGTTTTTCTTTTTTTATCTCAAAGTGATGGATTTCCATGCAACTATCGCTATCGTATTGCCACCAGTAATATAACTCTGCTAGGACGTATATATATATATATATATATATATATATGGGTCATTCCACCAATTCTTGACTAAAATTGTGCCAGGGGGTCTGAACTCTGCATAACGAGAAATTTTATTGAAAAGTACATAACAAAGAGAGCTTTCATGATTTTTTTCAGATTTTTTCGTCGAACCCTTCCAAAGATACAGTAGATCGAAAATTGCAAGATTTGCAATTATTGACTTTAGATATTAAAAATATCAGCCACTTGTAAAATTTCTAAAAATATATTAAATATTGGATTTTATGTAAAAAAAGCTCAGCTTTCTGAAAAAAATATTTTCAATTTCCTCCAGTGTCAGGAAAACCCCGAAAAATGAGGTCAAAAAGTAAAATACGCTTTTTCGACCAATGTATCATTTTTAATATTTTTTAAACTATTTTTTTCGAAAAGTTGAGACTTTTTTCCACGGGAAAGGTATGTTTTGATTGTGGGATTATTTAAAAATAAACCACAGCAAAATAAATTTTAAAGTTTCGTGATGAATTGCCGATCTGTATTGTGCTGCTGTTACGGTCGTCGCACGAACTATCGAATCAAGTTTGAAAATTTCTGTACATAGCATTATATTCAGCTATTATGTAGTGAATATATATGTTCAAAGTGTGAAGTGGGTAAGAAATTAAAATTATTATACAAAAGCGACATAAGAAGGATCAAATCTTTATTATTTATACTCTTCTTGTCACTGTTGACAGAGAAACATTTCTTACAATAGCAGAACCATGATTCTCGGCATCAGGGATAATACAATGCCTAGATTGCGTCTTTTTTACAGCCACAGCATTAGCAAATCTTGACTTTAGCTGTGCTGCGCGTACTTCGTATTCCTCATTTGAAATGAAAGTGAAATCAATATTTGTAAATGACTCACGTGCCCAGTCATACAATGCCAATTATGATAAAATTTCGTTTCTCGTGCCCATTTGAAGAGATGCCCTTGCAGCGAGACGCTTGATCGTGTCTGCTAACCCATCACATGGTCCTTTTCCATGGGCTGTAGCAAAGAAATGCCATTCAGCCTTTAGCCCAAAGTCATTTACGTGGTAGCACAAATTGATGAATGCCGATTTGTTCTTGAACTGTTGTGGTGCTCCATCCAAAAATCATATTTTTCTGTTCTTGAACTGTTGTGGTGCTTCATTCGAAAAATATATTAATTTGTTGGAAGACGAAGACGAATTGGCATTAATCAATTTGTGCTACCATGTAAATGACTTTGAACTAAAGGCTGAATGGCATTTCTTTGCTACAGCCCATGGAAAAGGACCATGTGATGGATTAGCAGGCACGATCAAGCGTCTCGCTGCAAGGGCATCTCTTCACATGGGCACGAGAAACGAAATTTTATCATCCTTGGCATTGTATGACTGGGCAAGTGAGTCATTTAAAAATATTGATTTCACTTCTATGTCAAATGAGAAATACGAAGTATGCGCAGCACAGCTAATGACAAGATTTGCTAATGCTGTGGCTGTAAAAAACACGCATTTTATGCATTGTATTATCCCTGATGCCGAGAATCATGATTCTGCTATTGTAAGAAATGTTTCTCTGTCAACAGTGACAAGAAGAGTATAAATAATAAAGATTTGATCCTTCTTATGTCGCTTTTGTATAATAATTTTAATTTCTTACCCACTTCACACTTTGAACACTACATAATAGCTGAATATAATGCTATGTACAGAAATTTTCAAACTTGATTCGATAGTTCGTGCGACGACCGTAACAGCAGCACAATACAGATCGGCAATTCATCACGAAACTTTAAAATTTATTTTGCTGTGGTTTATTTTTAAATAATCCCACAATCAAAACATACCTTTCCCGTGGAAAAAAGTCTCAACTTTTCGAAAAAAATAGTTTAAAAAATATTAAAAATGATACATTGGTCGAAAAAGCGTATTTTACTTTTTGACCTCATTTTTCGGGGTTTTCCTGACACTGGAGGAAATTGAAAATATTTTTTTCAGAAAGCTGAGCTTTTTTTACATAAAATCCAATATTTAATATATTTTTAGAAATTTTACAAGTGGCTGATATTTTTAATATCTAAAGTCAATAATTGCAAATCTTGCAATTTTCGATCTACTGTATCTTCGGAAGGGTTCGACGAAAAAATCTGAAAAAAATCATGAAAGCTTCCTTTGTTATGCACTTTTCAATAAAAATTTTTGTTATGCAGAGTTCAGACCCCCCGGCACAATTTTAGTCAAGAATTGGTGGAATGACCCATATATATATATATATATAGCTCAATGGTATATAATCCAGGTGAGAATGAGAGCGAGGGAGAAGCAAATAGAGACTTTTCCCAAAGGGAAATGGTGTACAGGAGTCCCGTGATGGAAACCATCGTGGTCTGACGATAGAACCGATGATGGCATTGCATCTGAAATGCAATCGCATCAGCTACGAGCTCCAGAGGTCGTTTTCGAAGTTACCATCTGAGCCGGTTGATACATATATATTTATATGAGGCATTCCACGTCAAATCACGCGGTCATCGGCCGGACCTCCTCGGATTTTGATGTCCAATGAATTATGAGTCTCGTTTGGCCCAAAATATGACCTCAAATTTTCAAAATTTTATTTTAGGGGATGCTAAAATTTTTTTATTTTTTTAGCGGATGCTAAAAAATCATTAAATTGAAGGAAAACATAAAGATGGGCCTTTTTCAGATTACTGACATTTTTTTCACGCAAACTACAGCCCAAGCCAGATATTTTCTACGTAGTTCGATAATGTGCCAAAAATAATTACCAAATAAGAAATTATTAAAAAAAAAAAATTAAAATGGAAAAAATTGTACTTATTTTTGTCCTATTATTGAACTATGACCAAAATATCTTTATTGGGCCCCAGTTTCTGTGAAAAAAAATTCATTAATTTAAAACGGCCCCTCTTTATGTTTTCCGTCAATGTAATGATTTTTTAGGTCGGGCAACCCCTAAAAAATTTAATAAAAGTTTCTAAAAATTTGAGGTCGTACTTTGGGCCAAACGAAACCCACAATTCATTGGACATCAAAATTCGAGGGGGTGATGATCGTGTCATTTGACGTGGTATGCCCCATATATACGTACTCATGCTTGTTCGCCATACTGACCTTAAATGCATTTTTACCGAATGGCCATGCTCTTACGAGGGAAGGGTAAAAAAGAGGGTCGAGGTCTTTGACGACTCGCAGCAATGTACTTGATGTGGGAGAATACATCGGGCTACCTCGTATAAGAGAGAACTAATATTGTAGCAAGAGCGAATGAATAATTCTCTCTTCAACGTTCGTTTGATCATTTATAAAGAGACATTGATGAGAGAGGAAAAGCTCGTAAGAAATACGCAGCTGCTCGACACGTTAAATCGTGTGTCTCGCTGTCATGAGAAGGTTTTCGATGCATTTTTCATTTCTAATTACCTTTTTTGTTTTCCCTCTTTTTCTGAACCCATTAAATGTGTGGCGCGAAATTCATACTCCGTTACGATTGATCGACACGGAATTCCAGCAAAACATAAAATTTTTTGATGGAATCGAGAATCAATAATTATGCAAATTGGAATGTTTTGTATATCATCATTTTTTTACATTCCTAAATTTTTCTTACGAACAAGTATCTTTCTGAGTTTGAACTTTAGCTTTGCAAATGTTTTTTGTAGAGCATAAAAATATTTTAAAAAAATTCCAATTCACCTAAATGTGCTTTCTTTTGTTTACACTTGACAATTTTTTATTGTTTTTATTTTGATCATTTAAATCTTTTTTTCTAAGATCCAAAACCCATATATTACAACATTTACAATGATTCTTGTTTTTCCTGTTGTCCCAGTTTATTTTTTCAAAATTTAAACATAATAACTACAAATTAACAACGTTTACGACAATCATAAGGATTTTCTTATTATTTAAAAATTAAAAAAAAAATAACGAAAATATTTTTATAATTATTTGGCCACTGGAACACGATTTTTGATAATTTATTTAAAAAAATTTCTTGCAGTCTGACTAATTGACGGAATTATTCAAACAAACGAATAACTTGTCAGAATAAATCTTCGTTCGGTCCTCGCAGAGTCATTTGATAATTTTTTTCTTCACTTTATTTACAGTACTGAGCAATTGAAGTGGGATTTTTTTGGGAGCCTGTATTTTTGCAAAAAAAAATCGAATTTGGAAAAACCTTGATACATGGTAGATCGGAAATTTCATCAGCTTTCGATTGCGACCACGCTCGTCGCGATCGGTCAAGAATTGCGGGCGTGGGAGGCAAAAAGGTGGGGGAGTGCAAAATCGGGCCTCCCGCGAGTGTCGGGATTTTAGGGTTGCGAGTGCCCCAGAGGCTCTGTGCGGTATCAAACGAAAGGGTATCACTCAGAGATGAAAAAAAGTTGCATTAGAATCGAATCCCCCACCCCCCGAGGGAGGGGTGGTGCCAAAAGGGTGAAACGGTATGTTGGGCATAATGAGAAAAGGGTTCGTCCAATCGGGTTAATTTTTTTTCGAGAATCATTTTTTTTGAGTACTCCGTGACCCTGTGAAAAAAAACCTGATAAAAACCGCCCCTGAAATGAAAATTCACGTGTCCCGCCGGAACACATTTTCATTCGCGAGCATTTTTTGCATCGAAAAACTCGACAAAAAATTTTTTCAATTACGCCTCTTTAAAAAAGACATTTCAACGAATGAAGTCGTATTTTTTTCATATTTTTCCTATGCCTGGTTCATCTCAACGAGGCATTTGAAAAACGCGTTGCGAATCGGGATTCTTTCGATGGTCGTGGCTTTCCACAATGGATGAGTACCACTGTTGAGGCTGTTTTCGATCAGTCGTATTCCCATCCCCACCATTTTTTCACGAGCCAATCAAAAGACTTCATGGGACTTAGAATATTTTCGATATCTCGTGTTCGTCCTGGAGCGCGTACCATGGAGAGAGACTCCCGTGTCGCTATCCAGAACTTGGAATATTTTTGCGACAAAATTTTGCTTCCTCCCGCCAATCGAGAGAATTTTTGGCGTATTTTGCGAAACTTTTAGTTTTATTAGGCGTAAAATAACGCAGATTTATATGCAATAAATTACAATACGTTTTTAAAACGTAGATTTATTTGCATGATGAAAAAATAAAGAAATTTCTTTTTCCTTGATTATTTTTCAGGTAAAAATGCATGATGGCATGATTATTAATTGTATTGCAAACAAGAATGTTCAAACGTTAAAAAAAATTAGTAGCCCTGAAAAGGACCGTTTATTTTTTCTTTCTCGTTTTCATCGAGTTGATTTGCAAAATTTTCAATAACTCGGGGATCGAATTTTTCTATAAAAATGTTCGATACCTCGCGCGAAGTGGAAGAGTGCGATCAAAAAATAATTTTCGCAGCATACCGTGCTCGTCTCGAAATTTCTTTTTTTTTTTATCTTTCATCGAGCATAGAGTTTTCTCAAGTACAAAATAATTTTTGGCACTGAAAAAAGCCATTGCATTTTATTAAATTCGATCGCGTCGATCCACAAAATTCATAAAGTCGCCATCGCCGGTCTGAATGTGCTGAAAAAAACATAAATTTGGAATACCTAAAAACATCCATTTTTATCTGCGGAGAGTTGTATTACGTTGAAAAATTTTGATGGCTCTGAAAAGGGCCGATTTTTATCTCGGGGCGTCGGGCATCGAGTTTTGAGATGAATCTATCGCTGATTCATTTCACGTGGAGTGGGGAGAGAGATGCGGACACGTCAGGCAGCGCGAGGCGACTGGAACAAGAGCCATGCGCGCCATGGCCTTATATACACTAAAGCCAAGCGGTGGCGCATCCTGATTGGTCCGTGAAGCTAGGAAGGGGATGGCTGTGCGTACCGAGCCTCTGATTGGCCAGATGACAAGCTCCAGCATGTCTTTTGCCTATTCTTGCGAAATCAAAGATTTTTAAGGACTTAGCAAATTTTCGCGACAAAATTTTGCTTCCTCGCGCCAATCGAGCGACTTTGGCGTATTTCACGAAACTTTTCGTTCATTTGACGTAAAGTAAAGAACAATTCTATGCAATAAATTACAATATGTTTGTACAACGCAGATTTGCATGTTCAAAAAATTGAAAAATTTCTTTTTTCCTGATTTTTTTTGGTCAAATTTTATGATAGCATGATTATTTATTTTATTGCAAACAAGAATGTGCAAACGTTGAAAAGAATTGGTAGCCCTGAAAAGGGCCGTTAATTTTTTCTTTGTTGTTTTCATTGACTTCATTTGCAGACAGTTTAATCACCGAGTCATTTCGATACCTTCCACGAAGTGGAAAAGTATCGAAAAATTCAATCACAGAGTTATTGAACTTTCTGCAAATGAACTCAATGAAAACAACAAAGAAAAAATTAACGGCCCTTTTCAGGGCTACCAATTCTTTTCAACGTTTGCACATTCTTGTTTGCAATAAAATAAATAATCATGCCATCATAAAATTTGAGCAAAAAAAAACAGGAAAAAAGAAATTTTTTAATTTTTTGAACATGCAAATCTGCGTTGTATCAACATATTGTAATTTATTGCATATAGAATTATTCTTTACTTCACGCTGAATGAACGAAAAGTTTCGTGAAATACGTCAAAGTCGCTCGATTGGCGCGAGGAAGCAAAATTTTGTCGCGAAAATTTGCCAAGTCCTTAAAAATCTTTGATTTCGGAAGAATAGGGAAAAGACATGCTGGAGCTTGTCATCTGACCAATCAGAGGCTCGGTACGCACAGCCATCCCCTTCCTAGCTTCACGGGCCAATCAGAATGCGCCACCGCTTGGCTTTAGTGTATATAAAGCCGTGGCGCGCATGGCTCTTGCTCCAGTCGCCTCTCGCTGCCCGACGTGTGCGCATCTCTATCCCCACTCTACGTTAATTGAATCAGCGTTGGATCATCTCGCAACTCGATGCCTCGAAATGAAAATCGGCCCTTTTCAGAGCCATCAAAATTTTTCAACGGAATACAACTGCCTGCAGTCAAAAATTGATGTTTTTAGGTATTCCAAATTTATGTTTTCATGTTTTTTTCAGCACATTCAGAGCGACGACGACGACTTTACGGATTTTGTGGATCGACGCGATCGAATTTAATAAAATGCAATGGCTCTTTCCAGTGCCAAAAATTATTTTGTACTTGGAAAACTCTATGCTCGATGAAAGAAAAAAAAAATCTAGACGAGCACGGTATGCTGCGAGAATTATTTTTTGCTTGCACTCTCTTCCACTTCGCGCGAGGTATCGAACATTTTTATAGAAAAATTCGATCCCCGAGTTATTAAAAATTTTGAAAATCAACTCGATGAAAACGAGAAAGATAAAATAAATGGTCCTTTTCAGGGCTACTAATTTTTTTCAACGTTTGAACATTCTTGTTTGCAATACAATTAATAATCATGCCATCATGCATTTTTACCTGAAAAATAATCAGGGAAAAAGAAATTTCTTTATTTTATCATCATGCAAATAAATCTACGTTTTAAAAACGTATTGTAATTTATTGCATATAAATCTTCGTTACTTTATGACTAATAAAACTAAAAGTTTCGCAAAATACGCCAAAAAGTCGCTCGATTGGCGGGAGGAAGCAAAATTTTGTCGCAAAAATATTCCAAGTTCTGGATATCGACACAGGAGTCTCTCTCCATGGTACGCGCTCCAGCACGAACACGAGATATCGAAAATATTCTAAGTCCCATGAAGTCTTTTGATTGGCTCGTGAAAAAATGGTGGGGATGGGAATACGACTGATCGAAAACAGCCTCAACAGTGGTACTCATCCATTGTGGAAAGCCACGACCATCGAAAGAATCTCGATTCGCAACGCGTTTTTCAAATGCCTCGTTGAGATGAACCAGGCATAGGAAAAATATGAAAAAAATACGACTTCATTCGTTGAAATGTCTTTTTTAATGAGGCGTAATTGAAAAAATTTTTTGTCGAGTTTTTCGATGCAAAAAATGCTCGCGAATGAAAAAGTGTTCCGGCGGGACACGTGAATTTTCATTTCAGGGGCGGTTTTTCTCAGGTTTTTTTTCACAGGGTCACGGAGTACTCAAAAAAAATGATTCTCGAAAAAAAATTAACCCGATTGGACGAACCCTTTTCTCATTATGCCCAACATACCGTTTCACCCTTTTGGCACCACCCCTCCCTCGGGGGGTGGGGGATTCGATTCTAATGAAACTTTTTTTAATCTCTGAGTGATACCCTTTCGTTTGATACCGCACAGAGCCTCTGGGGCACTCGCAACCCTAAAATCCCGACACTCGCGGGAGGCCTGATTTTGCACTCCCCCACCTTTTGGCCTCCCACGCCCGCAATTCTTGACCGATCGCGACGAACATGGTCGCAATCGAAAGCTGATGAAATTTCCTATCTACCATGTATCGAGGTTTTTCCAAATTCGTGTTTTTTTTGCAAAAATACAGGCTCTCAAAAAAATCCCACTTCAATTGCTCAGTACTGTATGTGAGAGATATCAAGTTGTCGGTCGCATTTTGTTTCCCGTTAAAAGCCGTCGTAATGTAAGTTATTCAAGGCGCTACGCAAAGTGATAGTGTACTCGAAAGTAGCGAAACGTATTTCACTGTGCACTGGTCATATTACTGCCCTTTACTTCGCAAATGTGATGCAAACGAAAATGTTTCTCCTTAATGCAACATCTACCATGTTTTAACGTTTCTTCGCCTATTCTTGGCAAAGTGAAAACTCCCTGGAAGTAAATTCTCTCGTCGGTGGTTACTTTTACGATGAGAGAGGCATAAATTATGCTGTTTGATATCGTATAAAGTTGGGCACATTGATGCTTGCTTCAAAGGTTAAAGGTCAACGTAAACTCAAAATTTGTTTACGAAATTTTTCTCAAAATTTGTTTACGAAATTTTTCTCAAAATTTGTTTACGAAATTTTTCTCAAAATTTGTTTACGAAATTTTTCTCGAAATTTGTTTACGAAATTTTTCTCAAAATTTGTTTACGAAATTTTTCTCAAAATTTGTTTACGAAATTTTTCTCAAAATTTGTTTACGAAATTTTTCTCAAAATTGGTTTAATGGAATAAAAAAACAAATAGTTTGCAGATGTTCCCACTATTTTCTTTTCATTTTATTAAGTCATTTTTGAGAAATACGTTTTACAAATTTTAGCTCATTCTTCCTCTCACTTACAAGCTCAGAAAGAGGGTGAAAATCTACAAAATACCGCGATGACCCAATTATTCTGTATATTTTTTTCCCGGATAAAAGAAACTGTCGATTATAGATAAATTTATTCCAAAAATGTAATAATAATATTTTATTATGTCACTGAGACTTATTTTTAAACAAATGAAATAAATTACCATTTTTATGAATTGCCAATGAAAACGATGGGAATTGTTTCATCGGAAAACAAGTTTGACGTTTTTTTAAAAAGATTTTTAATAAAAATTGAATTGTGGGAAAATACCGTGAACTGGTTTGCGAGAAATCGCTGTTCCACGAATTAATTCACTGATATCGAAACATTTTACGTGCGAAAAAAATATTACCATTATTGTTGATAATTATGATACGGGGCAATTTATTTTTATCGAATTTGTATATTCATGGTCTCGTTGCTCATTTGCACATTGATCGCATCCATATAAACGTTGCAATTAATTTCCACCCCCAGGCTTTTGTATTTTCAAAATAAACGTGCGGCAAACAAACGAACGTTTCACTATAATTTTCTCATCATTTCCGCTCATTTTCTATCTCGAATTTTATAGTAAATGTAACCCATTAATTATTTTTGTGCTGGATAAAAAAAAACAAAACATATTTTCACCATTCTTTTTTTTACAGCATATTTATTTATATTGTGACAATAAACAATGTTTTTGGAAGAAAAAAATTAAAATTAAATAAGTTATAAACTGGTAAAGTTGGGGGGTTGACACGATTGCAGCCCTTCTGTCCATCTGACACAAAATTAAAAAAAAAGATTTTTAATTGGGAAGAATGTCTTTATAGCCTCTACCTTGAAGGAAACGAAAAAAAATCTCAAAATGGCGGCTGTCTGAACAAAAAATGGCGCTTTTCGACTGTTTTTCATAGTTTTTAATTTTTTTACAATAGTAAAAAAAAAATTTTATACAAAAGTCGTAGGGGTGATTGAGAGTTATACATTGAAGATTGGTGAAAAATTTCAAGTGAATCGATTGAGTCGAACTTGAGATATTATGTCAGCTGTGATAAGAAAAGTAGTAGTAATAGTAATAGTAGTACTACTACTACTTTTAGTAATAGTATTAGTAAGTAATAGTAATAGTAATAGTAGTAATAGTAGTAATAGTAGTAATAGTAAAGTAAAGTAAAGAAATAGTAAAATAGTACTAGTAAGTAATAGTAAAGTAGTAATAGTGATAGTAAAGTAGTAGTAGTAGTAGTAGTAATAGTTTCTGCGTTACTAAAATAGCCATAACTCCGTAAATTATTGAATAAAAAAAAATTCCTTTCAAGGATATATTCATGAAGGTCTAAACATTGAGAATATGCAAAAAAATTGATTTTTTCAAAATTCCAGACCAGAATATCCCCTTGAACTTTTTATCTTCATCTGGGTACTCAAGGATAAAAAGAAAAAAATCCTTCTCAATTATCATGCAAAGCAAAATGCTAAAGGCATTATAATATGTAAAAAAAAATATTTAAAAAATATGTAATATGTAAAAATATGGAATATGGAAAAAAAAAACACGCGTTTACGGCGTTTTATGCCGCTTTGTGGTAAAATAAAACACAAAGTGAAAAATAAAAATGAAATAAAAAATTTTATAGCTTCAAAAAAACAACACGCATACGGCGTTTTCTCGGTATATGAACATCCGTGTCTGTGCGCAAGCAGGGCTCATCGCGCTCGATAAATTTTACGATTTCGCGAGCCCCGTGCAAAACGCTCGCACGAGTTCTCTCGTTCTTCCTCCTCTTTCGCTAATCGTCATTGTGCTCTGTCGAGCGAAAAAGTGTGCGCGTCTCGGTGGTAACACAGCGAGTCGGAAAAAGTCGCGGTACCGAGGAAAGATGGAGAAATATAATAAAATGTATGGAGAGAAGAGTGTGGAGAACGAGGAAAAGAGGAGGAGGAGGAGGAAAAAGTATGAGAAAAGAATATCCGCGATACAGAAAGGGTGGAGAAAAAAGGGCGGAAAGCACGCGTGTCGTAAACATCCCCGTCTATCGAGATCGTCAACAACAAGCGTGCTTTTATCGAGATTTTACGAGCTTCCGCAAGCCCCGTCCTCATCGTCCCCTTCCATATGATTCCTCTCCCATGATTCCTCCTTTTGGTCCCCTCGGGCTAACGCGATTTAACCGCAGCATTTGCCAATTATCGGACTGTCAATAGCGTTACCATTGAAATCAAACCTGAAGATTGCAAATACAAGAACGAGGGAAAATTCACTTTCCAAGCAGAGCTGTAAATAATGCATTATTTTGATAATGCATTACAGCATTCATTACACATTACACTGCATAATGATGTAAAATGGACAAGTGTACCATTGCAAAATACAAAAGTAATGTCTAATGAATGCGTGTTCCATTAGGATAAAAGCCGGATAGTTGCCCCGGGGAGATAGTTGCCACGGTTTTTATTACACTATGTTACAGATGTCCCTAGCGTTGGCGCTTTTCTGTAATTATTAATATGTCCTCCCAGGTCTCACACGGAAAAAATGACTTAGTTGGTTCAACCAAACAGCTTAGTGCTCTGAGCGCCAGACGAGAAATTGGTTGGATCAACTAGATAGTTGGTTAGGTCAACTAACCAAACTTATTTCTTAGTTACCACAACTGAGTCGTTTTGAATGACCTAGTTGTGGTAACTAAGAAATAAGGTTGGTTAGTTGATCCAATCAACTATCTAGTTGATCCAACTAATTTCTCGTCTGGCGCTCAGAGCACTGAGCTATTTGGTTGAACCAACTAAACCGTTTTCCCGTGCAGTGCCCAAAAGATATAAGACAGGGCCTACAAGTTTCGTCTGTGTGAGCGAAAATCTTCCGCGGTGAGACCTCGACGAGCGTACTATTTTGTTCGAAGGTAAGGATATTAATTTTCAATGAAAATAATTTGTCTGCATCAGGTTTTTGTTAACTTTTATATCGTAGTGGTAAATGTATGAACAATGATTTTTTGGAGTTATTTTTACTTCATTCTTGAATTGTAATTTTGACAACAATGTAGTAAAAAGTACTCCAAAAAATCACTGTTCATACATTTACCACTACGATAGTAAAGTTACCAAAAACTTGATAGACACAAGTTATTTTCATTGAAAAATTAACAAACTTATCTTTGAGCAAAATAGTACCTGCTCCAAATTGTAGTAGAAACACCCTAATTTGTAATGTAATGTCCACTACACATTACTTTTTTTTCAATTGTAATTTGTAATGGAGCACTCGTTCATTACACGTTATTTTATTTATTTATAATGGAACATGCATACATTACACATTACTTTTTTTTTATTCGTAATGGAACACGCATCCATTACACATTACTATTTTCATTTGTAATGGACGTTACTTTTGTAATTTGTAATGGAAAACTTATCCAATACACATTGTTTAAAGTAATGGGTAATGCATTACTTTTACATTACTATTTTCACAACTCTGTTTTGAAGTAACCGGGAAATTTTTAATTAATTGGGAAACACTCACTCAGACACATCGGAATGACACTCAAATTATTTGCGCGATTTATCATGATGAATAAATGAGAATAGGTGACTTCTGAAAAATGTTATATCGTGCACGATAAATTTCACACATCCCCGTGAAATAATAATATCCAGGGCGTCAAAAATGTGGAGTAGGCAAAAGATTTATGTTGCCGGGGAAACGAAGACGAAGTAGTGTAGAAGAAAACAGATGAAAAGTAAAAAAAAATGCAAATTCACTTCCGGTATAAATATATGAGTATGCTGGTCTGACAGATGTAAACACAGATGCAATATGCTGATGTAAAGCATATTTAGATTGGAGAAACTTGAAATGCGCTGGAATTCAAAAATTTTGCAGAAATGTAACTCGCGTTACATCTGATTTTAAGAAAATGTATTTAATAATCTAATTGTATTTTTCATTAATTTACTCATTGCCTCTTTCGAATCCCAGAAATCATACTAATTTTAAATTTGTCCAAAATATTATTTTTAATGAAAAAGAATTTTCTCAAATAAATTTAGCTTTCTCAATGAGGAATCAAAATTGAGGATTTTCAAGCTTCACGATTAAAATTAAATTTAAACATTGCAAAAATGTGCCAAATAGCTCGATCCATAATGGATGTTAAATTCTTGTGAAAGTCCCAGAAACGGAGGAATTTTCAAAAAAACAAGGAATTTTAGAGTGGTGGCCGTTTTGCCCCCAACAAATTTTCTTCGCCTCGCAATAAAATCGATGAAAACAGTATTTTAGATCAAAGGCAATGAGTCCAAACTATGTATAGCGTCACAACAGCGTTATCCTGTCATGGTGGCCATTTTGCCTCACCCTCCCTTATATGAGGCATTCCCCGTCAAGTCAACCACCCCATTTTTGGAAATCGCCAAAAATCGCATACAAATTTTTAGAAAGTAGTTCTAACTATCAAGAAAATTTGCGATTTTTTTCAGATTTTTAAATTACATTTTTTATCCGGAAAAAAATACAAAAAATTTGCTTGTCCCATTTTGTAACTCAAAAATTATTCTTCGCACGAAAAAAAAGTAGTAGAACATAAAATTTGGATTTTCAACGTGCTTTTCACTAAAAATTTTTACAAACTCCTCCGAAAGCTCTATATGCCATTTTCGGAGCAAATAATGTTTTCATATTTTTTTTTTCATAATTGACATCTTCGATTCGTCTGTAGTTTTAACAGTTTTTTACTTGATATATTTACAGACTATAAAAAAATTGGCGTAGTGGAGAATCCATTATTTCAAATGCATTTTTATTGATACAATCTATCATTATAGAGTGATTTAACGGAATAGTGTAGTTATTGATATTCTATCACTATTAATCGTAGATAGAGAAAAATAATAAAATAATCTCGTTTTGATACTGCGAAGACGACTCCAGGAACAAAGCAGTGTCATTGCTTCATTCCCAAAAATCATGCCCAAATCGAAATAAAAAAGTACTCATTGGCCATAGAAACGTCGATGTATCCAAAGAGGGTAAATTAATTCTTTTTTTTAATCGAGCGACGTGAGTAGCCTTTGACTCAAATTTGAATAGATTTTATCAGTGTACATGGGTCCATTGATAAAGTCTATTAAAATGTACAAAAAGATATTTAAACAAATAAAAATGAAAAAAGTTTTAAAAAATTGAAAAAGCACATAATATAAACAAAAATGTGGGCTCTAGAAAATATCTACGGATAGTCTCAACCCTGTAAATGCACAAAAAAATTTCTGTATTCATTTGGGATGAAAACCGCATGGGAAGGAATGGATTCTCCACTAAGCCAATTTTTTTGTAGTCTCTAAATATATCAAGCAAAAAACTGTTAAAACTACAGACAAATGGAAGATGTCAATTTTGAGAAAGAAAATATCAAAACATTATTTGCTCCGAAAATGGCATATAGAGCTTTTGGAGAAGTTCGTAAAAAATTTCAGTGAAAAGTACGTTGAAAATCCTAAATTTCACGTTGTACTTTTTTTTTCGTACGATGAATAATTTTCGAGTTACAAAATGGAACACGAAAATTTTTTGTATTTTTTTCCGGCTGAAATATGCAATACAAAAATCCGAAAAAAATCACGAATTTTCTTGACAGTTAGAACTACTTTATAAAAATTTGCATGCGATTTTTGGTGATTTCAAAAAATGGAGAGGCCGACTTGACGCGGAATGCCTCATATATTTCAAATTCCCACGATAACCAGAGAATCCGCACAAAATTCTCAGGTGTTCCGCATTGCACTGCACATCATCTGCCATAGTTCAAGAGAAAATAAAAGGCCAAATAGTAAAGAGTGAGAAAAAAAAATGAAGGATCGTGCCCTGGCTGATATATCGCACACTGGAAGGCGCGCACACATATTGGATCGTAAAGCGTCATTAGATATTCATTCGTTATTCGTGCTCGAGTGCTTCTCTTGCATGACCCCGGTGCATACTGTCGGCAATGTGCCCGATCGATACAAATATATTTGCATGGATATATGCGTGCAACTATGCAAAGAATACCCGAGGAGAGAGCAGCATCTCTCACAAAACGCGCAGGAAAAAAGAAAAAAATGAAGAAAAAATGGAGAAAAAACGTGGAAAGCAGGGACACACATGCTGCTTGCGAAGGCTCTGCATCGGGACGTTTCCGCGCGATCCTTAAACGTCGTTTGGCACGGCAACGGCCCATAAAGCACAGCTTTTCCCAGACGATGGAGGAGGCGCAGAGGGAGAGGGAAGGGCGCGGAAGGAGCATCCGTTTTCTCATATCGCAAAAGGATGTGAACCAACGATCACTAGTGGCGGGTCTTGAAGACGGAGAGGGGGGAAAGAGAGGGATGGTGCGGCAGAGACACATCAGGCAAACTGTGGCTCAGCTTCCGGTACGAAAAGCACTTCAACCAGCCCCGATCGTCTCTCACAGGAAATACGTGACTCCCATTTGCCGATTTTTATTCGTTCTCGCGTATCATTTCGTCAGATATACGACGGATTTGATGTGAAACAGAATGCATCGAGGAAGGATTTATTTTTATTTGTTGATGAGGACAGGTGATGAGAAAAGGACGCCTATTCTCGAAGCGTCGAGAAATCGTCGTGAATCTGTGTTTAAAAATTGAATTGTAAAAATTAATTCCTTTTTTGGCCTAATTTTTATAATTTTTTATTTAATGGCATGTAAACGAATCCCACTAATATGAATATTCTAAGCGGAATTTTTTTAACAACGGAGTATTTGTAAAATAGTGTAGATGATAATTTTTTAGGTTTGTTTTAGTAAGTTTTATTTCTCATCTGAGGTTTCCTTCATTATAACACTTGTTATTTTGTGGATGCACTTTTTAAGATTGCATCTGATTTCTTTATTGGAGTTTATCGATTGACGGTAATGAACGATCATTTTTCATCAATAATAATGTTGCCTAAAAATCATTAACAAATACATAGTTCAAGCAATTTTGGAATCTATTCATTGTTTAGGGAGATCATTGTTCATCATTTTTAATGATCATTGTTAATCAATTATAACATTGCCTAAAAGTCATTAACGAATAGTAATAAAAATTGTTTAAACATTTTATTAATAACTTCTGGGCAATATTATTATTGATAATGGTTGTTTATAGCATGCCAAATGTTGCCGATTTTTTTCAGATTTTTATTGTATCACGAAGTATGAAAATTTTAATCAGATACAATTTTTCGCTGTTACGTCATCATCAGAGTTTCGAACAAAAATAGTCACACAAAAAAATTCATAGAAAAATTCAGAAATAATTCTAGACGAATTTGTATATATGCACGCTACTTTTTTTCATACTTGACATTTTCTTTTAAACTCTATAGTTTTTTAGTCACATTGCATCTTTCAAAATTTGCCTTTTTTAGCCAAAAGTGAAATAATGTTGAGGGAAACAATCGTACAAAAATTTTTGGGAAACAAAAAAAGAGCGTCTGCTATCCCTTTCAAATATACCGTAGATAAAAAAGACAAAAAAAATGTCCTTGAGTTGTGCACCCAATTCGCGAGAGTCCAAAAAAGGCCAAAAAACAGTCACATACAAAAGTGTATACCGGGTCGAAAAAAATACATAAAAAATATTTTTGAAAAGGGAAACAAAGCTGAATTCCTTCCCGTCAAAACGCTTCTTTCGAAAAAAATATAAAAAAATTATTGAAACCCATCTTCATCGTTTTTTTTTTTTTATATTTTTGGAAAAAAATCGAAAATTTCTCGATGATTACCACTTTCAATTTTTGTTTTTATTTTTTTATTCAAGTTTGGAAGTTCTCTGAACACTCTCAAAAATGTGCAGAATGGTTTCATTTGAAATAAGGCTAGTTGAAATTTTTGTTTTTTTCATTTGGAAAAAAAACAAAAATCGAAAAAACACCACTCTGAAAAAATTTGAGGATTTGCAGAAAATGTAAAAGTTTGATACAATGAAAAAAAAAACAAAATAAAAAATGGTAATCATCGAAAAATTTTCGATTTTTTCCAAAAATCTGAAGAGAAACAATGAAGATGGGTTTCTATAATTTTTTTGTATTTTCTTTCAAAAAGTACGTTAAAAAACGAAAATTTTGAAGAAAAAAAACGTTCCGATAAGTTGAATTTTGAAAAAGTTCTAGCTATTTGAAAAATAAAAAGCCAAATTTTTTGAAAAATTTATAACTTTTTATCGGTTGAGTGAAAAAATTTGAAAAATTTCTGAAAAATATTTTTGATCGGGTAGAAAAAGATAACAAAGTTTCAGCCAAATCCAAAGGGGTCGGGTTCGATTTGGCGTGGAATGCCCCATATGCATCCCATTGTGATTTATATGCAAATCACATTGTATTAATACACAGCGTAAACATGAAAGTTCATTTATGAAATTTTTTCATTTGTCATTTTTTGCTCGTACATTTGCACCGTGAAAAAGAAGCGAGCGATTTTTTCGCAAATTTTCATCTGACCGAAACGAATGACATTTCTCTTTAATACATTTTTCACGACTTATCTCATAATTCTTGGACGTTCTCGTGCAAGCGGCGATGCGCGACTCGCTTCTTTTGTCAAACTTACAAAGTGAATGAGATAGGTTGAGGGACAAGAAGAGAAAGAGACGAAATAATGAGGGCAAGAAAAGAGTGACTCGAGGAAAGAAAGGAGAGGAAAAAAAAAGAATGGTTTAACGCAATAACGCGTTCGCAAAAGTTTCTCGTCTCTGATACAAGGACCTCCCGCATATTATATAGAAACGTTTCGTCCTCTTATCAAAGTCATTCTTATCGTCCCAACGATGGAACAATAATGAAAAACTCGTGGAGAGATTTTTCTCGTATCGCACGAGGACGTAAGAAGAATAATATCCACAGGGATGTGCAAGGACGAAATGAGGGTGCGGGAAAAAAAAAGTTTTTTTTTCGTCCAGACTACGGAGAGATATCAAATTGTGCGCCATTATACTATTTTATTATAGGTTAGAAAACAATTGGGGGAAGGAAAGAGCAAAAAAAAGTCGCTGTCTAGAGAATATAGTGAGCTCTCACGTACACCATTTTTTTTCTTTAATTTATATATACGTTTATATACGAAGAGAAGTTATATATATATGGGACATTTCACGTCAAATCACGGAATACTCGGATTTTTAATCTCCAATGAATCTCTCTAATCCGATGAATTGTGGATTTCGTTATAAGGCCCAAAATATGACCCCAAATATTTAGAAATTTTTATTTCATTCTTTAGGGGTTGCCCGAGCTAAACAATCATTAAATTGAGGGAAAACATAACGAGGGGCATTTTTCAAATTAATGAAATTTTTTCACAGAAACTAGGGCCCAAAATAGATATTTTCGTCAAAGCTTGATAATGGGCCAAAAATAAGTACTATTTTTTTATTGTATTTTTATTAATTTTTGATTATCATTTCTTATTTTGATTGTTTCTTATAGTGAAAATACTGACAACCAAAAATGTTTTTCTAGTAAAACTTGATTTTTTTTCTTGGTTTAAGAGTGGAACGACAACATTTTTCGAAAATTTATTAACCTCAACGATCTGAAATAAAATGAATGATTCAAACACAGATAAAAATTAAAAATTGAAAAAAAAGTCATTATTTTCGGCCCATTATCGAAATATAACGGAAATATCTGTTTTGGGCCCTAGTTTCTGTGAAAAATTTCATTAATTTGAAAAAAGGCCCTTTTTATGTTTTTTCTCAATTTAATGGTTTTTTAGCTTGGCCAACCCCTAAAAAATGAAATAAAAATTTCTAAAAATTTGAGGTCGTATTTTGGGCCAAACGAATCCCACAATTCATTGGGCATCAAAATCCGAGGGGTTTAGGTCGATGATCGCGTGATTTGACGTGGAATGCCCCATATATATGTGTGTATGGAATATTTGGTGTATCTCGTGGAAGGTTGAGGTGGAGGTTCGCCCACGCGAGGCCGTTAGATTACAAAAAGCGAAAGGCGGAAACGTGAAAGTTGAAATTAATTCCGTTACTGGGTCACTGCACGGCGTAACTGCGGAAATAACGTCGCGGCTTCGCGGATCCCACTATTTCCCACTGGTCCTGCCGCTGATGTCTGGTTGAGCTTTTTTCCCCAGCCCTCATCCTCACTTCCACTTTTTCTCTCCTCTATTGCTCTACCTTCCTGTATCTCTCCCTCTTCCTCTCACACACACGCAAACATAGTCACATATACAGTAGGGTGGTCCTTATTTTGATCTAGGAAGAATTTTTTATCAGACGCTCCCCAAATCGACTCCAAATATTTCAAAAACAATACCCTATTTTTTAAAGATTTTTATCTAGACTCTAACCCCTCACGAAAAGAGAGTAGATTTCCCCATTTGAAATACACGTGTTCCGGCGATATTCTCAGGATATATTTGATTCTAAGTGTAATGATTTTTAAAGATAGTTAATTAAGTTACAGATTTTTTCGAAAATTATTACAGTTAAAATAAAATAGATCCTGAGAATATGGCCGAAACACGTGTACTTCAAATGGGGAAATCTACTCTCTTTTCGGGAGGGCTTAGAGTCTAGATGAAAATCTGAATAAACAGGGTATTTTTTTTGAATTATTTGAAGTCGATTTGCCGGGCCTCTGATAAAAAATTCGTCCGAGCTCTAAATAAGGACCACCCTAATATACGTGTTAGCCTTACGTGTTCATTTTCAACGAAATCACCCATTCATACGCAGAGTCCTCTCGTCTCGCACACACGCTTTGAATCAACGTTCATTCCGTCACTGTATAGAAGCTGAAGAGTCGGGAATATTAAAGCTCGAGAGGATATATATATATATATATATATATATATATATATATATATATATATATATGTATACATACGGGGGCAAAGAATAAATAAACAAAAGCAGGATAAAAATCGTAAGTAAAGAATGCGAACCAGATTGTGGGAAAATTGCACGAAATATAGAAAGAGATACCAAGTGAAAAATGTCTTGCGAGAAATTATGGAAACAAAATGGCGGCAGGGATGAGAATAGAAAAAAAACGACTGGAATTTAATAATCACCAAAAAAAGTGTGGTATTCTAAATTTCGAGTATCTTGCATATTTTATTTATTAAAAAATGTCCACAAATGTGTTGCCCGTTTTTTGTAAATGTATTTTATTCTGGGCATCCTCCGAGAAAACGCATAATCTGAAATGATGAATTCAGAATCAATTTAGTTTTCTCATTAAACGATCCCAATTTCGTAAGAATAATATTTCAAAATATCGATTTCGGAAAAAAAGTTGACAGAGTTCAGAATGAAAGTATTAATTCTCTATAAAAAAAAAAAATTTCTACCGAAACATCATTCAAAAAATACTTTTTCCCGGTCAAATTCACACGATGATATTGACGTCATTACCTTCAAATTTTGACGATGTTCTCAGAGCATAATAATTAGAAAAAAACGTCAAAAATCCAGTAAAACTTCAATCAGGCATAATCATTTTATTTATGTCACTTATTCATTGTTGTTTTATAAAAAAAACTGTTTCAAACAGTTTTTTCGTCATCATCGTCAATAAAATCAAAGACCGATGCAATCTTTAATTTTCAATGCCACAATTTTTGTCCAATAAACCACCTGATAAATTATTCTACACTCGAAAAGAATTCTTCAATGTCGTTTAATTTGGGACATATAAATGATTTATCATTTTCGCAACTATTTGCATTTTTCGATTTACCTTTTGTACGATCCGAAATGCAATAAAAACAATAATTCATTATTGAACATTGATCATATTTTCATTGAACAATGATTCATCGTTTATTTATTGTCCATACGACTGAAACTGTTGTTCCGGCGATTGTGGAATATTCTTTACCTTCAATTTCAATCGGATTCTGTCGGTAATCGTGATTCGTTGAAAGTTTAAGTGGGTAATCCCACGATATCGTGAGGTCGTTGTTTCGGTTCGCAGCGGAGTGTTTAACAGCCGATTGATCCCAGAGACATTCCGCTGCTGTGATCGGGGCCACGTAGAAAGGGCACATCTATATATGAAGCACTCCACACCAAGTGGGCCCCTAAAAAATCGCGTGATCTCGAAATATTATGAAACTTTTTCTTAAAGGTTATTCTTCGAGTGTCAAAAGCAAGCAGGATTTTTTTCAGATTCTTAAATCTGATTTTACACCCCCAATTTTGGTACGAATTTTGTTATTATTTTTTTTTCGATTCTTACATGCGAAACGAACCATTGCACAAACAAAACACCTCCACATAAAATTTAGGTTTTCCAATATACTTTATAATCTCATCTTTTTTTAAGCTGTCCAGAATCCTTTTCGTGTATTTTTCAGCGAAACAAGGCAATAATATTTTTTTTCGTCGAGTTCGCCGTTTCCAATTTTCCTACAACTTCGAGAGAACTTTCGTTGATTTTACAACAAACCACAGAAAAATTGGCATGATGGAGAATCCATATCTTCCAAGTGTTCTCTGAGGTTAACTGATGAAAACACTCGCGACTTACGACGAATATTTGATGTTGTCCAACGCCCCCATTAAATTTATTAAAAAAACATTGAACATACATTATTTACCGTGTTTCACCGTGGGGTTAAAGTCAAAAGTTGGAACTCCACAAAATACTTTGGTATTTCCGAACAATAAACGAATGAATCATACATTGACCCCACGCTGATACACGGTAAATAATATATGTTCAATGTTTTTTCAATAAATTAAACGGGGGCATTGGACAACATCGAATATTTGTCGTAAGTCGCAAGTGTTTTCATCAGTTAACCTCAGAAAACACTTGGAAGATATGAATTCTCCATCATGCCAATTTTTCTGTGATTTGTTGTAAAATCGACGAAAGTTATCTCGAAGTTGTAGGAAAATTGGAAACGGCGAACTCGACGAAAAAAAATATTATTGCCTTGTTTTGCTGAAAAATACACAAAAAGGATTCTGGACAGCTTCAAATAAGATGAGATTACAAAGTATATTGGAAAACCTAAATTTTATGGAGAGGTATTTTTTTTGTGTGCAATGGATCGTTTCGCATGTAAAATAAATCGAAAATAGTATATTGTGCAACTAGTGCGGCAAGTTGTCGCTTGAGGGGCTTTGGCCACAGACCAAAAATGATAACTAAAAAGTTGAGAAATATACAGGAAACTTAGTTAAGGAACAATGAAAATAATTTTATTTTGAACAAGAACAAGAACCGCATGAGTAATAAAATAGTATACGATCTGTCACGTCAACCTCAATTCAGTTTTAATATTTCAGTTGCGTTTTTGTTTTCGTTGAATTTCACCAACGTTATTCTTTTATTTAATTTCGGCACTGAATTTGCGTGCGCAAAGAATAGTAATAATAACTTGCGTGCGCAAAGTAAACTTTGCGCACTCAAATTATTATTATTATTATTATTTTCCGCACGCAAAGTTTACTTTGCGCACTCAAATTATAAAATGGGCAAAAAGCTACTTTTCAACCGTAACAGCGGGCGTAAAGATATCGCTTTTCCCGCATGAGTAATAAAAACAAAAAAAATAACATTCGTATTCAAATCTGGGGTGTAAAATCAGATTTAAAAATCTGAAAAAACACCTGCTTGCTTTTGACACTCGAATAACCTTGAAAAAAATGTTTCATAATATTTCGAGATCACACGATTTTTTAGTCGCCCACTTGGTGCGGAATGCTTCATATATATATGTATATATATATATGAGACTGTCAGAAGATTGGTTAAATTTTCTATGCAGGATTAGTGTCGTGTCTCTCTTCGGCCCTTCACTGTACTGTCCTTTGTACTATTCATCCTCGTAGCTCTCGTCCTCTCTGCTGCACTGTATATCAGTGGTTGAGGGTTAACTGCTGTTGAATTTCTGCAAGGCTGACGCGTTTCCCTTGCGTACCCGGCCCTTTGTTATCCTGCGTGGAATTGCTCGAGTATCGTGCATCGCATCCACCGAGGAACACATCCTGGAGTTGTATACTCGCGGATCTCCACCGCTGCCCTTAACCACCACAACATCGCGTGTTACTGCGGAACACTCTCGAAGAGAAATTGCAGTTTCCAAGAGGCTACGAGAGGGAGAGACCAATCTCTCTCCCTCTCTTTCTCTCTCCGGACAACAGTGAGACACCTGAGCAGGATATTCCTTCGCTATATCTGAATAAATACCACATGATACAAAGGTCTCGAGAAACCTTCGAGTGGCCGAAATTGAGGAAGTGTCGGAGGTTGAACGTTCACAGAGAGAAATCAGTTTTGCAATGATACTCCATTCTGTGCGCCAAGGAAATCATTGTATTTCCAACGCTCGCAGATTACTTGTTCGGTTTTATTAACACTGCAATTTAGTAGCAATTAATTTTAGCATTTATTTTGATACAAAATAATGCTGCCCAAAATCGACGCAATGGAATCCAACCTGCAGTTTTAACATTTGTTACCCTTATTAAATAATTTGTTCGAAATTAAGGAAATTGAGGAAGTGCTGGAGGTTAAACCTCCACAGAGAGAAATCAGTTTCATAATAATGCCCTATTTTGTTTGCCATGGAAATAATTGTATTTCACCGCAGAATACTTAATCGAATTTTTCAACGCTGCAGTTTAGTAGCAATTAATTTTTAGATTTGATTTCACACGAAATAACGCTGCCCAAAATCGACGCAATGGAATCCAACTGGCAATTTTAACATTTTTAGTCTTACTGAATATGTTAAGTTGGCACTTTTACTTAAATATTCATTAATTATTACAAAATTTGTTAGTCGTTGAGAAATATTTTATTTGTCTCTAAATAATTTAACTGTTAACAAATCATTGATTTCGCCATATTCAACTTTACGTTTGTTAACAATTAACGAATCCTGGTACATTGTTTTTTCAGTGTAAATCTCCATAGAGAGAAATCAGTTTGATCAAAATGCCCTATTTCTGGTCGCCATGGAAATCAATTTTATCAACGCTGCAATTTAGTAACAATTAATTTTTATATTTATTTTTACCCAAAATCGACCCAAAATGGAATCCAACCTGCAGTTTTGAAATTTTTACTGTATTAAAAAATTTGTTAAAATTTTATTAACGCTACAATTTAGTTGCAATTAATTTTAATAATTATTTTGACACGAAACAACGCTTTCCAAAATCTACGCAATAAAAGTCAAACTGCAGTTCCAACGTTTTCAGTCTGCCTATAAAAAATTTGTTCCCTCATGGTCCGCGCAATTTATTTTCCTTCCGCAATCCGCGAAGATTGCTACGACGACGCGTTAAAACGATTTTACGTTGATGGCGACTGTTACGTTATGCGATGGTACATGTATGTACATATGTACAAGCGTCCTTATGGAAAAAGGGTGAAATTTCGTTGCCAACGAGAATGCGAGCACTTTCTATCCGTTCATATATTAATATATACACATAGATATATGGGACATTCCATACGAAACCGACCAATCCGTGACCCCGACTATTTTTAATTTTGTTGAAAATGTTCTATTTTTTTGTACTTATTAAAAGCAGTCTTTCAGATTTCTTGTAGAATTTTGTCTCAACTCTTTTTACCACAATAAATTTTCCAAAATTTCATACATTTAAAAAAAAAATGCTCATTTCTTTTTATAAAAACGGAGATATCAAAATAAAATAGAGGATTTTGTTTTCGGCTTGAGTTGTAGTTTCAGAAAAAAAAAACAAAAACAAATTTAAGACATTTTTACATGTACTAAAAAAAAGTAAGACAAATGACCGCTGCGAAATTGGGTTGGGTTGAAACCGGGACATTATTGTTCTTATATTACAACACACAAGCTGCACATTTTTTAGTACTTCTAAAAATGTCTCTTCAATAGTGGTGGACTTAGTCAAAAAAATCAAAATGGTCCAAGTTAAAAAAAATATATATCTTGGGTTTAAAACTAAAAAGAAAACATGAAAATGAATTTCGATATTTCGTTTCAATTATTTTTAGTAAAGTACAACCCAAGAAGAAAAAAAATGTTCTATCTAATTTCGATATCTCCGTTTTTTCAAAAGATATGATCATTTACAAAAAGAATTGTGTAAAATTTTGAAAAATTTTTTTTGGTCGCAACGGTGGAGTCAAAAATCTAAAAAAATTCTGTAAGACTTCTCTCAGTACGTACAAAAAGATACAAATTTTTCAGCAAAATAAAAAATGGCCGGGGTTACGGATTGGTCGGTTTCGTATGGAACGCCCCACATATATACATATATACACATTTGGGTGAGAGTGGTATGAGTTTAAAAGGCGGATGATTGATGATGCGTCGTTTCTTTTCTGTTGCAGGTAAGCACGTCAGTCGTTATTGAACGTTGTGGTTTTCCCTCGCTTCAAAGGAAAATTTGCTGCATAATACGTTCTAAAGAGGCGCAGAAACGGTGAAGTATGAAGCAGATAAGCGAAAAGAGAGTGAAACGAGCATATTTGGGAAAATTTTCCGCGATATCGTTATAGTTTCCGGAAAATGGAAATTAAAAAAAAATCTGCCATCATTCTCGCGCACACAATTTTATTATTTCTCCTTTTTCTTTTTTTTTCCTTTTTTTTTTATTCCCATCGCGCTGACGACTTTCGCTGATGGTTTTCCGCGTCGCTTTATAGTGAGAAATAGGAAAATACCGTTGGTCAACGTGAAAATGGAGTTAAAGGAGGAGGCCACAAAGGAATATGACGTCAAAAAAAAAAACGTGTTTTATCTACTACGTTCGAGTACTGCGAATTTACCGCGTCGAAAAATCTTTTTCAGTGTGCAATGTTCCTCGTCAAAGGCGGCATCGCACAACCATTTTCAATGCAATCTCCATCGAGACGCGAGATCGTGTATGGAACGTTTTGTGCAAAAAATCCGATCGATGCCTGAATTTCAATCAATCACCGATTCTCTGTGTTCTTTCGATGACTCGACCCACTTTTCATCGAGCGAAAAGTCAGCTCAAAAATTTCCCATATTTCCCCCGATACTTCGATTCGATATTCGACGGACAATTATGAATCCGCGGATCATTCGAGACGTGAAAATACGAAAATCCTTCAACAATTCCGTCCGAAAAACCCGATGGCGCCTTTTTCCCAAAAAACCGGAAACGAGGTCAAACGGTTGGAGTGGATCGATGAGTGCATCAAAAAAAGGATCGAATTCAAAAGCACACTGGGCCCTGTTTATTGAGAATGCAATGACGCGTGTTAAAATCGAATATAAATATTGAACAAGAGCATGCGAAATTGCAAAACACACATCGATGTACCCCGACTGTTTTAACGAGGGTGCGATGATTTTTTCGCTTTTTTTCATTCACTTCCGAGCAAAAACGCCCGAGGTCGAATCCATCGTCGAGGTGAAAATTAATTGGAATCTATTTGCCCCGCAATTTTCGAATAATAAAAAAAAATTTTGCCTCTATCAACGCTCCTCTATTTTTCACTGCATGCGTGTTTATCACACAAAATAAAAATTTGCATTCACCTCTATGAAAGTAATTTTTCCGTCGTTTCCGAGGAATTTTATTAATTCGGAGTTCCCTCCATTTTTTTCGTTGTCCAAATGCCATTTTTTCTAATATTTTGTTGTATTCTCTATCAGGAGAAAACATTGCCGTTAAATCGCTAGCCCAAAATAAAATTATTTGTACGAGTTATGATTTTTTTTTAATTGCGTCTTTTCACGACTCGAAAAACAACTTTTTTGCTTTTGTGTATAAACCCACCGGATTTTAGAATTCGAGAACTTCGAGAAATCGAAATTGTATTCAAAACCCTTCAAAATAAGCACAAACTAACCTCATTAGGTGCATTTATCACGCCACAATCGTGAAACTTTTTTTTTTTTTTGAAAATCAAGAATAACTGAAAAACCTCATTTTTTTTTAAATCTGAAAAAATCATATTAAATTTTTACGACAAAAAATCTATATTTCCGTTGAGTTTGAACTAATTCTGACCAATAGATTTTGAATTATTGATCAATTTCATCATTTAGAAATCAGTTTCAGCTATTTTGGGACATTCAGGTTTTGACTTTAGGTTTTCTGAGAATTTCGTCAATAAAATCGATAGTCATTGTTTCAAAAAATTATAAAACAATTTTATTTATAATTTTTTGAGATCCATCTTCATCAAATGATGACAATATTTACAAATAATTTCTTTTTTTTTGCAACTTTAGATCTAAAGTTGCAGAAAAAGCAATTATTCGTAAATATTATCATCATTTAATGGAGATGGATCTGAAAAAATTGTAAATTTTTATTATAAATATAATTATTATATAAATATAACTATAATATAATTATGAAATTATTATTATAAGTATAAGAATAAGTTTGTGTGATATTAAAGTATGTTGGGGTTTTTTTTTAATGTGATGAAAATAACAATTTTTATTAAAAAATTACCACCTCTTGATAGGCAATTGTTATAAAAATGTTCGAATCTAGATTCTGATATATGCAAATTGAAATGATGATTCCCTAATTTTTGAAATTTTTTTTTTTTTCAATAATTTTGTATGCTGTCCATTTTTCTCCCTTTCCCCCTATATTGTTGCACAAATATCCGTACATATTCATATACGTATATATTTATAGATATGCATATGATATATCGAAGGAAGTTAAGTGTGCACGAGCCTAGGATCTATTATAGAGTGGCACAGAGGAGATATCCATAATCACATTACGTTCCTTGTCACGTGAAGAGCAAAGGTTATATCACGAGCCTGTGCACGTATAGACTGTAACCGGTCTATGGATACGAGCTTTATAACACTGTAGTCAAGAACCAACGATGAGGTATATATATAGAGAGCACGGTATGCAGAAGCGCAAGGCTTAATGCTGCCATATTCGATACGGTATACATGTAACGAGCTGCACTTAGGATTTAACAACCCTCTGTATCAGACGTTCCAATAAAAAGGGCGTAAACTAGAAAATTTTTAACTAAACGTTCAAAAGGCAGTACCGTAAAACGGGGCTACTTTGTTGGTGTTTCGGAAGTTTTTTGGTCGTAACTTTTTTTTAACGTCAAAAATTGATTTTTTTTTGCTTGAACAGAACAATGTGTCCTTTGGCTATAAAATGTATAACAATAGCAAGCCCCAATAGACCCTCAGATTTTATATATTTAGAAAAAAAGCCAAAGTAACCCCGAGTGTGGGGCTACTTTGGAGAGGCATTGAAATGCAACTTATGTTAAAGATCCACATCGTAAATGCAGCTTTGACATAATTTTGATAAAAAACAATAATATTTTATACATTATACATGAAATTTAATGAAAAATAACGATTTTTGACAATGAATTCGTCATTTTTATTGAAGAAATATTTTACATAGAAATACCAAATACTTAGGCCCGAATTTTAAGTTCTTAAGATCAAACCTGAGATCAAACTTTCTATTGGACTCAAATTTGAATTATAGATCGAACTTAAGTTCAAATTTAAGATGAATCTTAAATTTGAACTTGAGTATCATTATAAGTTCATACTTATGTTCAAACTTTAATGCGAACTCCAAATCGATCTAAAGTTCAAACTTAAATTGGGTTTGAAGTTTGACCTTGAGATCCATCTTGAGCATGAACTTAAGTTCGATCAAACTTCTTTCATCGCCTCCCTCAACCGTATTATTTTAAATTAGTTGTGCAAATAATTAAGTACGATCAAACTTAAGCTTAAGCTCAAGATGCATCTTAAGTTGGAACTTCAAACCAAATTTAAACTTCAACGTAAGATCGATCTGAAGTTCGCACTTGAGTTTGAACTTAAGTATGAACTTATAATGGCACTTTAGTTCAACTTACGATTCATCTTAAATTGGAACTTAAGTTCGATCTTAAGTTCCAACTTGAGTTGCATGGAAAGTTCGATCTTAGGGTAAGACTTGTGACTTGAAATTCGGGCCTTACAGATGTAACAGACGTTGGAGACGTTCTTCTTCCCCTTCTTTATTCCCTTCATGCGAATGACATTATCGATTGTTCGGACATCTTGACTTGTTACACATATCTGTGTACCTGGTTTATGAATGACTTTTTTTTTCTCTTTTACCCACTCCCCACACCCCCTCCCGCCCCACAAGGTCACGAGGGTTCACTGCGCACACGTTTTTGCCGTATTTTGCTGCTCGTCCTAAGTAGCCCCAAAAATCAACAAAGTAAAATCATCAAAAATCAGCCCCGTTTCACGGTATCCCCCTTGAAAAATCCGACAATTCTGCAATTTTTACTATTGCACCATTGGCATTTAAATTTCCAATAAATAGACAAAATTTCGTCGAGGGAATCGTACAAAATGGCATTGGCCATTTTACCATGATTCAAGGGATGATACGCAATCGATACGTCGAAAAAAGGGATTTTTCAAGAATTTTTCCATTTCAATTCATTAACGTGAAAATTTATATGCATATTTTTGTAACATTTAACTTTATTTTAGAATTTTTCTTTTTAAAACATAATGATTCTTGAAGCCGCTGTAGCCAATCTCCAGGAGTTCCTCTAAAAAAAGGCGCCTGAACACGATATCTCTGGATTGGATTATCCAAAGTACAGGAATAAAAAAGATTCTGTCAATATAAGGTATAATCTAGGATTGAATTAAAGGAATAAACAAAATATTTATTTTTCACCGAATGACAAAAAATGTTGGCTTAAATTGTTTATAAAACTGAAAATATTTATCGGATTGACATTAAATTTTCTGTCCTTACATAGATCCACATCACGAAAATGAAATTTAAAAAAAAGTTTTTTTGAAAATCCTGACCGCGTATAACCCCTTAACAAAAAGCTTATACCGAAAAATCTTATTATTTTATATTTTTATTTTAGACTTATATTTACTTGAATTTGGATTTTTGTCATGTTGAATAATTTATTGATTGGCATATATGCTTATTTATATCAATATTACAATACTAATAATATAATTTCATGGCTATGAACAACATTTAAAAAAAATATCTATATAAAAGCTTTTGTTTCAAAACCCTCACCACAAAAATCTCTTGAAAAAAAATCTTTGAATTTGATCTTGTAGCCTTGACACTTGAAAATAAGGATACTTATGAGCAATTTCCAAATTTAATTTGTACCAATTTTCAGTTATTTAATAACAAAAATTGATACCAAACGCTGTAACCATCTTTTAGCTAATCATGCTCAAGACGATTCGAAATTGGATAAATTTAGGTATGAGGTCTGTAAGATTCCATTTCCTGTAAACTACGGCAAAGAGAGAGAAAAAGCTGGATATTGTCATATATATGTTCACACGTATTTCTCGGTCGAGAGAAGTGTAGGAAAAGGCTAAGAATCTAATTCTTCCATCATCCAGCATCGGCTATTGGTCGTTGCCGGCACTGGTACCATCTAATTCCTGGCCTAAATGGATTAACCCCTGAAGCAAGCGTGCGAAGAGAAGGGGCAAAATTCACCAGACGAGGAAAAAGTGGGAGATAGTGAGGACCCCGGCTAAATGACTATGTAAGGCTCTCGGATATATCGCCGTTGAAAATCGGCTTAACCGAGGGACAATCGAGTTTTGCCCCGAGGAAAAAGTGGAGAAAGAGAGGGAGGGATATTGGTACTTTGGAAAACGAGAAATAAAATGGTGAAAACCATCGTTATACGTGTATTCCCTATCTACCCTTATCTCTTTCTATTCTCTATAAAATTTGTAGATGGGGTCTCTTGAACTCTGAAAAATATACGATAGTTTTTTGGTGACCATCATCGTTCCCCTCTTTATACGACCCTACGTAAAATCATAGATTACAGAATTCAACGTTGAATATTATAACAGCGATCCAAAACTCCCATCAAATGGTAAAAATAATTTTTACCGTTTACAAATCCTCAGAATATCGATTTTACAGGGCGTCCCAGTGGTAAAGGTCAATACCGTGAGGGTAGATTCGTGACGTAATATCGAGTAGAAAAGTCCTTTGCCATTTTTTAGTATTTTCAACCCCTGAATTGTTATCAATTTTTTTTAATCAGCCAATGAGATGCGCCCATTTACCTTACGCGCGAGCGCGAGAGTCGGCGTGGTAGGGTCACGCCTCGTCTCAACGGGCGCATCTCATTGGCTGATTCAAAAGAATGAATAACAATTTAGGGTTTCAAAATACCGAAAAATGGAAAAGAACTTTTCTACTCGGTAATACGTCACGAATCTACCCTCATGGTATTGACCTACACCCCTGGGACACCTTATATATTGAAAAATAAATCAATGAAATAATCATAAAGTAGGTTTTTGGTACTATTCAAGTAATCTCACGTTAACCGAGTTACTGTTAAAATATCTCCATTTATATACGTATATTTACCAAGTAGTGACGAAAATTCTATCTAACCTGTTGAAAATTTGCTTTTCATTGCCGTTCTGTCACGATGCAGCAAATTTTCGAGTTTCTTATCGCTCCTGGCCGGACTGGATAGTGCGATTGCACATATATATACCTACACATAGCTATATATACGTGTATATTCAGAATAGCAAAGTTAAGAGGGCTTTTCGTTCGGATCGAGAAACCGCAAGAGCTTCAAGGATAATCCGTTGGAACTCGCGGCGCTTCGACTTTTGTCTGTTTGAAACGATCTCGAATCCTTTAGCTCGGGGACAGAGAAAGATGGAGACAGAGAGGAAGAGTGTATATAGGGCATATAGACACCGAAGATATCGTTTCAGTGTCCCCGAGGACTTATATATCACGTAAATCAAGCGTAATTCCTTCCTACGTAAATTTGGCCCTCGAGGACCGAAGAATAATGCCCAAGTTTCGAAATATACGTAAGAACGAAACAGGAAAAAAAATTATTCAAGAAAAACAGGATTCACTATCTCTTCGTTCCTTTGTGTCCTTTTTTTCTTAAATTCCAATCTCTCGGACTCTCTCGCTCTGGAAGAGTCCTTGGATCACGCAAAACTAGCATTGTCTCGCCCGCGGAACGTTTGTCTGATGGAAAATACGTGAGGAGCTTGCGAAAACGAGAAATTACGTCGAGGACTCTGCCAGTGTGTCTATAAGTTGTCGTCCCAACCGCGAACTCGACTCAACGTATATATATATAGCGAATATCGCGAAGCTATAAAAAGCGGCAACGCAGGGTAGGAGAATCGACGAGAGAGAGAATAAATCGTGTTTGTTAAGGGGACAAGGAGGAGTCGTTTGCCACACCGTGGTCCTCGCCGCGACGAGATAGCGAGGAAAAGTTTGGAAAATAAATGTTTAAGCTTCCCTCAGCGTTGTTTGTCAATAAGGACCGAGATTTTTGCTCTAGCTCCCTCGCAAGCAGCGCCAATAAAGTTTGCAATTTTTTTAAAGCGACATTCTGCTCTAGAACTTTGAAAACAGATTTTTTTTTTGCATATTCTTTAAGTTTAGATCTTTAATGATAGATCCTCGAAATTTTTTTTTTTTATTTAAATAATTTACCGAGTTATATCTATTTTGGTGACGTAGCAACTACGCTAGCCACATCGGAGCGTAACTTCAAGGGGGTATTCCGGTCTAGAATTTTGAAAAAATCAATTTTTTTTGTATATCTTTGAAGTTTAAATCTTTAAGAATATATTCTCGAAAAGAAATTTTTTAATTTCAATAATTTACCGAGTTATAGCTTACTTTGGGGACGTAGCAACTTCGCTAGTCACATCGGAGCGTAACTTTAAGAGGGTATTCTGGTCTAGAATTTTGAAACAATCAATTTCTTTTGCATATTCTTGAAGTTTCGATCCTTAAGGATAGATCCTCGAAAAGAATTTTTTAAATTTCAATCATTTACCGAGTTATAGCTATTTTGGTGACGTAGCAACTACGCTAGTCACATCGGAGCGTAACTTTAGGGGGGTATTCTGGTCTAGAATTTGGAAAAAATCAATTCCTTTTGCATGTTCTTAAAGATTAGACCTTTAAGAATATATCCTCGAAAAGAAATTTTTAAATTTTAATAATTTACCGAGTTATAGCTATTTTAGTGACGCAGCTACTACGCCCGTCATGTCCCAGCGTAACTTTAAGGGAGTATTCTGATCTAGAATTTTGAAAAAATCATTTTTTTGTATATCCTTAAAGTTTAGACCTTTAAGAATATATCCTCGAAAGGAAATTTTTTAATTCCGATCATTTACGAAGTTATAGCTATTTTAGTGACGCAGCCATTACGTCCGTCACGTTGGAGCAAGTCTGACTATAGACGTGTTTCTACTACTTTTCTTAACACGGCTGACATGATATCTCAAGTTCTACTCAACCGATTTACTTCAAATTTTTTACCGATCTTTAATGTATAACTCTCTATCTCCCCTGCCACTTTTTGGTCCAATTTTTTTTTACTGTTTTAAAAAAATTAAAAACTATGAAAAAAAGAGTCGAAAAAAGCCTTTTCTTGTTCAGACAGCCATCATTTTGCGATTTTTTTTTTTCATTCTCTCTAACGATATCTTTACTAATTAAGAATCTTTTTTTTTAATTTTGTGTCAGATGACTTGAAAGGTTGCAATCGAATCAGCCAGCACACCCCTTTTTTTAGCCCCAACCTTACCACCTTATAACTTATTTAATTTTCATTTTTTTCTGATTTTTTTTGTTTATTGTGAAAATATTAATGAATATGTTGCAAAAAAGAGGGATAAAAATATTTTTTTTTTCATCGTGCTCGACGAAACGCTCGAAATGTATGTCTCTAGACCAGAATACCGCCTTAAACGAAAAGTAGTCTGAATCGCAAAAATATGAAAAAAATGCAAAGGAAGAGAACATACTCTTTTCGATGTGATAGCAAAAAAATTACAGGAAGAAATGATAGAAGCTTGTGACTCCCCAAATTTTATCAAGTTATCATTGTTCGTAATTATAAAAGTTTACTCTAAATTCGTGTCTCTTTTATTAAGAGTCACGAATTTCCCTGTCAATTATAAAATTATAAATTTGTCAATTATAAATTCACTTCTTTTTTTGGTAATTGCTTATTTTTATATACTTATTTACTGACGGTTCCTTATATTAATATTGCTTTATTGGTACTTACTTATTTTATTGTAAAATGTTTGCACCGTATAAAACATTTTTGACTGACTATATATTTTCTTTCAGGGTATAAAAATTATCCTATACTTGTCCAAATAACAAATGAAAATTGATAAAAATCTTACTCACTGGCGGACCCGGAAGATCGAGTTTTATAGATCTTTCAATGATCCATTTTTTCGGTCACTTTTTTTTTAGTGTCAATAGAATTTACTTATTTTATTGTTAGTAACTTATATGAATTTATTTATTGGTGGTTACTCATTTATATTGTTTTATTGACATTTACTTATTTCATTGTAAAATTTTACCGCCGTATAATGAATTTTTAGCTCATTTTTTGCAGGCTCTAAACACTAACGTATACTTGTCCGCATAACAAATGAAATTAAATGAAAATTATACGCACTCGCAAACGCGGAAAACTCAGTTTTGTAGATCTTTCGTGGATCCATTAGCGAGCTTTTGTCTCGTTATTTCTTTTGGCTCATTGTTATTCGCGTTTTTCCCGACTATTCCGTCGCTTTTGTCTAGCGTAGGGCCGATGTGGAGAGAACACATCCGCCGAGGCTTTATATATGGGGCATTCCATACCAATTCGACCTGGATCTGACCCTCGACCCCTCAAATCTGGTTCCCGATTTTTCCTATCATTACTCTCACTCTATCAAGCAATTACAATTTTTTTCAGATTTTTCAAAATAAATTTGAGCGCGTGATGAATTTTTGAATTTTTTTTTGAAGACCTCGATGGCCGTAATCGAAAAATCTGAAGAAATTCCCAAAAATACAGTGTCAAATATAAAAAATGTTGGTACAGAATTCATAATGTCTAGGCTTTTGCTTCAACCCGTTTTTAGCTTTTTGAGCAAAACGAAAATGAAAAAAATAAGAAGCAGAGGTCAATTTACTGTAGACTGTTGCTCGAAATTTTGTATGCATAATACAAGTCTATGGGTAATACAAGTCTACAGTAAATTGACCTCTGCTTCTTATTTTTTTCATTTTTTTTCTCAAAAAGCCAAAAAACGGGTTAAAGCAAAAGCCCAGACATTATGAATTTTACATCAACATTTTGTATATCTGACACTGTATTTTTGGGAATTTTTTCAGATTTTTCGATTACGGCCATCAAGGTGTTGAAAAAAAAAATTCAAAAATTCGTGACGCGCTCAAATTTATTTTGAAAAATCTGAAAAAAATTGTAATCGCTCGATAGAGTGAGAGTAATGATAAGAAAAATCGGGAACCAGATTTGAGGGGTCGAGGGTCAGACCCAGGTCGAATTGGTATGGAATACCCCATACATATATGTACATTTTACAAAATGCCCGATTTGATATACGGTACGAGAAAACGCGAAAAGCCCTTTTCACGATGTGGCTGAGCATGCGAGACTGTTACTACTGCCGGCTTTTTCGTTGCAGAAATGCCGCGATAAAGTTCGCGAGCTACGTTTTCCTACTCATTTTACCGCAGTGAACCTTTTTACCTTTTCCTCTTTCCCCGCCACTTTTCCCTTTTACTGTATGGAAACGAAAGAATAAAGGATCACAGGCTGCACACAGCTTCTTCCTCTCTTATATTCCTAGAGAGCTTTCCTTCTTCATCCTTTTTCCTGCAATCGTGATGCTGAAACATTTCTCGTTTCATCATTTCCTCGTCTCTCCCTTATTCTAAGCTCTTTCCCTTCTTATTTCTTCCTATCGTCCTTGCTGTCGAATCCTTCGGTCTCCTTTGAGCGCTTCCGATGCTGATTTGTCTTCTTCTATTTCTTTTATATTCCTTCCTTCCTTTCCTTTGTTTTTCTCTGCCATTTCCTCTGGTTCGTCGAATTAATGTCCGCTCTCGTGCATTCTGTCCCGAGCAGTGATTTATGATAAGGTGGCTTGTTGTAACAGTTTTTGGAAAAAGGCCTTTATTGTCTAAAATTTGTATACTTTTGTGATTGTGAATAAGAGGGTTTGTGAAGTATATGGGGCATTTCATACTAAGTCGACCTCGCTGATTTCGTTTACGATTTTTTATATGATTCTTCTAACTCAAAATAGCATTCAGAATTTTTTCCAATTCTTAAAACCAAATTTGAGTACGTTGTGATTTTTTGAACATTTTTTTTCGAAAACCTCGAGGGCCGTAATTTAAAAATCTGAAAAATTCCTTAAAAATCCGGTGTCAAAAATGAAAATTTTTGACCGAAAATTCATTATGTCCAGGATTTCACTTCCACCTCGATTTTAGGTTTTTATGAAGAAAACGTAAAAAAAAATAGATGCAGAAATTGATCTACCGTGAAAAGTGGCTTGAATATTTTTATCGTTAACCAACTATTTTTGGGAATTTTTTCACTTTTTTCAAAAAATAGTTGGTTAATTTCTGCATCTATTTTCTTTACGTTTTCTTCATAAAAACCTAAAATCGAGGTGGAAAGCCTGGACATCATGAATTTTGAGTAAAAAATGTTCACTCTAATCATAACGTACTTAAATTTGGTTTTAAAAATCTGAAAAAAATTGTGAATGTTATTTTGAGTTGGAAAAATCATATAAAAAATCGTAACCGAAATTAGTGAGGTCGAGGGTCACGCTCAAGTCGACTTGGTATGGAACGCCCCATACATTTGAGCACTAATTTCAATTAAAAAATGATTTAAAATCCTCACTCATATTTTACACCAGACACTTTTTGAAAAAATAGGAGTTGTTACAACTTACCCCATGTTTGGGGCTAATTGTAACGGGCTCGGGGCAAGTAGTAACAATGAAAAGACTGGCAATACCTATTTATATGAAATCACTCGTTGTTATTGGTTATCAGTCTTGTAGTATCCATGACAACCACATCGTGGTTCATTCTTATGATGATCATAATCTTTAACTATAAATAATCAACGTGACACTTATTATAAATATCATAAATACTTTTTTTTATTACAACGTTTTACTTAAAAAAATGAACATGGCACTTTTGACTTATCTCTTTGCTTAATCAGTCCAAAGTCTTTTTTCCAAAACTACCGACTAATATACATTCTGGGTTTTTAATCCTCTCTCGGATTTTCTATTATAGTCTCGCATTCTAAAAAACAATAAATTACCATATTTTTCTGGGCAATATATTAAGATCAAGAAGAAAAAAAGAATGCACAAAAAGCCGCAAATAATTTATAATACTATGCAATCACTATGCTACTATTTGTAATAACATTATATATGGGGCATGTCAAATTAACCACTTTTAAACCCAACCCCTTTCGGTTTGGCTGATTTTTTTTCCTTTTCTACTTCATTAAAAACATTTTTCAGGAAATTTTCAAATTTTTTTATCCACCCCAGAAAAAAAACTTTTTGGTTTCAAATAGCTATAACTTCTTTAAAAATGGACTAAATAGGACGTTCCGTTTCAAAATTTCCGTCTTTAAATGTACTTTCCGAAAAAAAAAATACAAAAATTTTTAATATAATTACAATCTATGACATTTTTCACTTTTTCGAGAAAAATCGTCTTTTTTCTCGAAGTTGGCTATTTTCAATTTTTTTTTCACCCGAAAAATACTTTGATCAATTTCGGATAAAATGTCGCCCAGCATGAAGTGGGCCGACATTTCCTTCTATTTTTTTGTTATCGATTGAAAAAAAAAAACAAAATTCCCAGCTGGGCTTATTTCACAGAATACCACTCTGGAAATTTTTAAGCATGTATAAAGGACCTCAGAGTTCGAAAAATTGAGAAGAAAAAAAAATTGAAAGTGGTAATCCTCGAAAAAAATTTGATTTTTTTTCTCAAAAGTGAAAAAAAAAATAGAAGGAAATATCGGCCCACTCCATGTTGAGCATTTTTCCCGAAATTGATCAAAGTATTTTTCGAGTGAAAAAAAAATAGAAATCGCGAACTTCGAGGAAAAAATGATTTTTCTCGAAAAAGTGTAAAATTTCGTAAATCTTAATATCTTAACTTTTTTTCATTCTATTTTTTTTTTTTGTCAAATCGAATCAATACCTCATACGAGAATTGAATTTATCGTATTTAATCGCGAGTATGTAATTCGGTTCGTACGAAACATATTCATTATGTCGTCGATCGAGCAATTTGGCACTTGGCCAAATAGCTTTTAATGAAAACGAAGTGAATTGCATTTGGATAACGCATAAATCAATTTTCTCGTTGTGTACACAACGACGACGATGGCGTATCCAGCGAACAATGAACGCTTCGCGTATTTTTCAAAACCAAATGCTAGAAAATTTCGTTTCATTCGTCTTCATTGTAGATGGCAAAATGGGGGTGGCGGCGTTTCGGGGATGAAGGGTATGCATGAATAATAGACGGGGTGGAGATTCTCCAAGATAACAAGGGAAAAAAACATAAAGCGGCAAGGAAGCGGGTGCATAAAAAGCAAGAGAAAAGCTAGAAAATAGACGAAAATGTCTGCGTCAGCCCTCTTCTTGGTCTTGCGATCCAAGAAAATATTTTCATTCACCGTGCCTTTTTTTGCAATTTTTTTTTTTGCTTTCCCCGTTTTTTATTTTTTACTTCCCAACTATTCCTCTGATATTTTTTTGGTATAATCGAGGTCCCTGGAATAAAGCCGCGAGTTTTCACCCTTCTCTCTCTCTTTCATTCTCTCTTTCTCTCATCTGTATACGCTTCGACGAATTTCGCAGGATCCGCAAGATAATTTTCACGCTCCGGGGTTAACTTTTACAGAGACTCCTTCATTCTCCCTCTTATTCTACCACTCTTGTTCCGTCTTTATTCTCAATTCCTCATCTCTCACTCTACCTCCCTTATTTTTCAACCTCCGCATTTTCCTATCGCCGCATCTATTGGCCCCGGCGCGTTTCTTCCATCCCTCACTCAGCACGGAAAAATAAGAGGATAAAAATTAGAGCATAATAATGAAAAGTCTCGGGCTCGTTTATTTCTTCATCTCCGTAATCTACAATTTTTCTCGAACTTTCGTTCATTTAATGCTCATTTAATTAACACGAAAATCGCTGTAAATTCGCCATTCGCGTCGCACCCAATTATTTCTTCTTATTAAGGGGGTCGAGTCAGCGTCACAACGCCGATTTTTGAACATCAATATAGGGGTCATTCCATGTAAAATCGACCAAGAGTTGGACTCGACCCCTTTCAATTTCGATAAAATTTGGTCAGAAGTTTTCGTTTTTAACAAAACGAAGTTCTACCGTAAAACGGGGCTACTTTGACTTTGGGGGTTACTTTGTTGGTTTTTGGGGCTACTTTGGACGAGCAGCAAAATACGGTAAAAACCTGTGCGCAGTGAACCCTCGTGACCTTGTGGGGTGGGAGGGGGTGTGGGGAGTGGGTAGAAGAGGAAAAAAAGTCATTCATAAACCAGGTACACAGATATGTGTAACAAGCCAAGATGTCCGAACAATCGATGATGCCATTCGCATGAAGGGAATGAAGAAGGGCAAGAAGAACAACTCCAACCTCTGTTACATCCGTAAGGCCCGAATTTCAAGTTACAAGTCCTACCCTAAGATCGAACTTTCCATGGAACTCAAGCTGGAACTTAAGATCGAACTTAAGTTCCAATTTAAGATGAATCGTGAATTGAACTAAAGTGCCATTATAAGTTCGTACTTAAGTTCAAACTCGAGTGCGAACTTCAGATCGATCTTAAGTTCAAATTTAAATTTGGTTCGAAGTTCGAACTTAGGATCCATCTTGAGTTTAAGCTTCAGTTTGATTTTACTTAAGTATTTTCACAACTAATTTAAAATAACACGGTTGAGGCAGGCGATTAAAGAAGTTTGATCGAACTTAAGTTCATGCTCAAGATGGATCTCAAGATCAAACCTCAAACCAAATTTAAGTTTGAACTTAAGATCGATTTGAAGTTCGCATTAAAGTTTGAACATAAGTATAAACTTATAATGATACTTAAGTTCAAACTTAAGATACATCTTAAATTTGAACTTAAGTTCGATCTAAAATTCAAATTTGAGTCCAATAGAAAGTTTTATCTCAGGTTTGATCTTAAGAACTTAAAATTCGGGCCTAAGTATTTGGTATTTCTATGTAAAATATTTCTTCAATAAAAGTGGCGAATTCAGTGTCAAAAATCGTTGTTTTTCATTTACTTTCATGTATAATGTATAAAATATTATTGTTTTTTATCAAAATAATGTCAAAGCTGCATTTACGATGTGGATCTTTGACATAAGTTGCATTTCAATGCCTCTCCAGAGTCGCCCCACACTCGGGATTACTTTGGCTTTTTTTTCTAAATATATAAAATTGTGAGGGTCTAGTGGGGCTTGCTATTGTTATACATTTTATAGCTAAAGGACACATTGTTCTGTTCGAGCAAAAAAAAATTTAATTTTGGACGTTAAAAAAAAGTTACGACCAAAAAACTTCCGAAACACGAACAAAGTTTCCGGTTTACGGTTTACAAAGCCTCGTTTACGGTACAAAAGGAAAAAAATTGAAATTTTTTTTTCGAATTCTTTTTTCAAGTTTATTTTTTAAATATCTCGGAAACTATTATAGTTACGAAAAATTGTTCTAAATTCTTCCTAAAGAGTATACTTGGAGCTATGAAAAAAAATATATATATTCCGAACAAAAATTTTGAAAAATGATAAATTTGGGGAATCTTGAATTTTCAAAAATCATGAAAATCCAATTTGGTCATTAAATTTGTTGTTCATTTTTTTTCCATCGGGGCGAGTGTTTCCAAACTTTTGGACGGCAGTGTATATGCATAGGCGATGGAAAAAAAAATCCCAATTATTCGGAAAAACATGTCAATCCTTTTCCGTCACTGATATGATGTATTTCAAAAATTCCTGCTGCACAGTACATTAATAAAAGCTGCGACGATGACTTCACGAGAGAAATTTCGCCAATTGTGAAAGTTCATGCGAATAAAATTTTCAAAACAGTTGGCGAAGCGAGATTTTTTATGAATAAAAACGTTGTTCCGGTAAACAATGCACGACGATCTCATGAAAATTTGTAAATGAGGAAAAATTTAATTGGAACGACGAGTATTCACTGATTCACGTGCAACGAAAAACCACCGTGTAACAGATTTATATTATACCGCGAAAATTCTCTCGCGATGAAACACACTGCGAAAAGCATACGCAAACAGAGAGAGAGAGAGAGAGAGAGAGAGAGAGAGAGAGAGAGAGAGAGAGAGAGAGAGTCACACCGTGATAATGTATGAATTTTCGGTACACACAGAGAATGATAATACATACGAGTACGACCGAGTTTTGTCAATTTATCACACGGCTCTGTGGATTCGGTAAACATCGCATTATTCCTATCGCGGGCTCATTCGTCGCGCGGATCTCGCACAAGGTTCAACAACAATGCGCCATGCCCAACCCCGAGCTTTTTTTCACATTCATATATCGGGGACTCTCTCGTCGACGAGACCTTTCGTCATTTTTCACGTTTCAACCCCCTCGTTCCAGCATATTCAACGATGCAGGAATCCGCTGAAGCGTTACACGCGAAAAAAAGGCGCGAGGCAGAGAGAGAGAGAGAGAGAGAGAGAGCGGGAGAGGGAGAGAGAGGGAAGGAGGGAGGGAGGGAGGGAGAGAGAGAGAGAGAGAAAGAGAGAGAGAGAGAGGGAGAGAGAGAGAGAGAGAGAGAAAGTGTCCGCGCCAACAATTTGTTTCCCGGGTAGTCGCCATTCTTCGAATTAACCCGGAAAAAACGAAAAAATTGCAAAAAAAAAAAATCAATGTCACGCCAGTCTCCGGAAAGCCGGAGTGCAAACTGCGTTACCAGAAGCCATGCAGCAAATCGTGGACCTTCCCGAGCACGTTGTGTTTTTTTTTTCGCCAACTTTCTCCCTCGTTTTGTCCCACGTTTTATCTCGCATCGCTCTCATTTGTATCCTGCCAACGTCTACAACAAAATGGATTTTTCGTTCGCAAAACCTTCAGGATACTCTTCTCGCTACAGTGCATCCGCAACGCGATGCAGTGCACTGCAAAATATTTGCTCCCTTCGAGTTTGCTCCATTTTCATGTAAATTACGCGAAGACCCAGGTGGGATTGGCCAGAGCTTGTCACATGGCCCAGCATTGGCCCAACGCAGTGTGCCGATGCTGGCATTGTAACCTCGGGCCAAGTCTGGCCAACCTTTGAAGCCAACGTCGGGCCAACGCTGAAACTGAGCGTCGGGCCAACAATGGCGTAACGGCTGGCCCAGCACTGGGCCAGTCGCTATGCCAGTGCTGGGCCAGCCGTTATGCCAGTGCTGGGCCAGGCCCGGTTATCCCATACACTCGGTATGTTTAGGAGGTTATGTTCGCACACGTAGATGTCATTCGATCATCGTAAAAAATGTTGAAACCACGTTCCAGTATTCCGAGAGTGAAAAAATACCGTTTTTTTTTAAATTGCGTTCCGAAAATAATCAGTGAGGAAGATATAGAACAACCGGCGAAAAAGCAAAAAAAAATGATCGCGATTCGATGGATCCGATTGTAACGATTCAATTTTCTAACCTTGAAAATTCGCATTTCATTGTCGAAGATGACAACGATGACATCGAGGATGAAGTAGTTTCTTCATCACTTGACGAATCGCCAAATGACGAATCACTTAATCAAGACGTCAATTAATTGTTTTTTTTTCTTACTTCAGAAATACGTTTGTTGATTATTAAATAAATATTTCTATAATCATTTTTATATAATCTGGTCTGAGTTTGAAAATTATTTCTTAATGCGATCCGCATTAACATTTATTTATATCCACCTATTTATATCCAGTACTAGGCCATGATTGAATGCCAGCGTCGGGCCAGCATCGGATGCCAGTACAGGGCCGTCATTAAATGCCAACGCCGGGCCACGATTTGATGCCAGCGCTGGGCCAGCATTGTATGCCAGCGCTGGGCCGGCGTTGTATGCCAGTGCTGGGCCGCCATGTAATACCAGTATTGGGCCGACATTGCATGCCAGAGTTGGGCCGAGGTTAACAAACCAGTACCGGCATAATGCTGGCCCGATACTGGGAGTCAGCTTTGGGCCAAGCCTGTACGCCTGGCATTTAGTACTGGCCCAACGTCGGGCCATTTGTTAAATCCCACCTGTGGATAGTCTCAAACGCGTTCCACCGTCCCTCTCAAAATCGCTGTTCCACGCACTGATCAGTTGAGGAAAGAGTTCAAGGAAAAAGCTTCGAATTTGGCAGAGTATTCATCAACTGAAACGAAAGACCATTGAAAAATGATGTCATCAATCTTCGAACTGAATCCAGATGAAAATTCGTCTATGTCCGATGAAGAACATGTCCGTTCTTTCCAGTCTGGACTAACTCTGGAATAGACACCCCCAAAGAATGACCCTATCAATCCCGTAATGATCAAGGTCATCTCGACACATGGCCCAGAATCCAGTCGCCATTTCTCAGCTGTCTCAGCTAGAGTCTCGGTGAAAAATATCGACCAACTATTTCTATTGTCATTCGTCTTTCTTTTATCCAAAAGCTGATTTATATTTTCAACCGAAGCAAGGAGGGAGCAAAAAAGACGCTGGGAATGGAACAATTCCTGGATCTCGCGTCTTACATATCGACGTTGGAGGGCGAAGGATCCTTCAGACATTCCGTATATCCGAAAGACACATTCGTTTTCGCACATAGGTTGGTAAAAATCGTCCACTTTATACATATCTATATATATAAGCCCTAAACTCTTTCCAATCCCATACATCCGGTGACTTATGGTCGACACGACGAGAGTAAGAAAGGAGTAGAGAGGAGATACGTGAAGAGCCATATATATATATATGAGGCATTCCCACCCAAATCGGACAATTTAAAACTTCTTTTTTTATTTCCTCAATTTTTTATATTTTTGAGTATCCATCAAAAGACCTTTCCTGTTAAATTTTGAGTTTTTTCATTACCCGTTCAAAAAATATTAAATTAACAAAAAAACCGCTCTTTTTTTGGTACTTTGGTTATAACTTCTTTAATAATGGTCCAAATTGAAAGTTTTTTTTCCGAAATTTTTCGTCTTCTTATGGCCTTTTCAGAAAAAATACTACAAAAATATTCTACGTGTTTTTGAATGAGTTTTTTGAGTTTTAAACGTTAAATCGCGTTTTTAAAAGTGAATGTCATTTTTAATTTTTTTTTAAATTTCTTGTTTCAAACATCTATCTATTCAACAATTTTTAAGACTAGTCTGATCGTGGGAATAACTACTATTTTTTCGATTTTTGGAAATTAAGAAATTTTTTTTTTTTTTAATAAATTATTATGAATACGGATTTTTGGTACTGCATAGTATTTTTTTAATCATTTTGAATTAATTTCGACATTTTTTCATTGTTAACAGATCTTTAAAATTAATAATTAATCGATGAGCAAATAACAACAGTTCAAGAATTGTATGAGTGGGCATTGAACCTAAATAGTCTACCGAATACTGCTGTCAAATATTCACATGAGAAACATTATTCAGATGCAAAAGCCAGATTTTATTTGTGATAAAATACTGCGAAGTCAATCACAGGGGGACACAAAAATTTCATTCAATTATTCCAATGAGCAACGGAAACGTATTGGCAAAGGAATATTCTAATTCAGGAAAAAATCGTAAATGTAAGGTTTTCAAAAAAAACGTGAATAAATAAAAACTATTATTATTATTGTTCATAAACAGACTTAATAATTAATTATTACTTCTAAGAACCTGTTAACAATAAAAAAGTGGGAAAATAAATTCTAAATATTAAAAAAAATACTATACAGTAACAAAAATTGGTATTCATAATAAATTATTTAAAAAATTTTTTTTTTAATTTTCAAAAATCGAATAAAATAGTAGTTATTGAAATCTCACGATCGAATTAGTCTTCAAAATTGTTGAATAGATAGATCTTTGAAACAAAAAATTAAAAAAAAATCAAAAATGACATTCATTTTAAAAACGCCATTTAACGTTTAAAACTCAAAAAATTCATTCGAAAACGTCGAATATTTTTGTTGTATTCTTTTCCGAAAGGGCCATAAAAAAACAAAAATTTTGAAAAAAAAAATTTCAATTTGGACCATTATCAAAGAAGTTATGACCAAAGTACCAAAAAAAAGAGTGGTTTTTTTTTTGTTATTCAATATCTTTTGAACGGGTAATAAAAAAAATCTTATAATTTAACAGGAAGGGTCTTTTGATGGGTACTCAAAAATATAAAAAAATTGAGGGAAAAAAAAGTTTTTCAAACTGTCCGATTTGGGATGGAATGCCCCATATATATGCCGAAGAGGATGTTTCCGTCGCTCGGGTAAGATCCTCTCGATCTCTGATCCAGGCCACAACCACGAAGGCTGAAGCTTCGCGACCAAGGAAAGAGTCGGAGGAAAGGTGGAGCCTGAAACGTAGGCAGTCAGTAGACCGGGTGCTTTAAAGCTCATGTCCTTCGATCTCTCTTCGTCCTCTTCCATTCGCCTCCCACCTATTTCCCACTCCCCTTCTCCCTTTCAGCCTTACGTCGGTTCACCAACCTTTCTGTTCTACCCCTGAATATATATACTTAGAGATATATGTATGTGCGTCGACGACAAAAAAGTCCGAGACGTGAGCCAGAGATGGGGAGGAAGAGGTTTTAGTTCGCAGCCTGGTCACGAGATGCCCTCCCCCGCGTCCGTTCCAGCAAAGGGGTCGAAGGAGATCCGGGGGTGTCGATAGGACACGTCACGGAAGTTTGGTGCGAGGATTGGGTAGAAGGGTTGCAGATGCAGACCCCATCTTCCCTGTGAGGACTGCATTATGCATCCAGAAGCGTAACGTTGCAATGCTATCCACAGCCAAACAGCCTCAACCACCGAGTGAAGCTGCCAGGTCCATCGTACGTGTACGATATTAATACATATACACTCCCGCTCAAAAGTTTGGAAACACCGGTCAATATTTATTGCCGCACTAGAAGTTGCATAACTCCGTCAAAAAAAAAGATAGTCGAATTTTTAAAAAAGCGCTTTGACGGGAAGAAAATCAGCTTTATTTTGCTTTTTTTAAAAATATTTTTTATGTTTTTTTTCGATCCGATACGCATTTTTGTACGTGACCGTTTTTTGGCCTTTTTTCGACCATAGCGAGTGAGGCGCATAACTTAAGGGCATTTTTTTTTGCCTTTTTAGTCTACGGCACATTTTAGAGGATTAGCAGATGCTCCATTTTTGTTTTGTTTAAATTTTCGTGCGATTTTTTCTTGCAAAGTTATTTCACTTTTTGCTAAAAAATAAAAATTTGAAAGACGCAATTAGCCCAAAAGCTCTTAAGCTTAAGAGAAAATGTCAAGTATGAATAAAGTAGCGTACGTATACACGGAAACGCCTGGAATTATTTTAGAATTTTTCTATGAAATTTTTTTTTTGCTATTTCCGCTCGAAATTCTGGTGATGACGTCCCAGCCAAAAATTGTTTATGACTAAAATTTCCATACTTCGAGATATAATAAAAATCTGAAAAAATTCAGCAACATTTGAGACGTTATAAATAACAATTATCAGTGATAATATTGCCCAAAAGTCATTAATGAATTGTTTAAACAACGATCAATAAATATTACTGATCATTGTTATTTATAGCATGTGAAATGTTGTTGATTTTTTTTAGATTTTTATTCTGTCACGGAGTACGAAAATTTCAATCAGATACAATTTTTTGCTGGGACGTCATCATCAGAGTTCCAAACAAAAATAGTAAAAAAAAAAAAATGTTATGGGAAAATTCTGAAATAATTCCAAGCGATTCCGTGTATACCTCCGCAACTTTTTCCATACTTGACATTTTCTCTTAAACTCTATAGTCTTTGAGTTACGTAGCATCTTTCAAAATTTGTCTTTTTTAGCCAAAAGTCGAATGACTGCGAGAAAAAATCGTACGAACATTTTTAAGAAACGAAAATGGTGCGTTGGCTAACCCTTTCAAATGTACCGTAGATAAAAACGACTTAAAAAAATGTCCTCAAGTTATGCGCGCCATTCGCGATGGTCGAAAAAAGGCGAAAAACGGTCACGTACAAAAATGCGTACTGAATCGAAAAAAAATCATAAAAAATATTTTTGAAAAAAGTAAAATGAAGCTGATTTCCTTTCCGTCAAAACGTTTTGTTTAAAATTCGATTATCTTTTTTTTTTTACGGAGCTATGCAACTTCTAGTGCGGCAAGAAATATTGACTGGTGTTTCGTAACTTTTGAGCAGGAGTGTATATGTGGCTGTATTTGTATGTCGGTGTATGTGACAAGAACGATATTTGCAATGTCCATTCACGATGGTTTCCATGAAGCGAATGCTTTTGTGCACACGGATGTCTCGTTAGACATGCAGACGTATGTTGACGATTCTATGCATTTGTGAATGAGAACTTGCAGGGTAAGAAAAAGTTACAATGAGTATGGACTCTCTGTAAATTGTGAATTGTAAATTGAAAATTGTAAATTCTCAATTGTCAATTGTAAATTGTGAGTTGCAAATTGTCAATTGTCAATTGTCAATTGTCAATTGTCAATTGTAAAATGTAAATTGTGAATTGTAAATTGAAAATTGTAAATTGTGAATTGTAAATTGTGAATTGAATTGAACAATCACTGGATCTTTTTCTCCCGTACCGCCTTCGATTTTGTAATGGTCTTGCAGATGTCCTTCAGGGAGCAAATTAAATTCTGATGCGTTGCATTTGTGACAATGACAGTACGGAGAAGTTCCGAAATGGCCGCGGCTTGTTTCGTGTTCGAAGCAACGAATTTATTCACGAGAATGGTGATACATTTTGAGGTCTTCCGTTTTCATGCCTTCGTATTTTATCCGGCTCGGATGTTCCCACGGGGGTGTGAAATCCCTGTTAATAACGACTGAGGCATCAATTCATGTATGACGGTCAACGAGGACTAGCAACGCATCGCCATTGAGGAAGAAAGATTTAGTGATAGTGCTCGATTCGCTCGAGGAAATTTTGCAACACCCATGAGGCCAATATAATGGGGAAAACGAGGTACAATATATGTGCACACATAGATCCTAAAAAAAAAACATCACGGAAATGTGATTTAAATATCAAGGAAATTCATTATTTTCCCAAGCGCCTAACTTTCTCAATTCATTTTTCAATTCATTTTCAATTAATTTCTCAATTCATTAATCGATTAATTTTCAATTAATTTCTCCATTCATTAATCGATTAATTTTCAATTAATTTCTCAATTCATTAATCGATTAATTTTCAATTAATTTCTCAATTCGTTAATCGATTAATTTTCAATTAATTTTTCAATTCATTAATCGATTAATTTTCAATTAATTTCTTAATTCATTAATCGATTAATTTCCAATTAATTTCTCAAATCATATAATCATAACGAGGTATAAAAATTCGATAGACAAAACGCGACTTTAAATGAAAAAGTGTCCGAAATGTTGACATAAAAGAAAAATCGCTCAGAGTTGTAAATAATGCATTATTTTGATAAAGCATAACTATATTCATACCCTGCATAATGTGAAATGGACAAGTGTACCATTACAAAATACAAGAGTAGTGTGTATTGAATGCGTGTTCCATTACAAATAAAAAAGTAATGTTCAATGGAGGCATGTGCTATTACAAATAAAAAAGTAATGTGTAATGGAGGCATGTGCCATATTACAAATAAAAAAAAGTAATGTGTAATGGATTCGTGCTCCATTACAAATTACAATTGAAAAAAAGTAATTTGTAGGGGAGAATATTCTATTACAAATAGAAAAATTGCTGTGCTCGCATTAGAAACTTGTACATTGCTGCTTCATTATTTTATTTCGCTCGAAACAAATTGAGATGGAATTGTATGGAAGAAAATCACTGTTCATACATTTATCACTACGATAGTAAAATTAACAAAAACTTGATACAAACAAATTATTTTCATTGAAAAATTAATAATAGACTCACCTTTGAGCAAAATAGCAAAATAGCAAAACAAAATAGCAAAAAAGAAAATTTGTAATGGAATATTCTCCACTACAAATTACTTTTGACACATGCATCCATTACACATCCATTACACGTTACTTTTGTAATTTGTAATGGAAAACTTACCCAATACATATTGTTTAAAGTATTGGGTAATACACAACTTTTACATTACTATTTTCACAACTCTGAAATCGCTAATGGGACTTAATAGAAGAATTAATGGAACACGTGAAAATCCATAAAATTCTTCACGGAAATAAAAATGATTTGATAATTGAAAAAAGTGATGGTCGAATTTGTCGATCGTAAAATTGTACTCGGGGGATTATTTTTTTTTTCCCCACGACCGACGATGAAAAAGCTTTTGCGCGAGACACGTTGAAATGAACGAACGAGGAAAAAAGCTGTCGGCAGCATCTTTATTTCTCGCATGTTGCAATTCTCAATATCTGCCTGACTATATCCGCGTGAATGTCCACGGTTGATAAGGCTCGGATCGTCCGGATCCCGGGACAGGGCGAAGATTTCGCGCGCGATTCGATACGTGAAATTCGCTCTCTGGATTTCTGACCCAGATCGCTTTCGACGTCGTGACGCGTCCGCCGATGCGGAATCCCTTTTCGCCACGTTCGTGATCTACCGCACACGTGGATTGCCCGGGGCTTTCATGCGATTTGCTCGACAGTGGCCACGAGATCAGACATTTTTCAGGTATATCGGTCTTTGCTGCTCACCTCACGGTTGACCAGACGTTGAGCCTATCACTGAGAAATTTCCACTCTATCTCACCTCGAAGCAGAGGAATTATGTGATCGAAACGATGGCCTGAGAGAAAGAGAGAAGCGCTATTTTTTGTCCATGTACGATCGTCGTACTTTGGACCGTACGATTCGATTCGACGTCCACAAACGTATGACATTTTCAGACGACATCCCTTCGGTTTTCGCGACAGATACTCGAGGTTTTCCCACCAACTTACTCGAGAGCTTTCGCCGAGAGAATTGTCGAAGAACGAAGGAACGCTGCACCCAGAAAAAAGATCTACTCGTAGGTACTATAATCGTTTATTTGATTATTTTTTAATTAATATTAAAAAAAATTTCTTCCCATCCAATTTCGGGCGATATTTACTTCCACTATATTTATTTATTCGAATTTCCTGCCACCCAGGTTGGAATTGACGATGAAAAAAGGGCTCGCCAAGCCCTGAAACAAGGCTCACATTTTTTAATTCAGGCTGAGCACGAGCCTGATTTTAAGCCTAGGAAAACCTCTGAATTATAACGCGGTTTCAGGCTCTTGCACACAGGCTTGACCAAAGGCTGGTAGAAAAGCCTGTACTAAGCCTGAAACGAGCCTTAATGAAACCTTTACGAGCATTTGTGACCCGCGCAGAATTATTTATTTTTTCCATATATTTATCAGTTGTTACGATGAAAATCAGTTCCATATTCATAATTAATAGTTTCTAAGGGTCAAGTAGCGAAAAAAAAATTTTTAAGAAAAAAAAAATTTGCCCCCAGTGGGTTTTGAACCCGCGACCCTCGTTTTACGCATATCCTCAAATTCAACATGAATAAATTTATTTAAAAAATTGATAATTTGAAAGTTCATGGATTTTTCCGACTGATTTAGTTTTCTTACATATTCGCGGACCCTAGAATACGTACGAGACCAGACTAGGATTTGAAACCTACCTACCTATCGAGCCTAACTAACGACCTAAGACTGGGACGCCATCCATTACACCACCGACTACTTTTGATATACTGATGTAAATATCATATTTATAGAATCCAGGCCGAGAAATAAATACGCACCAAAATAGTATTAAGAATTTATTTTCATTACCCGAAGGCCATTTTTTGGTTCAACTTGTCTTTTAACTTGATTTAAAAAAATCAAATATTGAATCAGATAAATAATAATAACAATAATAATAATAATAAATATTATTAATATATTTGTTATAATAATAATAATACTAAATAATAATGAATATTATTACTTAATTTATATGGTTATTATTATCGTTTATGTACTTGTATTATTTATAAGCTCGTCTATGTTTGATATCCTTATTTTGCAGTATGGATATTTTATACATTGAACATTGCGGCAAAACGCAAGATGGTCAAATCCCCGAAAAGGATTCCCATAAAAAAGGGTCTTTTTCTTTTCCCTTCTGTTAAAGAAAAGACGAAGCTTTACGAAATTGTAGACTTCATATGTGTAGCTATACATTCAAAGATTGAAATGTTTAAAAATATATATTGTGTAAATATTTAAAAAAAAATTATTTCATTTAAATACATATTTGTTCGGTTTGACATAATATTTATTAATATTAAATAAAAATTTATTAGATCGCAATATATTTTCCTACTAGGTCATTAAAAAAAAAAAAATTTCGTTGACATAAATAGCCTTGTATTAGACCGGCCTACAACTAAAAAAAATTATTTGGCTTGACTAGGATTTAGGTAAATGTACTAGATCTTTTTTCTGGGTGTGGTTCCTCTATAATTGATAGCTCGATTTTTTGGGCAGTAATGAAACTACAAAAATTACCTGGTATGGGTTTGGGTTGAACTGTAAAACGTTTCTGATTTTTACTATTTTCGATGGGAATAGAATTCTTCCAGAATTCTAAATTTCCATCGACCCATCTTAATTCAGCATCTCCGAGTCGAGGAATCGCTCAATTCAGAATTACATAGCAAAGAGACTTTAAACGAGTTCTTTTTTTTTTTTTTAAGATCCCTGGATCCACATATTTTTCGTACTACCTTAGTTAGAAAATAAATCTGCCTATTAGGGTTAAGTACGCCATCGAATGTTCCCTATCGGTCAATCTCTTTCCTTTCATCCCTGTTCTGCAGACTATTAACTACGTATTTTCGGTGTGTGCGTGAAAAAGGTGGCCCCCGATCACTATTAATCGTGGTCCGTTTGTCCACGAGTATTCGCGGTTACGGAGAACGAGGGTCTAATGGATCCAACAATCTCTCTCTCTCTCTTTCTCTCTCTGTCTCTCGTTACATATATATGGGGCATTCCATACCAAGTCGACCTGAGTGTAACTCTCGACCTTGCTGATTTTCTTTACGATTTTTAATATGATTCCTCCAACTCAAAATAGCATTCAGAATTTTTTTCAGATTTTTAAAACCAAATTTGAGTACGTTATGATTTTTTGAACATTTTTTTCGGAAACCTCAAGGGCCCCGTAATTTAAAAATATAAAAAAATCTAAAGAGAGCAAAAATGAAAATTTTTGACCCAAAATTCATGGTGCCTAGGCTTTTGCTTCCACCTTGGTTCTAGGTTTTTATGAAGAAAACGTAAAACAAATAGATGCAGAAATTAACCAACTATTTTGGAAAATTCTTGGTTAACGATAAAAATATTCAAGCCACTTTTCACGGTAGATCAATTTCTGCATCTATTTTTTTTTTACTTTTTCTTCATAAAAACCTAACATCGAGGTGGGAGGGAAATTCCAGACATCATAAATTTTGGGTCAAAAATTTTCATTTCTGACACCGGATTTTTGAGAATTTTTTCAGATTTTTAAATTACGGCCCTCGAGGTTTTCGAAAAAAAATGTTTAAAAAATCATAGCGTAGACAAATTTGGTTTTAAAAATCTGAAAAAAATCCTGAATGCTATTTTGAGTTGGAAGAATCATATAAAAAATCGTTAACGATATCAGCGAGGTCGAGGGTCACACTCAGGTCGACTTGGTACGGAATGCCCCATATATATGCATCTCTAGCAAGTTCTCAAAAGCTTCAGGCGAGCTTTTCATTCTATTACCCATCCCGACATCATTCATCTTGGGAGCGAATCTTGTTTTCACCGAATGAATTGTTCGCTCGCTTCGCCGTTGATCCTCACGAAAATCCTTCCTTCTCCTGAACCAGTTTGACCAGCAGTTTCGCGTCTGGTGACCGACAGCGAACCAGGAAGATCTCGAAATTCATCTTCAATTCCGCACCGTTGATTTTCAAAGCACGAACAGCCATTGACCATAGAAATGTCCCTCGCCCGTGAGCTCTTTTCAAATTATACTTGCTCTCGTCATTCATCTTCCTCCTCGCAATTTACTTGTATACGAGAATTTTCAAGTAGAACAAGAAATGTATTCAATCTTTCAGGAGTATACTTTGGCTTTGTTCTTGGATAATTCGGCACATTTACGGCTTTAACATTTATTTATCTACCAGAAATACATTTCTAACACAATAAAATACTACCGTAATAGCAATACCAATTAAGACCTTAGGCCACTCTAAGATTTTCAAAAAATCGATTTTTTTGTTAAAAAAGCAGCTCATTATGTATATAATTACATTTCAAAAGGTTATGTTTGTGAAAAACCCGTAAGTACTCGGTTTTCGTATTCTAAAGCAACCTCTCTCCATCCGCAACGAGCTTTCTACAAACTTTAAACGCGTTGAACTCAAAACTACATTTTTCAAGTTGACCGCACTCATAACTCTAACAAATTTCAACCAATTCATTTGAAATTTCAACTGAACATTCAGAATAACGTTCTCCAAAGCACTACGTACGATTTTTTGATTATATTGCACACTTGTCTTCATTATATTGCTTGTCAACTCGACCGGTCACTTACCGACGTTGGAGCCCGCCCCAATAAAAAACCATATGGCCCTGGAGTCGGTAAGTAGGATATCCCCGGAATAATAATCTGGTAGACTTGTAAAATAGAATGTCAAGTGGTAGAGCGATTTTGAGGTAGAAATATTATATTCAAGATAATTATTATTATTTGGTGGAGATTTATTCTGATAGGATTGTTATTTAGTAATTAATCTACGGTACTGTTTTATTGCTGGTAGAGAAATAAATGGTAGAGCTGTAATTGTGACGATCATTCGTCATTTTCTCTTTGTAAATTGATCGAAATAAAAGAATAATAAAAAACCCTGCAAATTGAAATTTGCCCATTGCTTTCTCATCTTTATCCATAGTTCACATAGCTACCTTTAACACACAGTATGGCGATCAAATTTGGCTTCCTCATAAAGGAAGCTGTGTTAACCATTGAAAAATATTAGTAATCAATGTGCAAATTCGATCGATTTTCGCCAAATTTGATAGCGAATAACATTAATAGCTATATTGGCTCTTCACAAAATTTCATCGCAATATCTAAAAAAATTCAAAAGTTATAGCGTTTACGCATCTTTTATAAAAATTAAACATTTGATAAAAATTTAATCATTCGATCGATTTTCGCCACATTTAATAACGAACATCCTCGTTAGCTACATTAGCTCTGTGTAAAGTTTCAGTGCAATATCTTAAAAATTGCACGAGTCAGAGCGTTTACGTTATTTTTCAAAAAATTAAAAATTTCATAAAATTTTAATCCCTCGATGGATTTTGCCAAATTTAATAGCGAACAACCTCGATAGCTATATTAGCTCTGTGCAGAATTTCAGTACAATATCTCAAAAATTGCACAAGTTAGAGCGTTTAGGCTATTTTTCAAAAAATTCAAAATTTCATAAAATTTTAATCCCTCGATGGATTTTCGCCAAATTCAATACCAAACAATAGCTATACTAATTCTGTACAAAGTTTGATTGCAATATCTTGAAAATTGCAGAGGTTAGAGCGTTTACGCCATTCTTGCAAAAACGAAAAATGTCGATATAATCTGAACACCCGTTATAATTAAAACAATTTTTTTTCATAATGAAGAGCAATTCGTGCTCGACAAGTGTGCCAAATTTTAGCTCGATATCTCGAAGCGTTTTCGAGTTATTAATTATTTACATCTGAAACTCAGGATACACACACACACACACACAGACACGCACACACACATCCATCCGGAAATTTTTTCTAAATATGATTTCTCTATGTTTTAGGACATTTTGAACATATTGGCATGAAAATCGCGGAAAATTTTTTTTTCACGAAAACAAAACTTCCTTTGTGAGCAAGCAATATAAACATTTCTTGCCGGGGATGGTACGATCAATTTCCATTTTACCGGCACGTTTAGTCTCTATCTTTTGCCTCTACCTTTGGAGATACACAGCGAAAAATGCGCTTGACTAAAAAACTTATACGAAATACATAGATCTGCTTCAAGATGCAGGTAGCATTGCAAACGGCGTTCATATAAAAATGCAAGGAGAGTGGATGCCTTTTTTCATCGTTTCGTGACGATATAGCGATTTGTTGTTTTTATACTTATATCGCACCTGAGGCAAAATCGTGTGCTCTTTGCCGGGTTGCTTTTCCACGCACGCTCTCACTGATGCTACTTTATCGGGAACGTGCGCTAAGGTACCAATACCAAGGTATTCCCAGGGTATTTCCACGGGCGTACGGAATCAACATTGCACTTGCGCGCGCGCATTTTCCATTCTGGCGTTGAAAATCATCCCCTTTCCCTTCTCTCGTCTGTTTCACCCTTATTTTCCACTTCTACGTTTCGCGAACGCCATTTTTCCAAGATCGACAATACCGTTATCGTCGTCGTCGTCGTCGTTGACATCATTACGGGTATGGGAAACTCCGAATATTTCGGAATATCCCTGACGCCGCATAAAAAAATCAACGAAAATTTCATCACGTTTTCACGAGGTGAACAATTTTTGTGTTTGACCCTCTGCAAACGCGTGAGAGTTTCAACGGAAGTGAAACAGGTTCTGCCAAAATGAATGAGGAATTTAAAAAAATGTCGTACCGTCCAATTATATTTTTGAACAAAAAAATGCGTGCATTGAAAACTTTTATATTTTTGCATTGAAAATTACGAAAAAAGAGGAAAAAAATATCCTGGCAGACGGAGCTGTTTCCATCATGAGGAAGTAACAATATTACTAAAATCGGAGGAAAAAAGGGTTGAATTTTTTCGTTCGCATACATAAGAGGCATTCCACACCGATTCGACCTGGATCTGACCCTTCACCTCTGCGATTTTGTCCGCAATTTTTTATGGATTTTTAGTACCTCTGAAAAGCACTCAGGATTTTCTTCAGATTTTTTTGGAGCGATTTGACTTTACTATGGTCAGGTTTTTTTTTTTTAAATGGTTGTTATAGACGAAAGGAAAGCCCTGTCCACTTTTGCTCAACGCTTACAATTTTCCATATTGAAAACGGGACTTTTGTGATTTTTTACAGATTTTTTATTTTGGGCTGAAGGTAATTGGTTTATAAAATTATAATTTTGGAAATAAATTACTTTTAGCCCAAATTTAAAAGTCTGAAAAAAATCATAAGAATTGTGTTTTTTATATGAAAAATTTCAAGCGCTGAGCGAAAATGGGCAGGCCTTTCGTTTTGGCTATAACAAGCATTTATGAAAAGAAAAAAAAATGTAAATAGAAGGAGGAACCTGAATTGAGTGGGCCATTATCCAAGCATTTTTGTATGAATTGAAGGTGTTTAAAAAAATATTTTGATAAGGGCCTACGCAATTCAGGTTTCTCCTTCTATTAAGGTGGTTCTATCGTTTCTTATGCGTTAGATAAATTCCAAGTTTAATTGTTTAAAATTCGTATGAACCTTCTTAACAATCATAATCTACTGTCGGTAAAATTTGAGAAAGTTTGAACGTCTAGAAATCGAGTTATTTGTTGTAAAATATCGTCTTTTTTCGTAATTTCCCGTAATACCTAATGTTAAAGTTGCGATTTTAAACACTGAATATCTGTATTACCAGACGATGATACCTTGCCAAATTTTTTACACATTATAATACGACGCTCAAGAAGATTCACGCAAAATTTCAAAAAATTATCTTGGACAAATTGTATCTGATGATTTTGCCGTTATTTTGTATATACTATTATGATTATAGCGATAGAACCTCCTTAAAAAAAATCCAAAATGCTTGTTAAAAACCAAAGGAAACTCCGGCGCACTTTGGCTCAACATTTGAAATTTTCAGTATAAAAAACGGATTTTTTTTTGTTTTTTTTAGCCTAAGATTAAAAATCTGAAAAAACTACAAAAATCCCGTTTTTTATTTTGAAAATTTCAAACGTTGAGCAAAAGTGAGTAGGGGTTTCCTTCCGTCTATAACAAGCTAAAAAAAAAAATTTGCCATAGTTAAAGATGTTAAGTCCCTATGAAATCGTTGAATGTTAATTGTTCAATAAATAGCTTCTCAATCGTCGTGAAATTTTTACACGAACTCCTAAATACTTCATGTAAAAACATATTAAATTTTCAGAATTCTATCATCATTACTTCAACCTCCTTAAGGGTTAAAATTAAAAATGATGAGAAAATTCTGAAAATTTGGTATGTTTTTGTATGAAGTATTTAAGAGGTCGTGTAAAAATTTCACGACGATTAGGAAGATCGTTATTAAAATATTAACATATTGTTAAGAACAATTTTTTAAACAAATAAAAACATTTATCAATAAACTTCGTTTTGTTCCCGTTGCTTTCAATATAGTGTAGATGTTAAAAAATTGAGAGGTCAAAAAAAAATTTATCGCAAAGTTATATCAGTTTCCATTAGATTACATTTAATTTTATTTAATTTATTAATGTTAATTGTTCGATAACGAGCTCCCTAATCGTCGTGAAATTCTTACACGACCTCTTAAATAATTCATTCAAAAACATACCAAATTTTCAGAATTTTCTCATCATTTGCGATTTGGCAAAACATCCTTAAGTCAAATCGCTTCGAAAAAATCTGAAAAAAATCCTGAGTACTTTTCAGAGGCACTACAGAACCATAAAAAAATCGTGGACAAAATCGAAGTGGTGAAGGATCAGACCCAGGTCGAATCGGTGTGGAATACCTCATACGCATTCAACGAAATCGTAGTGGTGGAAAAGTAAATTATGTTGAACGTCGGAAAAATGCCATTGGGTAATAAAAATAGTGGAAATGAGGAGAGAAAAAAAAGGAAGTTCGCGCTCTCGTTCGGTCTTTCGATCGTGTTGAAAGCATCCATTCCGGTCACGGGATACGTGTGTGACGACCTACTCGACACCGCGCAACTGAGCGCAATTAAAAACTCGGTCTACGAAGCTCTTTGCTGCAATATGGATTTCATTACACACAGAAAAGGTTTATACAGGAGACGGCGGGGCAAAATGGGCCACTCTGCAAAATTATCGAAAAACATTGAAAATCGAAAAATAGACAATAAGGGGTTCATTATTATAATGAGCGTGAATATTCCAAAATTCTGTCCCCACGCTGAATCAGATCTAGATAATGAAATTTTTATGACGGTTTATGACAAAGTTCAAAAAATTATTTAAAAAATTGTCATTCTGATCTCATTAAAAAAAAACACCCCCAACATACTCCAATAGAATTGTGGTAAAGCATTTTTACTAAAATAATATAATAATCAATTAATAATAAATACTAAACAAATAACAGCCATGATGATAAAAAAAAATTTAATCAATGCAAATATTATCAAAATTGAATTTTGCAGAACATTTAATTGCAAAAATGCACAAAGCAGCTTCGAATCTTGGATGTTAGGGTCTTGAAAAAGGCTCGGAAACAATGGAAATCGCTTTTTCGAGATTGTTCTTCTTGTAGTCAGATTTTCAAAAATAAAGGACTTTCATAGCGGTGGCCATTTTACCCCCTGAAATTTATTTTTTTGTCGCGCAGTAAAATGAGAGAAAAATATAAAATCGATAATCAATAAATAAATAAAAAAATAAATACAAAATAAAAATAGATGAATAATAGATAAATAATTAATAAATAATAATATTACACAGATGTGAACAGATAATAAATAAAAAATAAAAATAACATAAAATCAATGGAAATGGTTTTTTTGGGATAGAAGCAACGACTTTACACTATACGTGGCGTTATTACTGCGTTATATTCCTATAGTGGCCATTTTGCCCCACTTTCCTCTCGATATATGTGTATTTTTACATGTGCAGATTCGCGCAATCGTCTTTCATTTTTTTTTCGCCCTCCCGCAGTGGATTTAAAAGCCACACTGATGACTCTCAACTCATCTGAACTGCACCATTAATAATTGCAAGCACGAAAAAGGGTGCAACGCATCAAGTGTTTCGTGTCCTTGGCCCAAATGCAGAGGGAGGAAAAAAAACTCATCCAAGTGGATTTCCCACGACGATATTTTACATGTTTAAACTCGACCTACCGGCTTTATATACCACGATTGCTTCGGTATATATTCGCGGATTAATTTTGCTTGGCCTCCTCCACGAGGGCCCACTCCACTTTTTTATTCCATTCCCTTAACGAATCACCAGGTATGTACGTTCATCTGCGCTCATTTAAGACTCAGGAGATGATATATATGGGGCATTCCATCCCAAATCGAGCAGTTTGGAAAACTTATTTTTTCCTCAATTTTTTAATATCTTTGAGTATCCATCAAAAGACCCTTCCTGTTGAATTTTGAGATTTTTTTTATTAACGGTTCATAAGATATTAAATTAACAAAAAAACCGCTCTTTTTTTGGTATTTTGGTCATAACTTCTTTAATCATAGTCCACATTAAAAGTTTTTTTTGCAACATTTTTGTTTTTTATGGCCTTTTCAGAAAAAATATACAACAAATAAATCAGAAAAAATATTCAACAAAAATATTCGACGTGTTTTTGAATGAGTTTTTTAAGTTTTAAACTTTAAGTCGCGTTTTTAAAAGTGATTGTCATTTTTTAATTTTTTTATTTTTTGTTTCAAACATCTATCTATTCAACAATTTTTGAGACTAGTCCGACCGTGGGATCTCAATAACTACTTTTTTTCGATTTTAAAAATTGAAATTTTTTTTTTTTTCAATAAATTATTATGAATACCAATTTTTGTTACTGTGTAGTATTTTTTTCAATATTTAGAGTTTATTTTGACCCAATTTTTGTTACTGTATAATATTTTTTTTAATATTTAGAATTTATTTTCACACTTTTTTATTGTTAACAGGTTCTTAAAATTAATAATTAATCGTTAAGTCTGTTTAGAAACAATAATAACAACAGTTTTTATTTATTCACGTATTCTTTTGAAAACCTTACAAATACGAGGATTTAAGAGGGGATTTTAAAAAAGTCGCTTTTTTAAATCAGTCTAATATTTATATTTTTTTTCAGGTATTTCGATTGTTTTTATAAACACTTTTGGAATATTTCCATACATTTCAAGGACTCAGACGAATGAGGCTTTTTTTATTTTCAGTTTACGATATTCGGCGAGTTGGTCGGTCGGGTGAAAATCATTAAAGCTCGAAATTCATTTTTCCTAATCGCGATCACGACTAGGCGATCTTCGAACGCGTTTTATATTCAAATCCAACGAAATTTCCATTAATGATCGTAGTTCATACATACAGAGAGGAGAATTTGTGCTTCTAACGCGGGTAGATAAGCCGTGACAGTGATAATCGAGCAAAAATATATTAGAGTGGTCCTTATTTAGAGCTTGGACAAGTTTTTGTATCAGACGCCCCCCAAATCGACCCCAAATAATTGGAAAACAATAACCTAATTTTTTCAAAATTTCATCTAGACTCTAACCCCTTCCGAAAAGAGGGTAGATTTCCTCATTTGAAATACACGTGTTTCGGCCACATTCTCAGGATATATTTTATTCTAAGTGTAATAATTTTTTAAAAAATTTGTTACTGCAAGATTTTAGTGTTCATTGATGCTAATATTTAAGAAAAAATTGATCCGTATGATAATGTGAATTTTTCCTCAAAAAGTAGCACCAATTAACACTAAAATCCTGCAGTTACAGATTTTTTTGAATATTATTGCACTTAGAATAAAATATATTCTGAGAATATAGCCGAAAAACGTGTATTTCATGTAGGGGAAATCTACCCTCTTTTCGGAAATGATTAGAGTCTAGATGAAATTCTGACAAAATTAAGGTATTGTTTTTGAATTATTTTGAGTCAATTTGGGAGCGTCTGATAAAAAATTCGTCCGAGTGCTAAACAAGGACCACCCTAATATATATGCTGTGTTATCTCAGATACACTCCGTAGATACACGTGTATTTATGATTCGGTCCTGTAGTAATCAAACTTGAGCCAATTCACTGTGTATAATATGTACCAGGCAAATTCGTCGTGAAGTTGTAAGCACGAAATTGTGCTTTTCCACCCCTTCGCCATGTTCACAGAATCTGCAGCTCAAAATTGAGTTTTACCAGTATCTTCTCTCCTTCGAGAATTGATGATAATTGTTCTGCGACTAAAAATTACATTGCGAACAAAAATTGGTATTCATAATAATTTATGAAAAAAAAAACTATTTTTCAAAAATCGAAAAAAAATAGTAGTCATTGAAATCCCACAATCGGACTAGTCTTGAAAATTGTTGAATAGATAGATGTTTAAAACAAAATTTTTTTTTTTAAATAAAAAATGACCCTCGATTTTTAAAACGCGATTTAAAGTTTTAAACTAAAAAAAAACTCATTGAACAACGCGTCAAATATTTTTGTTGTATTTTTTTCTGAAAAGGCCATGAAAAAATAAAAATGTTGGAAAAAAAACTTTTAATTTAGACCCTTATTAAAGAAATTATGACCACAATACCAAAAAAGAACGGTTTTTTTTTGTTAATTTAATATCTTTTGAACGGGTGATCAAAAAAATCTCAAAATTTAACAGGAAGGGTCTTTTGATGGGTACTAAAAAATATAAAAAAAATTAAGGAACTAAAAAAAAGTTTTTCCAACTGTCCGATTTGGGATGGAACACCCCATTTATATAATATTATATTATATAAATAACATTATAAATTATTATAAAAAAACAAAGGTTCCTCATAAAGGAAGCTTTGTTTTCGTCGAAAATTTTTTTTTTCGAGATTTTTATGCCAATGTGTTCAAAATGTCCCAAAATATCCAGGAATCATATTTTTTTTAAATGTCCGGATGGATGTGTGTGTGTGTGTGTGTGTATGTGTATGTATCCTGAGTTTCTGATGTAAATAATGAATAACTCAAGAACGCTTCGAGATATCAAGCTGAAATTTGGCAAACTTATGCAGCACGAATTGCCCTTCATTATGAAAATTTGTTGTTTTAATTCTAACGGGTGTTCAGATTTTTTCGACTTTTTTCGTTTTTGCAACAATGGCGTAAACGCTCTAACTTTTACAATTCTCAAGATATTGTACTCGAACTTTGTACAGAATTAGTATGGCTATTAAGGTTGTTTGGTATTGAATGTGACCAAAATCGATTGTAACATTGAATTTGTATCAAATTTTGAATTTTTCGAAAAATAGCGTACTCTAGCTTCGACTATTTGCGAGATATTGTACTGAAATTTTGTACACATTCAAAATAGTGATCAAGGTTGTTCGTTATTGAATGTGGCAAAAATCAAATTTGGCAAGAAGTAAATTAGAAAGAATTTTGCAAATTTGCACATTGATTATTCATGTTTTTCGATAGTCAACAAAGCTTCCTTTAAGAGGAAGCCAAATTTGATCCCCATACTTTGTGATAATGGAAGCTGTGTGATGGATAAAGATGAGGAAGTAATGTGCAAATGTCCAATTTGCAGGGTTTTTTTTTAAATTTGGACAGAGCCCGTGCCTGACCAAAAACTCTCAGTATTTTCTTGTTTGCTTGCACAGCCGGAAAATGAACTTTGACCTCTTACTGAAGTGGATATTTCGTCCTTTTTCAACGAAACGAAATATTTGCCAGGCGGTCGGGTGAAGTCAACGATGCAAAAACTATGCTGTGGTCCACTCACTTTTCTCGTGGCCCTTTTATATATTTTTCGTCCGGAAAAACCACGATGTAGCGTCAACGACGACGACGACGACAACGACGATCGCGTCTCCAACGAAATCGTTGCTCTATATCGAGCTCTTCTTTCCTTCACCACGATCATCTTTTTGCCTCTCCCCTCTCTCTCTCTCTCTCTCTCTCTCTCTCTCTCTTTTTCTCTGGATTTCCACTTTCCACCGACAAATAATTTGACGAAGCTCTGGGCACAAAGGTGAATGAAGTGTACCGAGTGCATTGGACTGTAAACGTAGATTATATATCTATAAGGGACAGTGAATTAGTCTTGGGTCGAACTAGCCACTCGATGTAACTACTTTTTGGCCCCTGAGCCAAGCAATTCGACGATCTGTACCGCCTCGAGTGTCGGATTTCGTGAAATATGGCGCCACTCGAAGGCAGCTTTAAGGTTGCTTCTCGTCGTTAAACTCGTCAACGTTCAACCGTAAATAAAAATATATACCATCGCCGTTTATCCATAAATCGTTTATCATTTATCACGTTTAAAAAGGAAGAAGGAAAAGGAACAGCGTTTTTATCTGGAAAGTTTTTTTGTACGGATTTTTTCAGTCCAGTAATTCCTTGAGGAGGTATTCTGGTCTGGAGACATATATCTTGAGCGTTTTGTCGAGCTCGATGAAAATAAAACAAAAAATATTTTTACCATTCATGGAAAAAATAAACTGTAATTTTAACAGTTTTCCCCATTGCATTTTCTACAGTTTAATTCAGCATTTATAATGGTTTGAAATAAACTGTAAAAAATGAAATGTTCACAGCAAAATGTTCACAGCGGTGGCGCTTTTGATAGGGAAAACTGTGAAAATTACAGTTTATTTTTCTCCGTGTTCGTTTTCTTACAAAATATTTATTAATATCTCAATATTATTTCTAATTTATTGATACATCTTCGGAAATTGGACCTAACTGTTTTTTTAAATTAATAATTAATGAGATAATTTGTTACGCATACAAACTCACAGATGCGAGTCAAAATTATAAATAGGTATTTTTATATTTTTACATTTTCTTATAAGACGGTATTTTGGTCTAGAAACATATATTTTGAGCGTTCTGGTGAGCTTGATAGAAAAGAACAAAAAATATTTTTACCATTGTTTTTTTTACAACATACTTATTAATATTTTGACAATAAACGAAAAAAAATTCGAGCAAAACAGATGAAAATTAAATAAAAGTTACAAGCTGGTAAAGTTGGGGCTAAAAAAAGGGGTGTGCTAGCTGAAAAGATTGCAACCTTATTAGTCATCCGATACGAAATTTTAAAAAAGATTCTTTATTAGTAAATAATGGCATCATACAGATACAGTAAATAATGGCACCTCAGAAAAATCGAAGAAAAAAATTCGCAAAATGGCAGCTGTCTAAACAAAAAAAAAGACGCCTTCGACTCTTTTTTCATAATTTTTAATTTTTTTACAATAGTAAAAAGAAAATTCACACAAAAGTCATAGGGGCGATAGAGAGTTACACATTGAAGATTGGTGAAAAATTTCAAGTAAATCGGTTGAGTAAAACTTGAGATATCATGTCAGCCGTGTTCCAAATGTTCATTTTTCAAAATATTTTTTCGGAATATTTTTTTTTTCGTAGCCCCATGTATTCTCTTTAATCCTCCGTCTGTACACTGGGTCTTTCAAGGCACAAGCCAAATTTTCAAATCGAATATCTCTGGAATTAGAAAAATTGTAAAAAAAATTAGTTTACCATAAATGGTTAAATAAATGATTGGATCATGAAAAAAAATGTTATAAAAGTAATTCAGAATTTTTTCACGATGTTTTTGACGTTCTTTTCTTAGAAAAAAAAACATTAGCAGGACTTTAACGACCCAGAGTACAGACGGTGTCCAAAAATTTAAGTGTACGGAGGGTTAATTACACTGAGAATTTTTTTGTGTTGAAAATGCGCAAATTTGTTTGACTCAACCAAATATTTGTTTCCGGACGTTCAACGAGATCATTTTGGTAATTCAACAAAGATACAGTGGAAGTTTTGGTTAAATCGGTTAAATCGTTGCTTGAATGGGCAAAGTTTCAGTTCAATCAAATGAATATCTTTGTACCAAATAAATTGTGTGATTGAAAATACGATTTGTTTTTTTGTTACAGCTAAATTTATTTAGTTAAAATATACTAGAAATCAACGAAATATTTCTGTACAGCAACTCAGTAACGTGTAAATTGAACTAAACTGTATGTGGAAATTGACCAAATAATTTCGTTCACCTCATATCTTATGGTTAACCAGATCCATTTGTTGAATTAATTATAGTTTCATTATTTCAAACAAATTAATATTGAATCAACTAAATTTTTTTCAACTAAATGGATTTAGTTGTTTTAACTGAACTTTTTTCTCAGTGTAGTAAGAATGTCATTAAAGTCGCTATCTCAGAAAAAACGGAAACAAAAAATTTCGCAAAATGGCAGCTATCTGAACAAAAAAAGGCGTTTTCGACTCTTTTTTCATAGTTTTTAATTTTTTCACAATAGTAAACAAAAAAAAAGAACACAAAACTCGTAGGGGCGATAGAGAGTTATACATTAAAGATTGGTAAAAAATTTCAAGTAAATCGGTCAAGTAGAACTTGAGATATCATGTCTGCCGCGTTAAGAAAAGCCTAAAATAGCTATAACTCCGTAAATTATTGGAATTCAAAAAATTCCTTTCAAGGATATATTCTTAAAGGTCTAAACTTTGAGAATATGCAAAAAAAAAAACTTTTTTTCAAAATTCTAGACCAGAATACTCCCATAAACTTTCAAAGCCTCTCAGAAACTCTCGGGAAATCATAATTAGAAAAAATCAACTATATTTATGAAATGAAATGAAATTCTATGAAATTCTCCTTTTCCTAGCACAAAGTGGAGGCACTTTTACATATAATTCGTTTTGTCAACGAATTATAGCAACTTTCTATTTTTCAACTTTTGCAACTTTTTCAATTTTGCAACTCTCTATTGTAAACAAATCAGTAGCTGAACAGAAAAAAGCTCCACATTATATCATCATAAAAAAAAAACTTTGAAATTCGGAAACAAATATTTTTCTACTTCTTTTTGGCCACTTCAGCACCAAATTCGATCTACATTCCTGTTAACTCGATCCTATACTTTTTCATACTTCCCTCTCATTCTTTCTCTCTCTCTCTCTCGAACTCCTGAACTCTCCCTCGTTTACTAAAATGCAAATTCGCAACCGAACGAATCCGTTTCCATTCTCCCCGTGAAGCTTAAAAATTCACGAACGTTCTTGTTCCGTATGGACCTCCAATAACGGAGCTTTTCGCGTTCTGTTGCCGGTATGAATATAACATCGAGTTCACCGCAAAAACGAATTGCGCTTGATTATTCCCTCCGCAGTTTGGAACGTCTTTGTGGTCCATTGTCGTCGAACAAACATTTTTTTTTTTATGTTCGTGGAAAATACAAAACATTGTTATCTAATATCGGAATTTCTGTTGTTTCCTGAATAATTGATTCGCATTATGGATTCGTGAAAAATACGATAACTGCCCGGAGATGCATGAAGGGGTATAATAAAACGTCCATAGATTCACTGTTATTGGGGGAAAAAAAAAATCCCCTGTTTTTTGTTGTTTCGTGAACAATGCTCATGTCCGACAAAGGACAACAAGTTTCGTATCATAAGCGTCATATTTTTCAAATGCAAGCTCAGTTTTATCTCGGTGGAAGATAAAAAATATCACCGCCACAGCACACGTACATCAGCGAGTTTGAAGGGATGCAATTGAGGGTAAAAAAAAAGGAAACCTCTCCTGGTGTTTCCCATAAAACCCATAACAGTTTGTTCGTACACATATATCAGCGTATCGCATATATGCAAGTATATAGAGTATGGAGGGCAAAATGGACCCGACATTAATATATACATTAGGGTCATTCGTTTTGGGGCAACTTTTTTTTTTACCTATCGTGCCCGAAAACCTTTGGTTGGTGCCCAAAGACAAAGTTTCGTGAAAGGGGGGTGTTGTCAAAAAATATTTAGAGGTCGCGAATCAAAATTGAAGATTTCCCATTTGATTAACATTGAAAAAAAAAACAATTTCTCATGATTAGTGTTACCATTCCGAGAATTTTGATATGGCGATATTTTCAGGGTGGGTTTTCATAGGAAATATGATACTCTACAATAAAGTTCATTGAGCCATGTCCGTAAATTCAACCGTTTCAGCGGTGTCATTGTTTCAAGTGAATATTGTATGAAAATATCTATTTAAACGGCGATCGAGCCTAAGCTATTAGATATATTGAAAAAATTTACATGATAACTTTGTAGAGAAAGTAATTTGCTACAAAAAAGTATTTTAAGCCGGGCCCGTAAATTCAAATCTTTCTCAGCTATAGGTGGATGAAGTAAAATAAATAGATTTTTTGTTTTTGTTTTATTGATTTATTTGCATGAGAAATTCTTTGTAACATTTGTTAAATGATTTTTCTGATGATTTTGTACATGCTATCTCATAGAAAATGGAGTTCGTTTGATTGAATACAACAAAAAAATATCTATTTATTTTACTTCATACACCTATACCTGAGAAAGAGTTGAATTTACGGACATGGCTCAATGAACTTTATTGTAGAGTATCATATTTCCTACAAGAACCCACTTGGAAAATATCGGGATATCAAAATTCGCGGAATGGTAACACTAATAATGAGAATTTTTTTATTTCCAATGTTAATCAAATGGGAAACCTTCAATTTTGATTCGCGACCTCTAAATATTTTTTGACAACACCCCCCTTTTACGAAACTTCGTTTTTGGATACCAACTAAAGGTTTTCGGGCAAGATGAGTAAAAAAAAAAAATTGCCCTGAAACGAATCACCCTAATATATATATTTTTTTAATTCAAGTGAACGAGGAAAAAACGATTTCTTTCACTTCTCACATCACCTTATAATATCCAAGATGCTTGGACCAAGCTGCACGGTGTATTTTTGTGATTTAATTTTTGGCAAAATTCAACTTCAATCATAGTTGCATTATTCAATATTGAATATTTAAAAAATATTAAAAAATAAAAAAAATCATGGGAATTTGAAAATTGCACATAGCTTCGCGTTTTTTAGACGTTTTGATACATTATGAGCATACTGAAATAAAAATCTGGAAAAAAAAATATTCACGAAAACAAAATCCTTCCTTTATGAGGAAGCAAAAAATATTTAATAAAATATTTTAAAAGAATCCCCAACTCTTGCTAGGCAATTGGCATGAAGGTGTGGAAATCTAGATCTGATTTTATGTGGGTGAGTCCATTTAGGTACATCAACACCAATTACAATGTTAATGCTCCCATTATCAAAATTTTTTAATTATGTTTTTCTGGTAATTTTTGGTCGTGCCTATTTTACCTCCAGTGTCCATTTTGCCTCCCCCCTTTCCCATACCCTATAAACAGCATTCGACATATCGTGAGCTGCGTCACAGGCTGTGCTGACTTCACTATATTCACGTGCGAGCCAAGTCAGGTGCGGCATTGGGAGAGACAATGACGTAAACACGAGCGGCAAAGTCCGATGAGCTTTGGTATAAGCCCGGCGCGTCGATTTATACACACATGCAAGTCGCGAAAGTTTGACTGGTCTGGCAACGTGCCATCGTCACGGTGGACGAAATCCCCGAATGTGTTTACGGTTATGTTTACGCTGGGAAACCCTGCCCATTGTCGTTGGTTTCTGTCGAGAGGGCGATTCCAACGGGCAAACTACCCTCGCACGTATCCCCGATGCCTCTAACCATCGTTCTCATTGTCCTCACTCTGTCATCTTTAACGATCCATGCATTGTTCTTCAGTATCGCAAAAAAAAACAACCTCGACAAGAACAAGCACTATTTCGTATCGGTGGACTATCGAATTTCAAGACGCGCCAACTTAATCTGTCCATACAAATCCGAATTTTAGATACCTCGATGCGTTCTGACGTCAGAGCACAAATTTTTCAATATACACTGAAAAAAAAAACGTACCAGGATTTGTTAATTGTTAGCAAATGTAAAGTTGAATACGACGAAATCAATGATTTGTTAACAGTTGGCGTGAAACGGGGTTATTTTGACTTTGGGGGTTACTTTGTTGGTTTTTGGGGATACTTTGGACGAGCAGCAAAATACGGTGAAAACGTGTGCGCAGTGAACCCTCGTGACCTTGTGGGGCGGGAGGGGGTGTGGGGAGTGGGTAGAAGAGGAAAAAAAGTCATTCATAAACCATGTATGAAGATATGTGTAACAAGTCAAGATGTCCGAACAAACGATGATGCCATTCGCATGAAGGGAATAAAGAAGGGCAAGAAGAACGTCTCCAACGTCTGTTACATCTGTAAGGCCCAAATTTCAAGTCATAAATCCTACCCTAAGATCGAACTTTCCATGGAACTCAAGTTGGAACTTAAGATCGAACTTAAGTTCCATTTTAAGATGAATCGTAAGTTGAACTAAAGTGCAATTATAAGTTAATACTTTAGTTCAAACTTCAGTGAGAACTTCAGATCGATCTTAAGTTCAAATTCAAATTTGGTTTGAAGTTCGAACTTAAGATCCATCTTGAGCTTAAACAAGTTTGATCGTACTTAATTATTTTCACAACTAATTTAACATAACACGGTTGAGGAAGGCGATGAAAGAAGTTTGATCGTACTTAAGTTCATGCTCAAGATGGATCTCAAGATCAAACCTCAAACCCAATTTAAGTTTGAACTTAAGATCGATTTGATGCTCGCATCAAAGTTTGAACATAAGTATAAACTTATAATGATACTTAAGTTCAAACTTAAGATTCATCTGAAATTTGAACTTGAGTTCGATCTGAAATTCAAATTTGAGTTCAATGGAAAGTTTGATCTTAAGAACTTAAAATTCGGGCCTAAGTATTTGGTAGTTTTATGTAAAATATTTCTTCAATAAACATGCCGAATTGATTGTCAAAATCATTGGTTTTCATTTAATTTCATGTATAATATATAAAATATTATTGTTTTTTATCAAAATGATGTCAAAGCTGCATTTACGATGTGGATCTTCGTCATAAGTTGCATTTCAATGCCTCTCCAAAGTAGCTCGGGGTTACTTTGACTTTTTTTTCTAAATATATAAAATTGTGTGGGTATACATTTTATAGCCAAGGGATACATTGTTCTGTTCGAGCAAAAAAAAATTAATTTTGGACGTTAAAAAAAAGTTACGACCAAAAAACTTCCGAACCACGAACAAAGTAGCCCCGGTAATAAATTAAATAAATATTTTTTAACAGTTAGTCAATTATTTTGACACAGTTAAAATATTTCTTAACGACTAACCAATTTTGTAACAGTTAAAGAATATTTAAGTATAAAAGTGCCAACTAAATATATTTCTTTACTGCAAATCAACTGTTTTCTCAGTGCGACAAAACAATGCACCACGATATGTTAACTGTCAACAAATGTAAAGTTGAATATGGCGAAATCAATTATTTGTCAACAGTTAATAAACTAAATAAATATTATTTAACGACTAACAAATTTTGTAACAGTTGAGGAATATTTAAGTAAAAGTGCTAACTTAATATATTTCTTTACTACAAATAAACTGTCTTCTCAGTATGAAAAAAACTATGTACCAGGATTTGTTAACTGTTAACAAATATAAAATTGAATATGGCAAATTCGATTATTTTTCAACTGTTAATAAATTATTTTAACACAAATAAAATATTTCTTAACGACTAACAAATTTTGTAAGAGTTGAGGAATATTTAAGCAAAAGGGCCAAATATATTTCTTTGATACAAATAAACTGTTTTATCAGTGTACAGATATTTCGCGCAACCAAAACAAAGATTATTTTGAAATATGCTCGAGGAATTGTCGCGCGACTGATATTTCCTCGTGCTTGCTCATATTTTTCCATGACTCGAGTATCCGCGTAATCTCGGGACTGTGTTTAAAGCTCGGCAAACAAGCAAAGATGAAGGCGAGAGAAAAGCACACCCGGGAAGATGCATATTTATGCGTGCATGTCGTCATACAAAAGGACGTAAGTCAGCGAGATTAAACTCTTCGAGGTGACGCGAGTTACGCCATTTTGGTCAAAACGTTGGAGACTGCATGAAAGATTGTGCGAGAGACGTTGAGGAGTCACGCGCGAAGTGCCCCGACGCCGTCGTCAGAGGGCAGCACGGCGGAGGACACAGCGAGAGAGGGGGGAATAGGCACAGTAGGGACAATATTGGGAGAGGCCCGACGCGGCGAGCGCGCCCTGTCTCGAGGAAACAGCGACTATGAAAAACGCTGAAAGGGAAGATAAAGAGAGTAATTTTCGTGGGTACACAAGCCTCAGTTATTAACGACGTTGCACAAGAAAGCTCGTGTGCGTTTCTCTTCGGCCATCCACCACCAGAGAGAGGTTGAAAGGCCTTCGTTGAACTTGAAAGTAATTCGCATGGTCTGCAATCTCTCTCTAGTGAAACGACGCTTCTCTCACGTGAATCATTGATCCTCGTATCGCTAACATGATTTTTTTTCGTCCATAGGTAACATTGATCAAGATTAATTCGTCGAAAATTGCGAGATCAAAGTTGGTTATGCCTGATTGACATTTAGATAAGCTCGGCTGAAGCTTGTGACGAGATCGATGCGCGGATTAACAAAAACCTCAACCTCCCTCGTTCATGTATCTGTGTTATACATGTCTATGAACAAATGTTACTTCCTGTTTGCAAGCTAATGATGCGGCGAATATATTTGCACGAATAATCACGTAAATTAGTGGATTCTAATGTACACACAGCTGCGACAATTAATCTGTTGTCCGTCAGAATTCGCATTAATGCATCGTCAGCAAACATCGCATCCGTAACACGAAACAGAAGCAGCAGTCAACCACTAACAGAGAGATGGCGACAGAGAGAGAGAGAGAGCGAGAGGAGGGAGAGGGGAAGCGTTTCAGCTTGTGTTCCTGACCACGCTCTCTGGTCCATTAGGCATCTGGGACTACCATCTCAGATGTATAATGTCCAGCGCCAATTACACGTGTATACGTGCTACAGGAAGCCATTAATAGTATGTGTGATGCATTATCCGACATATGTATGCGCGCATCATCGTCAATTTCCCTTTGATATCTGTTATACCAGAACAAAAAATCCAGTTATTTTTCATGGGGAGCTACCAGTAAAAACAACTAGGGTAGTCAATGAATTTTAAGGAGGTATTTTGGTCTAGAGTCAAAATTTTGAGCATTTTTCTCAAGCTCGATATAAAAAAAACGAAATATTCTTACCATTCTTCTTTTTACAACATATTTATTGATATTTTGACAATAATCAAAAAAAATTCGAGAAAAAAAATGAAAGTTAAATAAGCTGGTAAAGTTGGAGGTAAAAAACAGAGATGTGCTGGTCGACATGATTGCAGCCTTTCTAATCATCCGATACAAAATTTTAAAAAAGATTCTTAATTAGTAAAAATGTTGTTAGAGAGCCTACCTCAGAGAAAACAGAAACAAAAAATTTCGCAAAATGGCGGCTGCCTCAACAAAAAAAGGCGTTTTTGACTTTTACTTTCGTAATTTTTAATTTTTCTACAATAGTAAAGAAAATAATTTGGATTCAAAAGTAGTTAGGGGCGATAGAATATTGGTAAAAAATTTCAAGTAGATCGTTTGAGTAGAATTTGAGATATCATGTCAGTCGTGTTAAGACAAGTAGTAGAACACGTCTATAGTCAGACTTGCGTCACTAAAATAGCTATAACTCCGTAAATTATTGGAATTCAAAAATTTCCTTTCGAGGATATATCCTTAAGGGTCTAAACTTTGAGAAAAGGAAAAAAAAATTACTTTTGCTTACCAGTTACTTCTCTACCAGGAAAACATCTCTACCATAGTAAAATTCTACGATAGCAATACTCTACCATAACATCCTTATATACTAAATAACAACTCCCTGTTTCTGGGGAACAACTTTAGGTGAAGCTTGTTATGCTGTAGGAAGGTGATTTGGTACAGTTGTTATTTGGTAGAGTTTAGTTCGGTTAAGCTTGTTATTTAATTGGTAGGCACATAAAAACGCTGCTATTTGGTACAGACGTTATTTTGGCAGAGATGTTATACTATATTCTCGTTCCGGTAGGATTTTTTTTTTGGTAGAGTAATAACAGGTAGAGCTGCAAATGAACTCAATTCTCTACATCCGAAAGCAACGACACTTGTTTACAAATCGATTTTACCATTAAATCCTCCGAAGAATCATTGAGTAGCATCCAAACCACCATTCTTTCGATAATATACGATCTACTAACACTTTTTTTCAGCATATTACGAATTTGTACGTATAAAAATATGAATTATATCTCGTTGAAGACGTTTGAAGGATATAGTCTGTTTTTGCAACTCGTCGAGAAGTTGGGACGTTATCCTCTTCGGAGGTCCCGAAGAAAGTGAGAAATGTTTGAAATAAGAAGGAAGAAAAAGAATTGGCGCGGAAGAGAGACGGAGAGTTGGAGAGAGAGAGATGAGGATGTAAAGGAAGAGATCGAGGAAGACGAGACGAGAGATATTGCCGTTGGCGAAGTATCGCACGAGGCGTGAAACTTTATCTTGGGATTAACCGAAGATGCTGAAGAGCGTACCCTGGACGTTATATGTATAGGCCATACATATACCATAGAACTTCCGTACAAAGTTTCGTCTTCCTTCGTGAGGATTATATGCCTTGTGCCTTTAAACGTTGGCGCCTTGTGCTCCTGTCGCTCTCTTTTCAAGACGCTGTAACGCGCCAGCACTGTCATATCTTTTTCCTTGACGTTATTTTTTTTCTTTTTTCTCTTAAAATCACTATAAGTATATCGTGTACTCGTACCGACAAGTATACGTTTCAGAGTGTACGTATTTCAGTCGTGATGCGGAAAACTAAACGATAAAGATGAAACGAGAGCATTAAGGCGGTGTTCTGGTCTAGAGAAATGCATTATGGAAGTTTTGTCGAGCACGATAAGAAAAATTATTTTTAACATTCTTTTTTACAACATATTTATTAATATTTTGAGTATGAACAAAAAAATTTTCGAGAAAAAAAAAGAAAATTAAATAAGTTATAAGCTGGTAAAGTTGGGGCTAAAAAAAGGGATGTGCTGGCTAACACGATTGCAACCCTTCTAGTCATCCGATGCAAAATTTCGAAAAAGATTCTTCATTAGTCAAATTGACGCTATAGTCCCGACCTCAGAGAAAACGAGAAAAAAAAATGGCAGAATGGCGGCTATCTGAATAAAAAAATCGTTTTTCGTCTCTTTTTTTATAGTTCTTAAATTTTTTTACTATCCTAAAAAAAAAATGTTGACACAAAAGTGGTTGAGGCGAGAGAGGGTTATACATTGAAGATTGGTGAAAAATTTAAAGTAAAGCGGTTGAGTAGAACTTAATATATCATGACAGCCGTGTTATGAAAAGTAGTCTTAGGCCCGAATTTTAAGATCTTAAGATCTATCTTAATATCGATCTTAAGGTCAAACTTAAGATGAAACTTAAGATCGAACTTAAGTTCCAATTTAAGATGAGCCTTAAGATTGAACTTGAGTGTCATTATAAGTTCATACTTGAGTTCCAACTCTAGTGCGAACTTCAAATCAATCTTAAGTTCCAACTTAAATTTCGTTTGAGGTTTAAACTTAAGTTCTATCTTGAGTTTGAACTTAAATTCAAACGAACTTAATTATTTTGACAACTAATGTAAAAAAAAACACGGTCGAGGGAGGTGATGAAAGAAGTTTGATCGTACTTAAGTTCAAGCTCAAAATGGATTTTAAGATCACACTTCAAACCAAGTTTAAGTTTGAACATAAGATCGCTCTGAGATTTGCACTAAAGTTTGAACTTAAGTATGAACTTATAATGACACTTAAGTTCATCTTAAATTGGAACATAAGTTCGATTTTAAGTTCCAACTTGAGTTCAATGGAAAATTTGATCTTAAGATAGGTCTTAAGAAAATTCGGGCCTTAGTTGAGAAAAGTAGCTTTGGTTGAGATAAGTAGCAGGTAACCCCGTAACCTATCGGAATCAAAAAATTTCGGAAAATTATCGGTAAATTATCGGCAAAAAAAAAACATTGATTTTTTCAAAATTCTGGACCAGAATACCGCCTTAAGGGGTTACATGGGTTTAGAAGGTTATGAAACGCAAATTGCACCTATTATTTTTAAATACAATTAATGAATTTTATAAACAAATTTAAGCATATAAAAAAGTAATATTTCAACAATAGTTAATAAACTTTTGGATTTCATTAAGTGGAAGCGTCAGAAAAACGTTGATGGTTTGCTGAGTTGCCGAGACAATTTAGATGATGCTAAAGTTTGCATCGTTTTAATGCAATAAAAATAATTTGCTTTATTAAAAATTCATTAATTCCGACAAATTTTCGAAATGAAATATTGTTAAAATATATTTTAGGGTCTTTCCTAAGAATTTGAAATTTGTAATGGCGAAACAAAAGGCAAATCTCACTAAATATGGATTTAAAAAACTAATTTTCGTTGGAATCCAATGATGCAAACTTCAACATCATCAATTTAGGGTCCACTTTGAGAGTAAAGAAAATCATCTTCCAAGGAAATCCCTTGTAAAAAATAAGACAATTATGAAAAATGGAGAGATGAGATGTGAAAACCATCTTTCTCTACCATGATTTAGCATTGAAAAGGCCTTGGTGGTGTTGGCAGCAGCATTTTTTGGTTTTTTATTGGTCTCGGTACGATGTCCTTTCTCCGAATGACCGATTGATTCTCGATTACGCAGATCGCGTATGTTGTCGCATCGTGATCCATTACCGAAATCTCAAATACAATCGCACGCCAGATCAATTTAGGTTTCGAACTGATTACGAAGCTCGTCACTTCGATGCGCGCTATTCAACACCGTCGAGCCCAATGCGAATGGAATATAGGAGTGTCTATATATGGGGCATTCCATACCAAATTGACCTGGGTCTGACCCTCGACCCCTCAAATCTGGTTCCCAATTTTTCCTATCATTACTCTCACTCTATCAAACAATTGCAATTTTTTTAAGATTTTTCAAAATAAATTTGAGCACGACATGAATTTTTGAATTTTTTTTTTTAACATCTCGATGGTCGTAATCGAAAAATCTGAAAAAATTCCCAAAAATACAGTGTCAGATATAAAAAATGTTGGTGTAAAATTCATAATATCTGGGCTTTTGCTTCAACCGGTTTTTTAGCTTTTTGAGCAAAAAAAATGAAAAAAATAAAAAGCAGAGGTCAATTTACTGTAGACTTGTATTACGCACAGACTTGTATTATGCATACAAAATTTCGGGCGACAGTCTACAGTAAATTGACCTCTGCTTCTTATTTTTTTTTTCATTTTTTTTTTGCTCAAAAAGTTAAAAAACGGGTTGAAGCAAAAGCCCAGACATTATGAATTTTACACCAACATTTTTCATATCCGACACTGTATTTTTGTAATTTTTTCAGAATATTCGATTACGGCCATCAATGTGTTCAAAAAAAAAATTCAAAAATTCATGACGCGCTCAAATTTATCTTGAAAAATCTGAAAAAAATTGTAATTGCTTGATAGAGTGAGAGTTATGATAGGGAAAATCGGGAACCAGTTTTGAGGGGTCGAGGGTCAGACCCAGGTCGAATTGGTATGGAATGCCCCATATACACTCGGTTATTCTCAATTGTCTCCAAAGAGACTGTCACTGAGCGTGAGGCAAAGCCGATCGTAACTGCGTCGCCCACGTCGAAACGCATTACACGTGCATACTCAGAGCTATGTACGGATAATTCACGCGCGCATTTGTGTAATTGGAAATGCGGTTGCAGTGTCGTCAAATTGATTCTCGTTCCACCAGTCACACGCAAACTAGACATGAATGAAATACCGTGAAACTCAATTGTCCTTTCACTATTTCACAATCACCGAACCATTCGCATAAACTTTTCACCAATACTGAGAGAACGTCAACACCAATCAATCTTTACAAGATGCACATTTTTGCAATTCTATGAAACGTAATTGTCGTTTCACTGCTTCGTAACCACCGATCGATGCGAGTACACTTTTGTATGGATTCTCAACACAATTCTTCCATTATGCGCTTGACAATTAGAGGCATGAAGAATAGAAAACCCTGAAGAGGGAATGGATTCAGGGAATGTTGAGAAGCGTTTTGTTAGTTATTGGAAAAATATACATTTTTATTAACAGAAGGAGTGGACAAAAGAAGGAAGCAAATGCGGAGCGAAAATAAGCTGACTCTTTAAGTAGAATAATTAAAAAATTAACCCTTGTTCTGTAAGCCTGGGTCATTTTTGTCCTATCCAAAAGTGTTTCCGCCGATTACGCCCGAACGAGCGAGCGGCGGGGACCGCTAACCCCACCTAAAAAAACTTACATAAGAGAGGAACTTGACACCGAAAATGCAAGCGTCACAGCGAAGGGACAAATTTTGGGTTGGACATAAATGACCCACCTTTACAGACGGCATTTGCAAAAAATCGCAGGTTATTAACATTTTTTTTATTTCAACGTGTTTTTTTGGCGTAATGAAGCTACAGAATTAGAATTTTTTTTTCTAATTTACGTATATTTTTCTTAGCGTCAGTACAAAATGGGACATCGTCAGCTGAGCGGGTAGTACGTGTACGGGAATAATAATTTCATTTAAGAACATACAATTTTGTTGACAACAGTAGAATTAATAATTATAAGTTGAAAATAATACAGTTTATAAGAAAAAAAATGTTTTTCGATAATAAAATACATTCATATCAATAAATGATTTATTGCCCATTTTACCCACCGATCTTAAGCATTTAATATTACATGAATAAAATCTAATATTTTTTTTCTCGAAGGTGCATGATTCAGCTTCAATTTGCCGTAAAGTACATTAAGATATTTCGATTTTTCGAAAAGTTATGATTTTTTAAGCAAACTACTGATTCTTTACACAGTTGCTCCATTTTGTTAATAAAAAATATATGTAAAAATAAACTTTTCACAAATTTTATAGTTAGTATATCAAGTTGAAGGTTTCGAACAGTAGCTTAAATTTTATTAAATTTTTCCGAGTTGATTAACCCCACAAAAAACGGCTGGACGCGAACGACCCAGGTGTACGGACCGCGGGTGCCAAACAACCGAAGACGAAGGGTTAATACAAGTGTCGTCTGGTTCAAAACTGGAAAAAAGAAGAAGCTCTCTCGCCAGGAAACATAGAGTGGCCATAAAAAAATTAAATCAACCAGTGTTATGAATTTTGTTCAAGTTTGTGTAATACTTATATGAAGGGAAATTCAATAATAAACAAAGATTTTATTTAAAAAATTGAATTTTTCAATTTATATTGAATTGACTAGAAAGTTTTCAATAATAAAGTACCCATGTATTTTATTCATTTGCAATTTTTTGAACTTTCAATTGGGTTTAATTAGATCCCACTCTATCTCTATCCCAATTGGGTAAAAATTTACCATTGGAATTATTTTGTCAGAAAAAAGTAAGGAAATTATTGTAGCCATCAGTTGTAAGCGCTGGAAAACGTTCCAAATCCCTGATTACGAGAAATTTCGAGCTCTTAATGGAAGTGTACGACAGTCGATGTGTCCGCATTAGAGGAAGATTAGCCAACTAATTCGCGGGCAGAGCGCAAGAAGAACACCCGAGTACCTAATGTACCGAAAATAGGTACCAGCATGAGGTATTACATACCGAGTGCAATGGGGACCAGAAAGAGGAGAGACCAGTACAATCCGCACGCGATTACAATACTTATACGCCTGATGGACGACACCAAATGTACCAACGGTCCGTTGCCCATGTACAAACCCGCACAAGTCGGACATTCACTGGCCGCGGAGTAAATTCCAGTTTCACCGTGCATTATCATGCCTCGATGGACTAAATATACGTATCCCGCGATTCCCGGTGATAACTCGTATTGCTTCGTGTAGCTAACGTTATAGCTACCTCGCATATTTATGCAGATAAATATATATATGGACATATTTAGATGTACACATAGACACATGGAGCCTAGACAACGGAGAGCAGAACCGCATCGGCAGAAACAGCAACAACAGAATCGGAAATCGTATTCTGCATGATGTATCGAGGTCAGAAGGGTACTTGACTAGTGTTCTTCGGCATCGTACGCGTATGGAGATACTGCATCACCAGCACAGCATCAGAATGTTCCGTACGGTCTCATGGAACGCAAACGAAGTTGATAGGACGAAAGCTGTAGCGGTGGTCCGGATAGGCTACGAAGTCACCCCCAGAACAGACGGAAGTGCCGAGTCTCCGGGTACATTGGAAAGCCATTATGCGCACGCTTTCGCACACAGAGTGCAATTCCCTTTCCCTTATTCCGTCGTATCAGGACGAAGGGGAATCGTTCTCCAGCATTCAGTTCCAATGTCCCGGCTCTCTGCCTCTCCATCCCTCTGTCGTTCCATCCTTCCTCGATTTATGCACCGGACTCTCGGATCCCGGATCGCACCAGTAGTTCGTCCTGTTCCCTTCGCACTCAGCAATGGGCATCCCACTTTACTTCCTAATACTCCAGCCACGTCCACACCCATTCAGAGCTATGCAAGGCTGCTGCTGCTGCGGCAGCAGCAGCAAATTCACATTTCCACGAGCTCAGCAACGGTCTCTATATCACCGAGAGTATTATAACGAATGGTCCTGGCAGCGCGGTCGATCTTGTATATTAATATCAGCGAATCATTGCCCATTCCCTACATTCCGATTTGCCGGTTATCCGCATTCGTCGATTGTGCTCCATGACCCAATGGGCAAACGATGAATGGTGAATAGGTATCATGATATAACCATGTGATTCGCACAAGCATTCGTGTTCAATTGTATATCTCGCTCCCAGGGTCCTTTCGCATTCTGCTGCGAGTCGAAAATGAAGGTTGTACCTATAAAAGCCACGGGATAGTCTGTTCTTACCTGTTGTCAATTAATTTCTTGAGATTCTTGATCCAGTAACTCAAGATTCTAGTTCCAGGCGGAAGGTCTGTTCTTGAAGAAACACCTTGACTTCTAATGCAGCGCAAAACTTCTCCAGGATCCAAAATCCGCTGCTTCTTTTCATGTGTTTATGCTTCATCGCGTGGGATAGTAAATTTTCAGCAGCTTCGTTATACGAATTGGCTCTTACCTTCAGAAATGTCGCGGAAGAACGTCAAGCACGCTTGTTGACCAACACACCTTCAACCTTACTGCCGAGGCCCTTGATCGTTGAAGACGGTACACATTCCCGGTGCTTGGAGTCACCGAACTGGGTAAGGGTGAAAGACGTATCCCCCAGCGAAGAGCAAAGTTCTTCAAGTACGTGGCACCAATTTGTACTGAAGATAGAGGAACCAACGAGGAGAATGAAGGTATCCGGGCACTCCTCCACTCGTCTTCGAAAGCCTCCGCTCACTCAACACCATCGTCCCTTTTGTTCGCCCTCTGGTTCTTCGCACCCTCGATTCAACCAGACGCTTTCTCTTATTAACAGCGTCTCGAGTGCGCCTTCCAAGAATGAACCGGTATTTTCAAAAGCTACGATTCGACAATCTGGGCTTCTCCAAGGAGGAACATTATCCCATACGAAGCTTTTCCTCGTACCTATTTTTGCAATGAATCGAATGTCCCAAATTTCTTCGACCTTTTCACAGTCTCATGTGCGAGCCATTTTTTACTATATTCAACTGCACAGAGAAAAAAGTTCAGTTAAATCAACTAGATCCATTTAGTTGATAAAAATTTAGTTGATTCAATATTAATTTGTTTGAAATAATGAAACTATAATTAATTCAACAAATGGATTTGGTTAACCATAAGATATGAGGTGAAAAAAATTATTTGGTCAATTTACAGATACAATTTAGTCCAATTTACACATTACTGAGTTGCCGTAAAGAAATATTTTGTTGATTTCTAGTTTATATTAACTAGATAAATTTAGCTGTAACAAGCGAAAATTTCGTATTTTCAATCAAACAATTTGTTTGGTACAAACATTTTTTATATTGCCAAATCAAATAAGTATATGTATTCAAAACAATCCATAATATTGTGTCTATCGCGAAATGTTTTTTTGAACCAGCATATAATGATGAGAAATGAAAAAAAATCATTTGGTTGTCCATATTTCACAACAAAGAAATGATTTTGTTGTACGAAATTTAATTGTGTTGAAATACAAAATTATTCATTTGAATACTATGAACAATAATTTGATCACTGAGAAAAAAGTTCAGTTAAATCGACTTGATCCATTTAGTTGATAAAAATTTAGTTGATTCGATATTAATTTGTTTGAACTAATAAAACTATAATTAAATCAACAAATGGATTTGGTTAACCGTAAGATATGAGGTGAACGAAATTATTTGGTCAATTTACAGGTACAATTTAGTCCAATTTATTTATTTGTTTAGTCCATTTATTTAGTCCATATCATTATTTTTTCGACACACCGTACCATTCATAAACCACCAAAGTTGAGAAAGTTCGTAAGCAGTCCGTAGCTCAGTAGGTAGCGTATTAGGTCGTCAAGTAGGATAGGTAGGTAGGGTCGCAGGTTCGAATCTCCGTCGGAGAGAGCGTAAAATTAGATCGGACGATTCGCGCAAATACTATTTTTTTTTATGTCGCTCATTTTGAGGCTGGTAAAATACGCATTTTGAATTATTTTTTAAATACTACATATTTTTTATACTATGTTTAGCCATAATTAATTTCAAGATTAAAAATTTGATTGCCCCAACTAAATATATTATTTGTTCGACAAAATATTGGTTCATTGAAACAATCGGATAATTGTGTGAACCAAATATTTAATCCATTTATCACATTATTTATATAATAGCGTCAAAAATTTAATTGCGCCAACTAAATATATTATTTGCTCGACAAAATATTCATTTATTGAAATCAATCGGACAAGTGCGCGAACCAAATATTTAATCCATCTATCACATTATTTATATACTTGAAATAAATAATGGGTTGTGTCAACTATTTATTTTGATACATAGAATATACATATATGGAATCAACTGATAATTAGTCAGCTCAATCGTTTATTTCTCTGTGTGGATTACATTTTTGTTCGAAGTAACAAATTTTTATTTCATTGAACTGAAACTTTGCCCATTCAAGCAACGATTTAACTAAAAATTCCACTGTATATTTTGTTGAATTACCAAAATGATCGAGTTGAACGTCCGGAAACAAATATTTGGTTGAGCGAAACAAATTTTTGCATTTTCAACAAAAAATTTTTTTTCAGTGTGGTCCTCCAAGGTACCTTCTACGTCTTTCAACGCCAAATCCTTCGATCAAAGCATCTGCCAGCGTTCTTCTCTCGCGTAAAAAAATGGCAAAGCTCATTTCTCACAGAGTTTGTCTTTTATTTTTCTCAATTACTGTTTCTCAGCTATACTTTCATCCGTCGTTGCCTTGCATGCGCGCTTTCGCAAGCTCGTTTCATCTCGATGCTCGCGAAAACTTTTTAACAATCTTAACGACGTTCCCACGCTCATAGTCCTATAGATATATCGCACACACCCCCATACACACACACACAATTCTGTGTCCTCAGTTCGAAAGACTCGTACTTGGACGGTTTACAGGTAATTAAACTTTCGTGGAACAAGATGGTGGATCGGGAAAGCTTAAACTCGTCGTGTCTCTGAACTTGAAAACCAAGATCGAACCGCGCGACGAAGAGACCTGTATTCTCTTCTTCCCTTTTCTTCCTCTCTCTTTCTCTCTCTCTCTCTCTCTCTCTCTTTCTCATTTCATCAAAGTCAGATTAAACTCCTGCGAAAACTATGGCCCGCAGTGAAGACTTCTAAGATATTCCGTAGCTCGGGTCTGTCTCATCGTTGAAACCACGACGTTGACGTTAACCAACCGTGTACCCTCTTCAATGGTATTCCCACATTTACGATTACTGTGTACTTCCACTTTACAACCATTCGCAAACGCGCACTGATGAAAGAAAACGAATTGAATGATGTTCGATTGGAATAACAAGTTACCCACGATAATTAAGAGTCATATCGAAGAGTCATTGAAGTGGTCTCCCCATAGATTTATGTTCATTGCGTTTCAAACTGCAATAAATCGATAATGAATCAAGGTCACGTATAACATACATTACTGATAATCAAGATTACGTGGAAATTATACGATCAAGTAGGAGCATTTGGATTAAACCGTTGAGTTTGAAAGCATCCACATATTATACGTACTTGCGGCAATCCAAAAGCTCACTGGTGGTATTCAGTTTTCCGATCAAATGAACGTACATTTGTGAAACCACGAGAGCATTTGAATATACCTGAACCATCGAGTGAGCAGGATTACCATGTGGCTCCTCTTTTCAAACGTGTTTATGACCGGAAATACCGTTGAATACATTGAATAATGGTTATTCACAATCGTGATGGATTGAACGGAGGACTATCGATGGTTTTGATGCGAGAGAATTTTGGGTTCACTTTTAACATGCATTTGACAATGACTCGTTGAGAATTTCGGACGATTGCGTCGACGAGAGGATTCGACCAGAGGGATTCCCGTTAACAGACACGATTGGGATGAGAAATACAAAAGAGAGAGAGAGAGAGAGAGAGAGAGAAAAATAGAAATGTGCAATTCTATGGTACTTGGTTCAAGGATTTTCCGGAGAAAAGAACAGTCCATCCTCTTTCGTCCAACCCATTTACTGGGACACTCGTGGAATTCTTCTGGGACACTTTTGATGTAGGTTCGTCCCTCTCGTTCTCCAAGAACTTCCGCAGCATATTTTTCTGCATGGTCTTCAGGAAGAGCGGCTCTTCCTCTTGATCCTCTTCCCATTGGTCTTCATATTGAGCTTTCTTTCCATTTTTCCACTCAATCCCTCATGATAGATTTTCCTACATTCTCCCTTTTCCCTCTGTCGTCCCTGTACTACTTCCCTTAAAATATTCTCTTCGCAAACCCCTTTGACCTCGTTCCCGCGAACATCCTTCTTTCATGATCGCCACACGCTACGGGAGAATACCCTGTGTTGTTTCGCAATTATAAATCTCATTAAAATCCATGGTGGGTTGGTATATGTGCCGCGAGAAGCCATTAACTTCGTGGTACTCCAACCAGATTACTAACCCTCTTTGTCGAGCTAACCTTACATTATAATGAACCTATCACCTCGCTGATTTCACTCGGATTTCAACCCATTGAAAAATACAACGAATAATCCACATATGGTACCCTTGTCTGTTTGGAAACCAGAAAAGGGCTGAATATTTGGACCAAATGACAATTGCAGTGCATTAACCCTTCGTCTGCAAAACTGGGTCATTTTTGTCCTGCCCGAAATTGTCCGATTACTTTTTAAATAAAAAATACATATAAAAATAAACTTTCCACAAATTTTATGGTTGGTGTATCAAGTTGAAGGTTTCGAACTGTAGCTTAAATTTTATTAAATTTTTCGGTGTTATTAACCTCACAAAAAAACGGTCGGAAATTTGGTGTACAAATAATTTTAGAGATTGTCTAACTTCATGAGATTGGGATCATGATTATAAAACACAGAAAAATCGTTTTTTTTTTAATAATAGAAATTATTTATCATGTAATAATAATTTTTAAAAATAATTGATGCGAAGATGAGCGCAAGAGACTTGGAATGAGGATCGATAAAATCTTGAAAATAACAATTACGGTTTATAACAAATTTTTTTTTCTGATACGTAACATTATTTATTGTTTTACATAAATGTTTCTCCAATCATATCGTAAAACGGAGCTACTTTGTTCGTGTTTCGGAAGTTTTTTGGTCGTAACTTTTTTTTTAACGTCCAAAATTAATTTTTTTTGCTCGAACAGAACAATGTGTCCTTTGGCTATAAAATGTATAACAATAGCAAGCCCCACTAGATCCTTACAATTTTACAGATTTAAAAAAAAAGCTAAAGTAACCCCGAGTGTGGGACTACTTTGGAGAGGCATTGACATGCAACTTACGTCAAAGATCCACATCGTAAATGCAGCGTTGACATCATTTTGATAAAAAAAAATAATATTTTATACATAATACATGAAATTAAATGAAAAACAACGATTTTTGACAACGAATTCGTCATTTTTACTGAAGAAATATTTTACATAAAAATACCAAATACTTAGGCCCGAATTTTAAGTTCTCACGATCAAACTTGAGATCAAACTTTCTATTGAACTCAAATTTGAATTTTAGATCGAACTTAAGTTCAAATTTAAGATGTATCTTAAGTTTGAACTTTAGTATCATTATAAGTTCATCTTCAAACTTTAATGCGAACTTCAAATCGATCTTAAGTTCAAACTCAAATTTGGTTTGAGGTTTGATCTTGAGATCCATCTTGAGCATGAACTCAAGTCCGATCAAACTTCTTTCATCGCCTCCCTCAACCGTGTTATTTTAAATTAGTTGTGAAAATAATTAAGTACGATCAAACTTGAGTTCAAGCTCAAGATGGATCTTAAGTTCGAACTTCGAACCAAATTTAAATTTGAACTTAAGATCGATCTGAAGTTCGCACTGAAGTTTGAACTTAAGTATGAACTTATAATGGCACTTTAGTTCAACTTACGATTCATCTTAAATTGGAACTTAAGTTCGATCTCAAGTTCCAACTTGAGTTCCATGGAAAGTTCGATCTTAGGGTAGGACTTGTGACTTGAAATTCGGGCCTTACAGATGTAACAGACGTTGGAGACGTTCTTCTTGCCCTTCTTTATTCCCTTCATGCGAATGGCATCATCGATTGTTCGGACATCTTGACTTGTTACACATATCTGTGTACCTGGTTTATAAATGACTTTTCTTCCTCTTCTACCCACTCCCCACACCCCCTCCCACCCCACAAGGTCACGAGGGTTCACTGCGCACACGTTTCTACCGCACTTTGCTGCTCGTCCAAAGTAGCCCCAAAAATCAACAAAGTAGCCCCGTTTTACGGTATGCACTAGGACGAGGCATAAGAAATTAATTGAGTTATCAATGATTTTACAAATGAATGATACCTCGAAAATCCGAAAGTAGAATAATCCAGTATCACGTCTGGCATCGGAAAACTAGTTGAAACGAAGAATGTGAGACCAAAATTTTGTTTCTCTTTCGTACGTATGTTCGCATGAGAAATAAGAAAGACACGACTCGGATGCACTCTGTGATGCTCTTTCACATGGATCAGAGAGGGTAAACGTGTCAGATACTCTCTCGCGACAGAGGAACCGAGTTAAGGGGATCTTTCAACGTAGCACTTTGCGCCCAGTCTTTCAGAACTGAAAATTCAACTTTCTCGACGTGAGAAATGAAATGAGAGAGTGATATATATGCGAAAAGGAAGGGAAGCGGCGGTATGAGAGCCGCGGAGTCATTTTGAGCGCGGATAATGTCAGACAGAGAGATGACAAAGAGGATCGACGGTAAGTAGAAAGACGTGCGGTTCTTTCGAGCTTATTATCGACTCTATCAAGAGCGAGTGTGGCGTGACCCTTTGTGCTGAATCGAGAAAGACAGAGGAATTCGATTCTGAGGAAGACTCAGGACTCGTGATGACGGCGTATCGTATGCGACAATCTTAAAGTAAGCTTGAATATCCTTTCTGCAGAGACGTTTACCACAAAATTCATCCATGTACAATGATACGGGACTCGATAAAATAATAGATAAATTGAAGACAACTTAGCTGTGATCCGTCCAAAAGTTTGGAAACACTCGCTCCGATTCCGCTTCGCACAAAAAGTTTCACTGCTCTTTTAAAAATGAAGCCATTTCAATTCAACAAGCGGCGTCTCATAGGGGACATATTAAGCTTCATTTCGCCTTTTCCAAAAAAAAAATTCGATTTTTTTTTAACCCGCTACGTCCTTTGAAACTTGGTTGTTTTTTGACTTTTTTTTTGCGTTGAAATTATGGCCCATGACCCATGAATATTTTTTTAAATCTGTTTTTTGCATGTAAAACTTGCGGGGGGGGGGGAGTATAAGCTTTGATTTCGTTTTTCTTAAAGTTTCGTACGATTTTTTTTCGCACAAATATTCAGATTTTCGCAAAAAACGACCATATTTATAAAATGAAGCGTAACTCTAAAACTTCTGGGTTTTCGTGAAATCATTAGAAGGGTAAAAAGTTCCATACAATTATTCTGGATTCGATAAAAAAAATTCAGAATTTTTTTTCAAAATGTGTTTTTCAAAAATTTTTCTTATTCACGATATATTTTTTTATCTTAAACAATCAGGTCTCTTACCTCATCTACACGGGTTTTTTGATGAAAAAGCTATGTAGATGAAGTTTTCGACTAAAAAACCATGTAGATGAGGTAAGAGACCCGATTGTTAAAATTAAAAAAATATCTCGTTGAAAGAAAGAAATTTCGAAAAAAAAAAATTTGGAAAAAAATTCTGAAAAAATTTCATTTAATCCAAAATGATTGTATGCAACTTTTTACCCTCTTAGTGATTTCACAAAAACCCAATAGTTTTACAGTTACGCTACATTTTATAAATAAGGTCGCGTTTTTTTCGAAAAATTGAATATTTTTGCGAAAAAAAATGTTACGAAACTTTTTTTAAAACGAAATTGAAGCTTATACTCCCCTCCAAAAATTTTTCATGTGAGCAACAGTTTGAAAAAATTTGTATGGAACGTGCGCAAAAATTTCAACGACAAAAAAAAAGCCGCAAAATGACCATGTTTCAAAAAAATCGAAATTTTTTTTTTTGAAAAAAACGAAATAACTCTAAATATGTCCTCCTTGAAACGCTATTTGTTGAATTGAAATATTTTTATTTTTAAAGGACCATTAAAACTTCTTGTGCGTCGTGAAATATTATATTTATTATTTATATTTATATATATTTATATTACTTATTATTTGTTGTTAAACCTATGAAATAAAAATAAGAGAAAGTTTTGAAGTTTACAAAGTAAAATTTGAAAACACTCCACTACAAATACAATCACTAAATTGTAGAGAGATTAAATTGGTTATTTCGTTGCACGAATAAAATTCGCCTAAATCTTCTCGATGATCGCTCTCATTATTTTATCCCCCTTTCTTTGCAAGAAGGGAAACTAGTAAAATTTCTATGTAATTGAAAGCTCAGCATCATGATTTAACGATTCCCTGATCGAAGTCAAGAGTTCTGCGAAGGGAATGAGAGATGATTAATAAAATTGAGATGCTTCTGGGAAAAAGAAAATTGAGATAAACAGTAATGAAACTGGAAAAATGAAACTAAAAGGAAAAATAACTTTACGTAAAAGATCGGAAACGCGAGAATTCAGGAGGTTTGTGAGATCATATTTTTTACTGGTGTACCTTACATTACAATAAAAGGGAAAAAAAGGCGAGCGAAAAATGAGGGATGAAACACGAGAAAAGAGCAAATGCCGAGATAAAAGTTACCGAGGAAATACACGGAATAAAGAAAAAGGGAGAGTAAGCTCGAGACGAAGTGGAAAAAGTAAGCTGAGAGGATGAATCGGTGAGCGGAATGCAATCCGAAGGGATGAAAAAAAATCGCCTCCACGGTGAACTTCGATGTGAAAAGAGCTTGCGCAAGATACAGCATCGTCCAAAAATTCGGGATCACTCTTTGCATTTTTCACGGCAATAAAATTATTGACGTCTCGGCTAAAAAAGTAAAAAATGGCGAGCAATTCTGAAAGCATTTTAAAGGAGAAAACAAATCAGTGTGATTATGGTTTTTTAAATTTTTTTCCAAAATTTTCGTGACACTGATTAGAGGAATTGGTTATTTTTGGCGATTTTTTACATTATCATGAAATCCTTTATAATTCCTTCGCAAATGGAAATAGCAATTTCTCCTCAAAAGCATTTGAAAGGAGAGAGACCATATATTTTAATTATATTTTCTTCAATATTTTCTGCAATTTTTCAGTGCACAATTATTGAACTTTTTGCTCGGGTGTCCAGTTTTTGGATAATCCGTCATAATTTCAACACCGAGAAAAAGGTTTGGTTAAGTAAAAGAAATTTGGCTTGAATCAACTAAACCCGGCGGTTACGGGTGACGAACGAAATGTGTAATTCAGTTAACTCAAAACGTGTATCAAAATGGAAACAAAAATTGCATTCCCATAAATACATATATCCTTGACCCAACAGAGTAGAGAATCCGTTCAATTGAAAATTACATTGTTTTGATTCTATATTTGGTAAAATGCACTCACTATGCGATTGCATAATCAAATGATTTAGTTGAAAGAACAGTTTATATTTTCTATGCAATCCAGATGTCGTTCACCGGAAAAAAAAATGCATTCGATATAAAGTTAGAAAATTTCAATTGAATTAACAAAACATTTGATCATATGCAATTTTTGTTTAAGCTACAAGGGCTTTTAGCTAACTAATCAATCGTGAGATTAAACAGTTAAGTGAAAATTTAACTTATTTATCCTTGCGCCCATAAAGAGCACGAGCGCCATCAAAGTGCAATGGTGTTCTCATTCAAATATTTAGTCTTTAGTCCATAGAACTGCGCGACTACAGAGCGCGGGTAATGTTCCATCAATTTAAAGTTAATCGAGGAATCCGATGCTGGTAATACACTGGTACTTATAGGTGCTCGGTGGCTGTCTCGCTTGCGCGAGGGCGCGCGCCGATCGTCGCCACCTAACGGATCTCGGGCGAAGTGCCGAGAACGTGGTAGTTACTATACGTACTATCGACTAAATGTGTTGTGACTGCATTGAAATATTTAGTCAAATTTATCAAACAATTTTATCGATTTGAAAGCATTTACTATTCTTTTTAACTGGATGAATAGCTCAAATAAAAACTAGATTTTGTTGATGAGACGAAACTTGCCGTTAAAAAAATTTATTTACTTCGAGTAAATGACTAAATATTCGATTGAATGAGAAAACAAGTTGTTGAATCAATCTCGTTTGAAATCATTTTGATCCAATGTTGTAATTGCGGTGAATTATATTACTAAACCTTTTTTCGGTGAAGGATTATGGCTTTAAAAATAAAATTTGTATGCAACTAAAAATGGCGGTTCATGTGTTACTCTATATTCATACGTAATACTGCATTTGCTGGGCTATTGACGTAAGCAACCGTGTATTGTCAATAAGCAAATGCATTCACGACGATCGATGTACATGCATATACTTATTGACCCAGAACAATCTGTGTGTATCGATGCAGTTGATGACCTACATCGGAGTCTCACTAATTCCATGATAATTGATATTTCATTGATTTTACGAACAAACGGTTCTCGGCAACCAAATCTACGCAAGCAATAAAAGGGAATCGGACAAAAAATTATTTTTCTCTCATCATCGATATCTTTATCGCCTCTCCAATTATATTTATTATTTTTGAAAATCAGATTGCACTTTATGAGACCAAAGACGAGACTGAGTTGATGAAGAGCTCTTGGCCATGAGCTTTTTGGCTGAAAAGGAGAAAATTTCTGGAAAAAAAATTGAAAAATAACGATGAGGAAGAAAGCACACAACCGGAAGTCGACGAGACTATCGTAGAGTGCCTTTAAAGAGTCATTTATAGGCTCTTCATGAGAGGCCAATTACTTTGAAAGCACCACTTTTCACTATTATAAATACCTGAAAAATAAGTATGAAGGGTCTCATGGCAATAGTCTTACATTTCTTGAGCAGAATGCAAGATATATGTATATGGATTATTCCATGTCAAATCGACCACTTTTGAACCCGACCCCTTTCGATCTGGCTGACATTTTTTTTCCTTTTCTACCCCTTCAAAAACATCTTTCAGGAAATTTTCAATTTTTTTTACCCAACCCAAAAAAAACCTTTTTTTTCTCAAATAGCTATAACTTCTTCAAAAATTGACCGATTGGAACGTTTTTTTTTTCAAAATTTTCGTCTTCAAATGTACTTTCCGAAAAATACAAAAAAAAATATTTTTGCAGAATTCTATACAAAAGAGTACAATTAATACAATTTACAGTACATTTTGTAAAATTAATTGTAATCGAAAAAAACCTATGTTCAATCACTAGTCAATTCTATTTTGAAGAATTTTTAAAAATTCCAATGAGATGTATGCAGTAGTTTTGAGAACTTGTGTCCACCGACTTCGAAAATAGCCAGGTAAACAGATATGTGTAACAAGCCAAAATGTCCGAACAATCGATGATGCCATTCGCATGAAGGAAATAATAAAGGGCAAGAAGAACGACTCCAACCTCTGTTACATCTGTAAGGCCCGAATTTCAAGTCACAAGTCCTACTCTAAGATCGAACTTTCCATGGAACTCAAGTTGGAACTTAAGACCGAATTTAAGTTCCAATTTAAGATGAATCGTAAGTTGAACTAAAGTGCCATTATAAGTTCATACTTAAGTTCAAACTTTAGTGCGAACTTCCGATCGATCGTAAGTTCAAATTTAAATTTGGTTTGAAGTTCGAACTTAAGATCCATCTTGAGATTAAACTTAAGTTTGATCGTACTTAATTATTTTGACAACTAATTCAAAATAACACGGTTGAGGGAGGCGATGAAAGAAGTTTGATGGAACTTTTAAGTTCATGCTCAAAATGGATCTCAAGATCTAACCTCAAACCAAATTTAAGTTTGAACTTAAGATCGATTTCAAGTTCGCATTAAAGTTTGAACATAAGTATGAACTTATAATGATACTTAAGTTCAAACTTAAAATTCATCTTAAATTTGAACTTAAGTTCGATCTAAATATCAAATTTGAGTTCAATAGAAAGTTGGAACTCAAGTTGGATCTTGAGAACTTAAAATTCGGGCTTAAGTATTTGGTATTTTTATGTAAAATATTTCTTCAATAAAAATAACGAATTTATTGTAAAAAATCATTGTTTTTCATTTAATTTCATGTATAATGTATAAAATATTATTGTTTTTTATCAGAATGACGTCAAAGCTGCATTTACGATGTGGACCTTTGACATAAGTTGCATTTCAATGCCTCTCCAAAGTAGCCCCACACTCGGGGTTACTTTGGCTTTTTTTTGTAAATATATAAAATTGTGAGGGTCTGGTGGAGCTTGCTATTGTTATACATTTTATAACCCATTTTATAACCCAAGGACACATACTACATAAAAACCTCATTGTCTTAGAATGATGCTATAAGCTAGCAGGAGTAGTGGAATCCTCTAACTAATGACAGATGTCGCTATAGGTCCTATTTTTTCAAATTTAGGTACTTGAAATTGAGGAAATTTAGGCCTGGGGTATTTTGTATACCAGTGTGTCAAGCAAGGGTTAATTATAAATATTTTTAACGTTGAATCGATATGAATCAAAGTTTAATCTCGTTGTTCTTTATCTTTTATTTTCACAGAGCCTTCCACAGACCCCGGCGGGTGGCGTCGGTGGAAAAGGCCTCGGTGGATCTGGTTCTGCCTCGGGTATGGTGAACGGTGCCGGATCCGATCATCAGGACATCCGCGATGCAAATGCCATAAATCCGGAACACGTGAGTATATTCCGCTCTTTCTTTTCTTCACATTTATCAAGAAATATCTGCTTTCATTGTTTTCCTCATACTTTGTTTATCCCCGCAATACAAAATCGCCCGATTTTTTCATATGCATAAAAATATGGAGAATATTGAACAATATAAGATAATATAAAAACGAGAAGATACATCGTGCAAAAAAAAATACCAGCAAGGGATATTTCGTCAATTTGAAAGCATGTAAAAGAGACATGATTTTCTTCTTCGTCAATACAAAGTTTCACGAGAATCTGTTCTGCATCGAAAAATTTTACGATATTCGCGAGGAAACCCGATGGACGATCCTCGAAGCCATGTGGAAGCAAATAAGTGAGAGAGAGGAAAAATGGCGAGGGGTGGAAAATTGGAAGGCAGATGCGGAAACAAAAGGGAACCTGGAGAATCCATGTGAATTTTCATTATTCATACCGAGGGAATTGCAATGAAAAAAAAAAAGAGAAAAAACGGAGAAGCTCGTGTGATAAAGAATTTAATTTTCCGCATCGAATATTGGACACGGTAGTCATTACTACACCCAATCTCAGTGGAGAATCGTAATTAGAAATTTGGACACATCGAAACGAAGCACCGTATATCGTGAAAATACGAAAGGCAGACAATTTTCTGATATTTTCTCTTTTTCGAGATTCAACGAATTATCCAATCCAATTTTTCGGCAATATTAACAATTTGAAAAGTTGCAACTAATGAGCTCAGTCGCCATCGCGTGTTCAATAGGCACCATTTTTTTTCTAACAGAAATGTGTCTCTATCACAAACAAATTTTACTCCATCTCTTCTATAAAAAACTCTACTGTACAAAATTTCTTGCAAATAAAAGTATTTCGACATCTCTACCGAATAATAATTACATCTATACCTTGAAAAACTCTACGGTACAAAACTTCTGGCAAATAAAAGTGTTTTGACATCTCTACCGGATATAAGTCTACCATAATTAATTTCTATACAATGCTTTCTCCGATTTTATAATATGATTTGTGGTAAATATTTAAAATTTTATTTCAAATTCTAAATCTCAACAATACCAACATTGAATTTTTTTCCAGAAGTTTATCTGTATCGCAATGAAATTCCACTACATCTCTACCATCAAAAACTCTTCCAAACAACATTTCTGGCAAATAAAAGTGTTTTGACATCTCCACCGTATAATAATTAAGCCTATCATAATTAATCATAATAACCCTGACAAATAATACCTTCACTTTATAATAACAAGTCTACCAGAAAACAGCTGACTCACACCATCTCTACCATATTTGCCCACCGCGTGACAGCTTTTTTGTTTTACAAGTCTACCAAATTATAAAATCACCGGCTTTTTTTAACATTAAGTACCAATGACGAGACTCAGCGCTAAAGAAAATCGTTCCAAAATTTAGTATACAGTAGAGTTATTATTCGGTAGAGATGTCGTAGTAGATTTTTACTGCAGTAGACTTTCTTTTTGTAGAAAACTGATAAAGGTTATAAATGTGCGAGTTTTATTGAATGATACACATTTTATCTTCGTGACATTTATAGCAAATAATAAAACCTCGCCCAAAAATAGAGTCTTTTACATGTAGAGGGGAAATCCCGTCAAAATAACGAAATTGGGTTATTCCTATGTGTAATCGTGGTATAAACAATCTTACGTTTGGTTAAGATTGATTAAGATTCAGTGTTGTTGTAATAGACACTAATTTCCGGTAGAGTAATAACTGGAAGAGCTGTAAATGTGCCATTTTTTTTACAACATTCATTAATTCTGTTCTTTTTCGATTTTTCTTTTTCCCTCAATTTTCGCGTCCTATCCGTTTATTTTTTTTTTCTACATTTCATCTCTGTTTCGATTTTATTATTCACATTGTGACGCACACACAAGAGTGCGATAAAGAAGGACGGAATTTCTCATTCACGGTGAATTAAAAACTTTATCTTCGTTTTCGAACGACTCAGCTCGCTTCATTCGACGACGATCGATGCGTATAAAAGTGAAGCGGATATCGAGAGAGTGAGAGGAGAAAAAAAAGAGGGAAACGGGATACGAAAGTACCGATTGCCTCGAAGAATCGCGATTGAAAGAAGAGAACGAAAGAGGATCGCAATGTGAATTGCATGGCTCTGAGCGTCAGCCGCATCCTTTCTCGTATACTCATGAAAAAACTCGAGTTAGGAAAAATAAATCTATGATTTATACGATATATTTACGTAATATACGAATCCATATTCCGTGTATCTATATATGGGGCACTCCACGTCAAATCACGCGGTCATCGGTGTGACCCCCTTGGATTTTGATGACCAATGAATTGTGGGTTTCGTTTGGCCCAAAATATGACCTCAATTTTTTAGAAATTTTTTAGAAATTGAGGGAAAACATCGAGGTTCCTTTTTCAAATTAATGAAATTTTTTCACAGAAACTAGGGCCCGAAGCAGATATTTTCGGCATAGTTCGATAATGGGCCAAAAATAATTACTATTTGTTATTTTATTTTATTTTCTAATTGTGTTTGAATCATCCATCTTATTTCAGGTCACCGAGGCTCATAAATTTCCGAAAAATGGTGTCGTTTCACTCTTAAACCAAGAAAAATAAATCAAGTTTCCCTAGAAAAATATTTTTGTTGTTATTCTCACTACAAAAAACAATAAAAATAAGAAATTGTTTAAAAAAAAAATTAAAATACAAAAAAAATTGTAATTATTTTTGGTCCATTATCGAACTATAACGAAAATATCTGTTTTGGGCCCTATTTTTTGTGAAAAAATTTCATTAATTTGAAAAAGGCCTCACTTTATGTTCTCCCTCAATTTAATGATTTTTTAGCCCGGGCAAACCCTAAAAAATGAAATAAAAATTTCTAAAAATGTCAGGTCATATTTTGGCCCAAACGAAACCCACAATTCATTAGACATCAAAATCCGAAGGGGTCAGGCCGATGACCGCGTGATTTGACGTGGAATACCTCATATACGTAATCGTATAATCGAGTAACTTGTACCGATGTTTCAGCATTTTAGAATCGCGATTAAAGCAACGTGCATCTACTCTTTTCCACTTTGATAAGCTCCAGAGGGCGTAGCCAGTCGATTTACCAGTATTATTTTCCTCCTGGACTCGTATTTTTTCTTTCTCCTCATCGATATCTCCCTCTTCTAACTCTCAGCGTATGAAATACAATTCCGCCGAGAAATAACTTTTTTATTCTCATTTGCGAATTTTTCCTGACCACAAGCGAAACAGTCAGCATTTGCAGAAAACGAGAAGGGAAAAAGTTCAAATTAAAGAAATCCATTCTGTAATCTAAAGAAATGTAAATAATCAGCGATCCCCATTTTGGATGGTAATTTTGATTTTTGTTGGATTTAAATGGACAACATTTTTTATTCTCACGGTCGATTGACCTGGAATTTATTTATTTTTCTAACGAATTTTTTAAATGGCTCGCAGAGTCTCGGAAAAATTTGATAAAGTTAAATTTAGTATTTTCAGCATCAAATTATTCATTAATTCCTCTAATCAGTTGAGGGAAAATTCACCATTGAGTTATTTTTTTAAATATTGGTTTAATGGAGTAGATGGATTATAAATTTCGAATTCGTGACGTTAAACTTGCAAAATCCGTCATGCAACTTGGCTATTAAAAATCTTGTGACTTAATACGCGGACGAGAGAATGTGGTTAAATTTGCTTGAAACACCATCCCGTATATAAAGCGAAATCTCTGGATTATATAATAATTATGTTATACCTTCTCTCTCTCTCTCCCCCCCCTCTCTTGCTCTCTCTCTCTCTTTCTCCCTCTCTCTCTCGCCCCTCCTCTCTCTCTCTCTCTCTCTCTCTCTCTCTCTCTCTCTCTCTCTCTCCCTCTCTCTCTCGCCGAGCGTGTGTAAAAGAGTTCAACCCTCGGGATCAACGTTAGAGAAATTTGCGACCCCGAGCTTGGGCTCAGAATTACGTCGAGCAATTCATGCAAGCACGTTATCGTGTGGAAAATCCACCGAGAATTCTCTTTAGCACGCGATATAACGTTCTGTAATGCCGCCGCGCAGCTTCGTTCATGATATTTTACAAAATATCTAAAATGCTTTTGAGGCGGAACAAAGTATTACGATTATAGTGTGACGTTGAAACCAAAATGCAAATCTTGTGGTTTGCCACAAACTTTTAATGATGTTGAGTCCCAAATCGCAAATGATGAGAAATTTTTGAAAATTTGGTATGTTTTTGGATGAATTATTTAAGAGGTCGTGTAAAAATTCCACGACGATTAGGAAGCTCGTTATCGAACAATTAACATTAACCAATTAAATTAAATTAAATGTAGTCTTATGGAAACTGATATAACTTTGCGATAAGTTTTTTTTGTGACGTCTCAATTTTTTAATATCTACACTATATTGAAAGCAACGAAAACAAAACGAAGTTTACTGCTAAGTATTTTTTTATTTGTTTAAAAAATTGTTCTTAACAAAATGTTAATATTTTAATAACGAGCTTCCTAATCGTCGTGAAATTTTTACACGAGCTCTTAAATACTTCATACAAAAACATACCAAACTTTCAGAATTTTCTCATCATTTTTCATTTTAAGCCTTAAGGAGGTTGAAGTAATGATGACAGAATTCTGAAAATTCAATATGTTTTTACATAAAGTATTCAGGAGGTCGTGTAAAAATTGCACGACGATTAAGAAGCTATTCATTGAACAATTAACATTAAAAGATTTCATAAGGACTCAACATCCTTAATTCTCAATCAAACGCCAGGAAACTATTTTTAACTTAATATTTATAATTCCATCAAAAATGCAGGTTTCAAATATTTCAGAAATTCAATGAAGTCGTCGTTACATTCGTTTTCTGATAAGTTGATGTAAAGGGGGAAGTAACAGCTGTTTTTAATGACATTGACAGATCTTGGAGAGGTTAAATATAAAGGTTAAATATCTTGATTATTTTTTAAGATTACATTTTAAAATATATGCCCCCAAATTACTGATCGCTCGCTGATCACGAATATGTAATCAGGAAAATTAAGTTTCCACAATCAAATGGCAAAATAGAAGAAAATCATGGCTTTCATACGTTTTTGGAGACGAGCCAAGGTCGCTAGGTCGGAATAATCAAAACTTACCTTCAATTCAGATTCAACCAACTTTCTGAATCTGGTTCAAGACGAAAAAATAAAAAAAACTTTTTGACATTTTCAATCATGACACATTTGAAATTTTAATATTAGAAATGGCAAATTCATAAGTTTGCCAATCGATTTTCAAATCTAGATTCACTCGATGACCTCTAAAAAGGTAAAAAAAAAATTGCCCCTGTCCTTGGTCACAAAATTGATCCGCTTGAATTTCAAAATAAAGACATTTGAGTAATTTTAGAATTTTCGAAAAATTCCTAAAAGCTTGATCAAATTGCAAGTTTGCACATTCTTACCCAATTTTTCTTCCATATAATCCAATAATAATAATAATAATAATAATAATAATAATAATAATAATAATAATAATAATAATAATAATAATAATAATAATAATAATAATAATATTTCAAGCTGGCAGAATAGAGAGAAGCGTAATCGCAGGAGCTGATAAACAGACGTGCTATATACGGAGTTTAATATTCAGCCTCGTCGTAATTATGCTACTCGAAATGATATATATGTATATATGCCCAATCTACAGTTGATGATACGGGGCGGGCCACGTTGGCCAAATTAAGCGCGGCTCCACGAATTATTTTAATTGCTCGCGATTTTCCGTTCCACGATTTTTCCATTTTCCAGTATTTCTGCATAACAACATAGAGACCTGCGTGCAAACTCATCCCCCATCGGTGTACTATATTTTCCTGCCTCACCGAAAGTCCGAGGTTTGGACAATGAACCCATAGTTTCACTGGCGAGCGAGAGTTCGAAAAGTAAAGGTGGAAAAAGGGGGAGGCAAAAGGCGAAATTACGTTTTTCGCCCGGAGCAAAAACGTATATTCGCCGCGCTCGACCATGCACAATGCCAATAATTTATATTTTCCCCGACGCAAATACTTTATATATACTGTCGCGCTCAATCTCTCGCTAAGCCCTCTTTTCTCCTTTTTACGCTCATGCACTAATTAATTAATGCATGTTTAATCAATTTGTTTATTCATATAATAGCTTCGACACGTTCGGAATATTGCATAATTCCGGGCTCGAGCTTAATCTTTATGGAAAGAATCCAATGGGCGTTTTAAGTCTTCGACTGAAAAAATAGATCCTCTGCCTAAAATCGCTCAAATTAGATTTTGCGCATTATTTTCTCGTCATTATTTTTAAGAGGAAAAGGAAAATTGATTGAAAAAGTATCTAATGGAAAATTTCATGAAATTGACGAAATTTTATCTATTGAATCAACTTCTGGAAGTCAATTTCAACAAGTAAAAATTGGATATATCAGAAAAATCATTTTCCGCTGTGGAAAATAAATTTCACATAATTTCATAGTGTTTTTTTTTGTATTTCACTGTTTTATCGTACCAAAGCAATTGCATTGCACGATCCGAAAATAGAGCGATTCTTTTTGCATGAGTGGGGAGTTCGATCCTACACATTTTTTGTCCTACACATGGATAGTCCTACACAAAATATCCTACACATTCCCATTTTACATTCTACACAATTGTTTGAACGTTCTACACGAATTTATAGCCTAACATATTCATCCTACACAATTATTAAAACGTCCTACACATATTCTTATGCACAATTGAATATATATATGGGGCGTTCCACGCCAAACCGGACACCATTTAGCTTTTGCATCTCCGATTTTTTTGAAATTATTTTATGTTTTAGTATTGATTGAAAGAGTCCTCTACGATTTTTCCAATTTTTTTTGACGAACCGTTTTCAAGATATCGATTTGTCACGAATTACATTACTTATTTTTAAACGTCCATAACTTTGCGAAAAATTAGCCTAATGGGACGTTTATTTTCAAACTTCTTGTTTTTCAACGTACTTTTGATAAAGAATATTGAACAAAAAAATCAAACCGTATTTCCATAAGATTTTCAAGTGTTAAATATAAATTGCTGATTTACAAAAAACATACTAATCGATTTTTTTTTTTAATTTTGTTGTAAAAAACTGTCATTTGTTCCAGAACTTCTAAGCCTAAGTAGATAATGGGATAACGATGGAATCTGTTTTTTTCGCAAAGTTATGGACGTTTGAAAAAAAAGTAACGTAATTTTTGAAATATCGATATCTTGAAAATGGTTTGATAAAAAAAATTTAAAAAAATCATGGAGGCCCTATCGACCAATACTAAAACATGAAAATTAAAAAAAAAATCGGAGATGAATAAAGTAAATGGTGTCCGATTTGGCGTGGAACGCTACATATATAATTATTTGATTATGCAGGAAAATATGTGTAGGACGTTTTAATAATTGTGTAGGATGAATATGTTGGGCCATAAGTTCGTGTAGGAAGTTCGAATCATTGTGTAGGATGTAAGATGGTGGATTTAAAAAAATTAAAAAACTTTAATTGAACTCAGTTAAAAAAAATTTAAGTAAAGTTTGTATCGACTTCTCCCCGTACATAAAATTGATCTAAATTTTAATTTTAAATTTAACTTAGTTTTAACAAGTTTAAGTAAATTTTTGTATTGACTTCTCCCAGTATATAAAATTGATTCAAATTGTAATTTTAAATTTAACTCAGCGTTAGAAAATTTAAGTAATTTTTTGTATTTTGACTTCTCCGAATACATAAAATTTATTCGAATTTTAATTTTTGATTTAATTCAGTTTTAAAAAATTTACGTACATTTTTGTATTGACTTCTCCCAATACATAAAATTTATTCAATTTTCAATTTTTAATTTGATTCAGTTTAAAAAAATCTAAGTAAATTTTTTTATTTAATTCCATTTAAATTAAAAAATTACTGGACATTATTATGTGTAGGATATTTTGTTTAGGACAGAAAATGTGTAGGGTCGAACCTCACTCTTTTGCATATTTCAACATTCGCAGCATGCGGCTCGCATTTCTTCGGTTTTTATGAAATTCAAAAAAAAAAAAGAAAAAAGAAACTAGTGGTACGGACTCAATGAAGTACCATAAAAGTGCTGACGCTGTGGAAACGGCGCTGGGGAATTTCAACATCACAGGCTTAAATAAACCTTTCTTCGTGTGTTTTTTATCCTCCGACCGAATGTGTCGAACCAAGAAATGGCGCAACTCAGCTGACTTAGCTCGTTGAACGCCCGTAAATTACGCCCTTTTGGTTCGACAGTAATCGTTATATCATTCGAAGGCTTAGAAAGCACGCGCGGCCCGCACGGATTTTCTCCGGGCAAAAACTAATCTCCTAATTGCTCGGCGTTCTTCACCGCGACGAGAGGCTCCGCGAAGGTTCGCCGACGAATTCTCTCGGCTTATTCCTCCTCCCAACCATTTTTCCTTTCTTTCCTCCGAGCTTTCTCATTCATTTTCTTATCTCCCATATATATATGGAACATTCCACATCAAACCGACCAATCAACCCAACCCAACCCAATTAAAAGTAATCCAAGTTTTAAAAAACATATTTTAAGTTGAAAACTGACGAAAACATATGAAAATTGATTTCGATATTTTTTTTTGTATTTTTTTCATGAAATTACAACTCAAGACGAAAAAAAATGATCTTTTATCTTATTTTGATATCTCCGTTTTTCAAAAAGTTACGAGTATTTAAAACAAAATTGTGTGAAAATTTCAAAAATTTATTGTGGCAAGAAGAGTTGAGTAAAAAATCTTTTAAAATTCTGAAAGATTGCTTTCAGTACGTACAAAAAAATAGAAAATTTTCAACAAAATTGAAAATGTCATGGATTGGTCGGTTTCGTAAGGAATACCTCATATATATGTGTTTCCTATCACTTCAACGACGTTTTGTCGGTGATCCCCTTCGATTTTTTTAATTTTTTAATATGTTATTATACATGCAAAAAGAAGTATCCATGTAAATTTTTAGCTCTATCTTGAACCATACCGAAGTTATTGATTTTATTGATTGATTTAATATTCTTAAAATAATCATAACTTCTACAATAAGAAAGATATTCTAATCTGTTGCGAGGTCACTTTTTTTTTGTTTTTCAATGTACTTTTTGAACAAAATATCGAAAATTAAAAGAAAAAAAATTTAATATTTTTTTAACTGTTTTAAGCTAAAAAATTGAATTTTTTTTCAACGAGACGCCTTCGATTAAAAAAAAAATGATAAAATTCTACGTAAAAAATATTTTTTTTGAGATTTTACTGAAGATGGGATTGAAATAACTTCTTATGAAAAAAAAAAATTGATTTTTTCGTAATTTTGATATTTTTTTCTTCTATGACTAGAATAGTCCTTTGTAAATTATAACAATTAACATTAAGAATTACAATTCAAAGACGTTTTGCACTTTATTCAATTTTTTTCATAAAAATTGTAATTCTTAATGTTAATTATTATAATTTACAAAGGAAATATGTGTGAGAAGTTAAATTGTTTATTTTAACATCATTGAAATCAACTATTGTAGTCATAGAAAGAAAAAAGATCAAAATTACAAAAAAAAATCGATTTTTTTTTTTTAATAAGAAGTTATTTGAATTCCATCTTCAGTAAAATCTCGAAAATTTTGTTTTTTACGTAAAATTGTATAATTTTTTTTTTATTCGAAGGGGTTCCATTGAAAGAAAATCATTTTTTTTAGCTTCAAGCAGCCAAAAAGACATTACATTTTTTTCGATATTTTTTTCAAAAAGTACATTGAAAAACGAAAAAATGACTTCTTAGCAAGTTAGAATATCTTGGTTATTGTAGAAGTTATGATTTATTTTAAGAATATTTTTTCATAAATCAATAACTTCGGGATAGAGAGCTAAAAATTTACATGGATGCTTCTTTTTGCGTGTATAATAAACATATTAAAAAATAAAAATAAATCGAAGGGGGTCACCGACAAAACGTCGTTGAATTGACATAGAATGACTCATACATACAATCGTTTCGAACTACACCAAACCCAAACCCAAGCCAGCAATTTTGTATACACTCGTACATTCCTTCGCCGCAAGCTCTCTTTTCATTCATTTACTTCTTCGACTCTTTTTTTCCAACTTGGCCACCGATTTACTTCGCCGACTCTGCTCAGCCCATCCCAGATCGATCCCACTTGATCACCCATTTTCTTCACTCGAATTTCTCTCTCAGACTGCATTTCGACAAGGTTTTTCCTTGCTATTCTCGTTCCTACTCCCTCTCCAATGGATATAATCTTGAGAGCTTTTTTATTTCCACGCGACGTGTTTATCTCTGGGTAAAATTGTTCGTAAATATCTGAAAACGGTTTTAAGCAGCTTTCCCTCTGAGTATGTGCTCGCGGGAAAGAAGAGGAAGTGGAAAAGGTAAAAGGACAATATTTTCACGACGTCGGTCCTCGACGTCGCCGTCGTCGTCGTCGTCATCGTCGTCGTCGTCGTCCTCAAAATCCTCGACGCTCACAACATCATAATGGCTTCAACCTATCTTCCCTCTTTTCCCTTTTCGCCTCTCACGCGGTTTTCCCGCCATAGTTGGGTCAGAAATTCCCTCGAGACATTTCAAGTGCATCAACTCTTTCGCATTCTCTGTTTCTCTGTATCACAACGCTCGAAATGACCTGGAAGATCATTCTCGTTTCAATGAAAAATTCCTGGTCAACGCGAGACAAACGAGAGCTGGGTATTTTTCCTCTATACTCGCTTAAATTAGCACTTTGCGACATGAAAAAGTATATAAATATAAAATGAGAAACGGAGAAAAATATTAATGTATCTAAGTTATCAGAGTGGCTTTAATTCAAAGCTCTCGTAATTACAAATTAAATTTCAATTTACCAGGGGACGCTTTGCGAAAATATCTCATTGAAATATCTCATTCCGGAAGTTACGTTACTTTCCTCGTCGCCTGGAGTAACGTGGATTCCAGTGTGGAAAATCGAGATGCTGCATAAAATATCTCCATTCCCACATGGAAATAAAATATATCAGCAAATATTACGGAAAATATATTTTCGGATATATTAAGTATATTTTGTCCTAAAATGTATGTATTACAAATATGATTTTAGGTATATTTTTAATCTATTTAAAAATATTACAATATAAATATAAAAAATGTATTGAAGATATATACTAAATATATCAAACGAAAACATTGAATGTATGTTTAATATATTTCAGATGTACTTTCCGGTGTATTTGAAACTATACACAATATATATATATGAAAAATATTGAAGATAAACACTAAATATATCAAACAAACACATTGGATATATGTTTTACCTATTTTAGATACAACTTTGATTGATGTTTAAATATATACAATGTAAATGTAAAATACATAGTCAAGATATATACTAATTATATCAAACATATATATTGAGTGCATGTTCTATATATTTTAGATACATTTTTAATTAGTGTTTAAATATACACAATATATATGTAAAAAATATATTTAAGATATATACTAAATGCATAAAAAATATATATTGAGTGTACGTTTTATATATTTTCGATATAATTTTAATATATGTTGACATATACACAATATATGTTTTTACATATATCAAAAATATATTTTTATGCACAATAATCATATATCTAAAATATATTTAATATATATCTGATATATATTTTAGATACATCTAAAATGTACTTAGAATATATAATGTACACTTCAAATATATTTTAAATATATTTTTACGTATATCGAAAAATATATTTTCCGGTATATTATATTTCCGTGTGGGTTTGGTCGTACAGTCACCGTTTCTCGTTACTAAACAATTAAATAGATCTACTCAGGGGAGGCTGGGGCACAACGGCCCCCCTCTAAAAAAAAACTCTGCAAATTGGACATTTGCACATTGCTTCCTCATTTTTATTCATAGTTCACACAGCTTCCTTTTTCACAAAGTATGGCGATCAAATTTAGCTATCTCATGAAGGAAACTTTGTTAACTACCGAAAAACATGAGTAATCAATGTGCAAATTTGGCAAATTTGTTCAATCCACTTCTTGCCAGATTTGATTTTTGCCAAATCCAATAGCGAACAACCTTGATCACCATTGTAAGTGTGTACAAAATTTCAATACATAATCTCGCAAATAGCCGAACATAGAGTACGCTATTAAAAAAAAGAAAATTCGATAAAATTTTAATCATTCAATCGATTTTCACCAAATTTAATAACGAACATCCTCGATAGCTATATTAGCTCTGTGCAAAGTTTCAGTGCAATATCTTAAAAATTGCACTAGAGCGTTTACGCTATTTTTCAAAAAATTAAAAATTTCATAAATCTTTAATCCCTCGATGGATTTTCGCCAAATTCAATAGCGAACAACCTTGACAGATTTACCAGTTCCTTACAAAGTTTCACTGAAATATCTTGAAAATTGTGCAAGTTAGAGCGTTTACGCTATTTTTCGAACAATTCAAAATTTGATAAAAACTTATATAATCTTTCAATCGATTTTTGTCAAATGCAATACCAAACAACCTTAATAGCTATACGAATTCTGTAGATAGTTATAGTGCAATATCTTGAAAATTACAGAAGTTAGAGCGTTTACGCCATTGTTGCAAAAAAGAAAAAAGTTGATCAAATCTGAACACCCGTTAGAATTAAAACAAATTTTTTTCATAATGAAGGGCAATTCGTGCTGGACAAGTGTGCAAAATTTCAGCTTGATATCTCGAAGCGTTCATAAGTTATTAATTAATTATTAATTATTTACATTAATTAATTATTAATTATTTACATTCATTAATTATTAATTATTTACATTAATTAATTATTAATTATTTACATTAATTAATTATTAATTATTTACATTAATTAATTATTAATTATTTACATCAGAAACTCAGGATACATACACACACACACACATCCATCCGGACATTTTTTCTAAATATGACTTCTCGCATTTTGGGACATTTTTAATACATTGGCATGAAAATCTCGAAAAAAAAATACAGGAAAACAAAGCTCTCTCTATGAAGAAGCAAAATGATAAATTTTTTTTTTAATCTTAAAAAATTGTTTTCCATAAATCATAATTAATGGTATTGTTGATTTGTTTATCAGAAAAAAATCTATAGATTAATTCAAAATTTGTTAGATACTGAAAGGCTTCTACGTTTTTCAACTATTATTTTTTTTAACCCCAACAAAAGTTTTTTAATTTTCTAGATAGTAGATAATTTTGTTTTCTTCTGAAAATTTTTCAATTTTGTTAAAAATACATTTTTTTTTCAAATTTTATTGACACTCCATTTTATTCCGCATGCATTGAGCCGAAAAATGGATGAATACATTAAATTAATTAAATTCATCATAATTAAAAACAAAAAAAAACAAAAAAAATCTGACTTAATTTTTTAGGGTGGCCCATTATGCCCCAGGTTTCGCGGATCAGCCTAAGAATGAGTGGATACATCAAATTTATGATAACTTGACAAGAAACCAAATTTTTTTTTACCAAATTTTTAAGGGAGCGGCCACCGTGCCCCAGTCTCCCCTATTTTCTTTTTTCTCGCCGATAAACAGCAAAATGTATGAAATCTCCGTTTCACTCTCGGTTTATGGGTGTTTTTTTTTTGCCTCGTGAACCATTAAAAATGGGTGTGTCATTCGGGATATGGAATATCACCGTTGGGAATACTGCGGAATTTTTATAACACGTATAAAAGAGGGGAAAACAGGGAGTTCGATACAAGGCGTTTTCCTAAGTTACGAGATGAAGCTTTTTCGCCTGTAAACATATACACGAACACGCATACACGAAATATATATGTAAATACATAAACGTATATAGATATACGAGAATATGGTCCAGGTGGAACGTATATGAAGCATTCCACACCAAGTGGGCCACTAAAAAATCGTGTGATCTCAAAATATCATGGAACATTTTTTTAAAGGTTATTCGAGTGTCAAAAGCAAGCAGGATTTTTTTCAGATTTTTAAATCTGATTTTTCACTCTCAATTTGGATACGAATGTTGTTATTTATTTTTTTTCGATTCATTTTACACGCGAAACGAACCATTGCACAAAAAAAACACCTCTACATAAAATTTAGGTTTTCGAATATACTTTATAATCTCATCTTTTTTGAAGCTGTCCAGAATTCTTTTCGTGTATTTTTCAGCGAAACAAGGCAATCATTTTTTTTTCGTTGAGTTCGCTTTTTTCAATTTTTCTACAACTTCGAGAGAACTTTTGTTGATTTCACAACGAACCACAGAAAAATTGGCATGATGGAGAATCCATATCTTCCAAGTATTTTCTGAGGTTAACTGATGAAAACACTCGCGACTTAAGACATATATTCGATGTTATCCAACGCCCCCATTAAATTTATTAAAAAAACATTGAACATACATTATTTACCGTGCTTCAGCGTGGGGTTGAAGTCAAAAGTTGGGACCTCACAAAATACTTTGGTATTTCCGAACAATAAACGAATTAATCATACATTGACCCCACGCTGATATACGGTAAATAACATATGTTCAATGTTTTTTCAATAAATTTAATGGGGGCGTTGGACAACATCGAATATTTGTCGTAAGTCGCAAGTGTTTTCATCAGTTAACCTCAGAAAACACTTGGAAGATATGAATTCTCCATCATGCCAATTTTTCTGTGATTTTTTGTGAAATCAACGAAAGTTCTCTCGAACTTGTAGGAAAATTGGAAATGGCGAACTCAACGAAAAAAAATATGATTGCCTTGTTTCGCTGAAAAATACACGAAAAGGATTCTGGGAAGCTTCAAAAAAGATGAGATTACAAAGTATAATGGAAAACCTAAATTTTATGTAGAGGTGTTTTTTTGTGTGCAATGGATCGTTTCGCATGTAAAATGAATCGAAAAAAAAAATAACAACATTCGTATGAAAATTGGGGGTGTAAAATCAGATTTAAAAATCTGAAAAAAATCCTGCTTGCTTTTGACACTCGAATAACCTTTCAAAAAATGTTTCATAATATTTTGAGATCGCACGATTTCGTAGTGGCCCATTTGGTGTGTAATGCTTCATATGTATCCTCGAGAGACGTATATGCACATAAGAATGAGGAATGTATGAAGTGAACGAGTGACAGCAAGAGTCGTCTATCCCGTTGCACAGCAAAAATATAGGGGATGAAAACGTTTTTATTACAGGGATGTATGCATAAAAAGCGACTATATATCCTCTGAGGATTATCCGCTGTGTGCTTGCACGTGTAAAAAGGACAAACGAAAAGTCGACAAGACGTGCAGAGGACTTACATTCCAAGGACTAACAAATTTCGAGGCTTTTATTTTGTACATACTAAAATGCTAGGATAGAGTACCGATAACAGCTGATTACAGTCACGTTTAGATCCTGATAATAATGTCATTACAGCCTGGAAAAGCTCTTGATAGAGATCTTATTACAGCTGGATGAGGTCCTGATAACGAGATTTACATCACCTTGACAAGGTCCTAACAAGAGCCTCAGAAAAGATTTCCATAAAAGCTCGAAAAACGTTCGCAGATTTAATGGTCGAAATTATCTTCTAAGCGAAACATTTTGGTTTTATTTTCGTGGCTCTGTGAAAGAGAAAACATTGTTGTAAAGCTCAATGTTGTTGGGAATATTCTTGGAATGTTACGAAAAAATCTCAAGTTGAAATTAAATTTTTAGAGCGTCTTTCTAAAATAGATCTCTTCAGATTTGTTTTTGATGTACTGAATATTTTTTTTTACTTTCTTCAGACGAAGAAGAGCATTCTTTGAATGAGAGTTCATTTCCCGATGCAGTCTTTTTTTGATTGAAGAAAATAGAGGGTTTTTTTGACGCCAATAATCGATACTCTTACTTTTCCCCAAATCAATTGTTCGATAAATCCTGAATCGAATGACTGATTCATCAAAGCAATTCATGAATTTCTCTGAATTTTTTATTATCGATGATCCGTCCCGTAGTAAAAAACTCCATTGAATCGCCAATGGCAACCAATGGTCCTCATACGACTCCATTGGACGATGAATGGGGACCCATTGAGATTTCCGCATTTGTCAATGGCGTACAGGGCTGACCATTTATCAGTGAATGGGTATCCATTGAACATCAAATGCGGATGAATCGAATGATCATCATTACTCAATGATGCTCATTGGAAAGCCAATGCGGATGAATCGAATGATCATCATTACTCAATTATGCTCATTGGAAAGCCAATGCGGATGTATCGAGCGATCAGCATTGCCCAATGGTGCCCATTGGAAGCTAAATGCTGATGAACGAAATGATCCGCTTTACCCAATGATGTCCATTGGAAAGTCAATGTGGATGAATTTAAAGATCAGCATTTCCCACAGATGTTCATTGGAACCCAATCGTCATCTGAATACACTTAAAATCTATTTTCTCAATTCTGAACTTCAATAATTTCTATTAAATGTAATAATATATATAATGCGTATATAATTATTGGTCGTTATGCTAATATTAGCATTATGATTAACCTTACTTACTGATAACTTACATCATTTGATTATTTAATGCGTAATTCCATGTATATATAGCAATCATATAAAAGAATCTCCATTGATGATCCCATTTATTCCCCATTGCCCACAAAAACCAATGGAGGTGTATAGCGAATTAACTAGAGAGATTGTCCCCATTGAATCCTCATAGGATAATCCCCATTCCGTTTCAAATGAGGAATTCAATGGCGAAAATGTCCTTAGACAATTCGGCATTCATATCCATTGGTTTTGTGGGCAATGGGGAATGAGTGGCGAACAGCAATGAAGATTCTTTCGTATAGTAAAAACTTCATTCATCGCCATTGAAAAATCCCCATTCATTCCCCATTGCCAAAATAACCAATGGGGATGAATGCCGAATTGCCTAAGGGGATTGTCTCCATTGAATCCCCATTAGATAATCCCCATTCCGTTTCAAATGGGGAATTCAATGGCGAAAATCCCCTTAGGCAATTCGGCATTCATCTCCATTGGTTATTTCGGCAATGGGGAATGAATGGGGATTTTTCAATGGCGACGAATGGAGTTTTTTACTACGGGGTTTCCCAGTGATTATTGCTTGAATAAAAAAAAAACCTCTGAAAAGCGACTTCTTCGACAATTGTAAATTTGTCTGCAATGAAAAATGTTAAAGATACTCGCCATCACACTCTTTTGAATTCAAATTCATTGAAAATACTTTATACGTTTTCTCACCAGAATTCCCTGGAAATTTCGATATTTTTTTTTCGCTTTCAATTCAACAGACTTATATTTTATAATAAAAGATAAAAAAGGAAATTTTATTTTTGACAGACAATCTATTTTAAATAAACTTATTTTATTTATAAATAAAGATAAACGGTTTTTTTTATTTTATTTTTTTCTCGTTCATAGATATGAATTCACAATTATTTCATATGTGTGTGAGATTTTTTTGAAGCCAAAAACTTGGATTTCATTCGTTAAAAAACGCCTCGGAAAATGCAAAAACTACATATCCTCATTAAAACCCGGATTAAATGTGCGATTATTCAAGTTTTTTTTACTAAAATTGAAAACAATTTTACGAAAAGTGAAAACAATCAAATCTTAGAGACTGATTTTATTACGAGTCGACGATTATACTTTAATGGATTATACGCAGTCAGGAGACCGAAAAGAAGCGATTCTTCACGAAATTTTTCTGGGAAGAAATTTTAATTTACTAACGTACAAATTTATCTACATATTTTTATAACTTTGAACTTTATTATGAAATTTTTATTTTTTAAAAATAATGATTTTCGAACCCGCTGTATCTCTGGATTAGATAATAAAAAATCGAAAAATAAAAACGAATTCGTTAAAATAAGGTATAAATCTAATATTGAATCGAGGGACTAAGCAAAATATTAATAATTAACAGAATGACGGGTTCTCCAAAAAAAAAAATCGATTTTTGATGAAAATTTTTGCCTTAAATTGTTTATAAAATGAAAAAGATTTATCGGTAAAAAAAAATCTTTGATTAATTATTAAAAATTATATTTACAAAACTTGTGTAAAAATTTGAGACTGATCGGTTATGCCATTTCTGAGAAATTTTGCTTATCGAATTTGAAAACACAGTTTTGAGAAAACGGTGATCAAAGTTTCAAAAGCACTTAATGAAATTAAATTTTCTGTGTATACGAATAGATGTACATTAAGAAAATGAAATTTTAAAAAATCGATTTTTGAAAATCCTGACGGCGTAAAACTCTTCAACATGGAAAAAATAACGTCATTTCGTACACTTCACATCACTCCTCATTTTCAGATCTCTCGCTGTCCTAGATTTCACAAAACGTCGAGCCTAGACCCACATATTCTCGGATAATGTATTTTTTATTTTTATCCCGGCACTTTGTTCTATTGCTGCCGCGTTCTGGAAAGTTGAGAGAAAATTTTTTTTTCCTAAATTTGAAACTATGCATGCACCTTCCAAATTGAGACCAAGGTGCGCGAGATGTAATAAATTATAACGTGGAATTACGTGCTCAAGTATGCGCAAGTTTCTTCGGTGAGATGAATTTTGCAGCATCACTCGTCATAATTGTAGTTTATGCTAAGCAAGGGAGAGATAAAACGAATGTTTTGTCTAGAAAAGGTGGAAAGGAGACATTTTTATATCTCTCGAGCGATGCGCAATATTTATTGTATACAAAATGGAAGCCATCAAATTTTGCTTAGAGCTGCACTGAGAAAACAGTTTATTTGTAGTAAAGAAATATATTCAGTTGGCACTTCAAAATTTTATTAAGAAATATTCGTGTTCTCATGACAAAACTTTATTTGTATGAAAATAATTTATTAACTGTTAAAAAATATTTATTTCGCCATATCCAACTTTCCATTTGTTAACAGTTAACAAATCCTGGTACATAGAAATATATTGTTTTCTCAGTGATGCTTTTATTTTCATGCAATACGATGAAATTAAAATTCTCATTGACGCTGAAGAATATTGAAATTTCTCGCAATATAAAATTTTTTGTTGTACAAATAACTGTAATTGGATCGAAGCTGATTGAAATTCCGTCCAAACAAATTAATTTTATTTGTGTATACAAAATTACAAAAATTTATTTTACCGTGTGGAAATGAAACTTTGACATCAGCTGGAGCATTATTAATTTTCGTAGCGGTGAAATTCAAAGGGAGACGAAAAAGTAGACTGGACGAATAATATTCTCAGCCATAAGTAGATACATGGTAAAAGTAGAAAGAACGTGCGTGTAAATCCCAAGGTTACGAAATTTTTAATGAAAAAGTAATGCATTGAACATTACTTTTTTAATGACAAATGGAAATAATTTTCATTAACCATTACATGTTAATGGTTAATGTAAATTATTTCTATGAACCATTAAATATAAATGGTTAATGTAAATTATTAATTATTTACACTAACCATTTAATTATTAATGGAAATAATTTCCATTAACCATTAACACTTAATGGTTAATGAAAATAATTTACATCAACCATTAACATTTAATGATTAATGGAAATAAATTCCATTAACCATTAAATGTTAATGGTTAGTGAAAATAAGAGCTAATGGTCATTAAAAGTGTAAATGCAGTTAAAAAAAGTAATCTATTATTTGCAACCCTGGTAAATCCAGAAAAATGTGGCATAATCAACTTTATTAATTTTGTGTTGTTAAAATAAATGTAATTGGACCAAATCTTATCAAAATTCCGTCCAGGCAAATGAATTTTGTTTCTGTATGCAAAATTACAAAAATATATTGTACCGTGTGGAAATGAAACTTTGACATTCGCTGGAGTATTATTAAGGATGTTGAGTCCCTATGAAACTTTTTAATGTTAATTGTTCAATAAATAGCTTCTTAATCGTCGTGAAATTTTTACGCGCCCTCCTGAATACTTCATGTAAAAACATACCAAGTTTTCAGAATTCTATCATCATTACTTCAACCTCCTGAAGGGTTAAAGTAAAAAATTATGAGAAAATTCTGACAATTTGGTATGTTTTTGTATGAAGTATTTAAGAGGTCGTGTAAAAATTTCACGAAGATTAGGAAGCTCGTTATTAAAAAATTAACATTTTGTTAAGAACAATTTCTTAAACAAATAAAAAAAATATTGTAGGTATTACAAAAATGAGAGGTCAAAAAAAAGACTTATCGCAAAGTTACATCATTTTCCATAAGACTACATTTAATTTCCCAATGTTGATTGTTCGATAACGAGCTTCCTAATCGTCGTGAAATTTTTACACGACCTCTTAAATAATTCATCCAAAAACATACCAAATTTTCTTATCATTTGCGATTTGGGACTCAACATCCTTAATTCTCGTAGCAGTGAAATTCAAAGGGAGGAGTCGAAAAAGTAGTCTAGACGAATAATATTCTCAGCCATAAGTATATAATACATGGTAAAAGTAGAAAGAACGTGCGTGTAAATCCAGAAAAATGTGGCGCGATCCACTTTATTAAATAGTTCGGAGCTCGTGGGAAAAAAATGACGGAATTTCGGTCGCAGACGCGAGAAATGATAAATCTAATCCCAGGAGCAAGAATAACGTTGATAAATCTCGCGATTGTATCAAGTGTGCACAATTTTTCCGGTCACTTTGCATAACCATCTTAACCCTTCGTCTGTAAATGATTTTTTAGCACCCGCGGTCTGTAAACCTGGGTCGTTCGCGTCCGGCCATTTTTTTGTGGGGTTGATGAACTCGGAAAAATTTAATAAAATTTGAGCTGCTGTTCGAAACCTTTAACTTGATATAACAACTATAAAATTTGTGAAAAATTTATTTTCACATGTATTTTGTATTAACAAAATGGAGCAACTCCGTAAAGAATCAGGAGTTTGCTTAAAAAATCATAACTTTTCGAAAAATTGAGATATCTTAATGTACTTTACAGCAAATTGAAGCTGAATCATGCACCTTTGAGGAAAAAAATATTAGATTCTATTCTTGTAATATTAAATGCTTGAGTTCGGTGGGTAAAATGGGCAGTATATCCTGTATTGATATGAACGCATTTTATGATCGAAAAACATTTTTTTCTTATAATCTGTATTATTTCCAACTTATAATTGTTAATTCTACTGTTATAAACAAAATTGTACATTTTTAAATGAAATTATTATTACTGTACCGTACTACCCGCTCAACTGACGATGTTCCATTTTGTACTGACACTCAGAAAAATATACGTAATTTAGGAACAATTTTTTTTCTAATTCTTCAGCTTCATTACGCCCAAAAAAAAACACATTAAAATGAAAATAACATTTTCGCGTACCTGCGATTTTCGGCAAACGCTGGCTGTAAACGTGGGTCATTTATGTCCAACCCAAATTTTGTCCGCTCGCTGTGACGGTTCAATGGCAGCTGGGGCCTTGCATTTTCGGTGTCAAGTCCCTCCCATATGTAAGTTTTTTAGGTGTTTTTTTATAAACAATTTTGGATAGGACAAAAATGACCCAGGTTTACAGACGAAGGATTGACTAGACTCAGACCATAGAAGGATACGTGGACATTGTTCCGGCAAAGAGCTTAAATCTCTCTCACTCAAAAAAAATAACATTTGTACATTTTACATCGAGAGGCCAAGAGCAAAAGGGTCACGCGCACAGTAAAAAGTTTCCATGCGCAACGAGATCGTCGTGTGCAAACTCAACTTGGCTGAGAGAGAGAGAGCGAGAGAGAGAGTACAGGAGTTAGCGGGAAAGAGGACCGAGCCGGAAGTGCCGGAAGAAGCACAGCGAGGAAAGCGTCAGCGCGACGTTAAAAGGTAAAAGGATGAACAAGCATTTGGCGTATATATTGCCAAGAGAGAGAGAGAGAGAGAGAGAAAAGATGAAAGACGAAAGAAGAATGAAGAAGTTGAGAAGAAAAATCCGAGAGATGAGAGAGGAGACTGCGCGACAAAAGCAAAGAAAGGAAAATGGGAAAAGACGACGCGGTCCGCCTCTTCATAGCGTTGCGGAAAGAGAGTCACAGGCTTTCTGCGAAAGTCGGCCATGGGTTTCTGTTTAACTTTCAACATTTTCAAAACTACACACGAAACTGCGCCTCCCCTTTATTATCCTTTCGGTTTATTTGCCGTCCTCAAATTGCATAAAAGCGCTAAGCCGTCTTCGCCCGGACGTTCAATCAGGGCTAATTGAAGCTTGTTAATTTCGGCACTCCTGAGAAATTCAGTTTCTCGCCAGAGAGAGCCACAAATCGTTTATACAAAGAAAAGCATGTTTCTAACTTGTGCAATCTGAGCATTTGTATCCTGGCAAGGAGGAAGATTGACTTTTTCTGAAAAAAAAATGGTGAAAATGGTACATTTTGTGCTCTGTACAGAAGTTGGTCGATTGGCCAAAAATATTTTTCCGAAAATTTCCAGTTATTGGCAGTTTCTGACATGATCAGAAAAAATGTTTCATATTTCCAGGAAAATCATGAAACATAGCAGCATCGTTTATTACTGACCTTCGATCGATGAATGGAATACGAGGACATGAATGTTTTGGGGGAAGTCTTGAAATGGCAACAATGACCATGTAGAAAATAAATGCAAATTTGAGAACTTGATTCCCGAATTGATTTGAATGAATGGGAATGTTTGTTAATCATTGATTTTTGTGTTAATTAAAATTTGGACAAAAGAAAACTAGTACGTCTCCAGATCAGAATACAAATAAACTTTGCTTTGCAGATCAGAAACAAATAAAATTTGCTTGAAACAAATAAAATTTCTTATTTAAATATGGGCCTAATACGGTTATATTAGTATCGAATATTTGGATTTATTTAAATTCAAGTTCACTATTTCTTAGCTTCTTTTATTTGGCCCTAATGAAATATTTATTTGCCTGCAATAAATAAGTTATTTGCTTCAAATAAGAATGTATTTGATAGTGATAAAAAATTTATTTAAAAATGCTCTTATTGAATTTATATTAGTTGCCACTAATAATTGTTTATTTGTTACAAATAAAGAATTTATTTGGTCATGACCATCTGTTCCATGACCACCCATAACCTAAAAATTTGGGACTCACGATTAATATGGGAATATGGGAATAATATGGGAAATTAGGGAATTTTGATTAATATGGGAATATACGAGATCATCCTATTTTTGGGTGTGAATAACTTTTTTGGCCAATCAGTCTTGGTTGTTTGATCACTCATGTGAATCATGCGTGTTAACAACCTATTGACTTTTGAAGATGTCGATATATTCTTCGAGCCCCGAATCGCAAAGAAAATCTCGCGTTTCCTCGTCCACATCACAATATTTCACTAAAATCACAAAATCACGTACAAACGGAAACACGTACATAAGGTAAATGTCCCAATACCCGACCACGTCCCAGTACTCGACCACTTGAATTAAGAGAAATCTTAAACTGTGAATTGATTTAATATCCAGGATCATAATCTACGTATACGACACTACTTTTAATAGTTCAAGAATCGTCTGTAATTTAATTTTGGATAAATATGACAGCACGCGTACTATTCGGGGCACGGAAGCCATTGTCTAAGCTGAAGTACTAAGGAATCGCGATATCTTATTGAAGCTATTTCGAAGTCGTTTTTATTGTTTTCGAACTGAGCCTTAGCTGTTTTTATTCGGAAAGATACCACTAATTTGATCATGTTGTCTCGATTAGCCAAAAATGCGTTTTAAGTACTTAATTTTCATGTCCGGTTATTGGTACATACGAAATGTATCTTGTACCGATAACCGACCATGTGTCCGGATATCGGTACTTGCTCGCGACTATGTTCAGTCCCAGTAACCGGACATCCGCTGACATGTATATTATTCGTGCATAACCTCAAAATTTCGTTGACACATTCTCCGAGCAGCGACGCATCTTTCTCAATTCACCCCCTCCCTTCCCCCCTCCCCTCCCCTCCCTTCCCCCCACCATAGAGATGAGTGGTCGGTTATAGGGTCATAATGTGTGGTCGGATATTGGGTCATATAGAAAAACGGGTGTTCGGGTACTGGTACATTTACATTTCTCAGTATTTTCGGTTATTATGAATAAACAACTAATTATAGCAACAACTATACCCTGTGTTTTGGAAACTAGAGACTTCAAGTATTCCAATAGTCATAGTTGTTATAGAAAATAGTTTATTTTTGAACGCGAAAAACAAGTTAACTTTTTTGTCGCCTCTTAGATCTCCGGGTATTGGGACATTTACCTTATGACTAAATGGCATGATCAAGTAAAATCTTCGTCACTACTAATAATCGTTATTAATTCTAAATACAATTTTCGCAAATATGTGAATTTATTTGATTCTAATGAATTTTTCCTATGGGTGTATCGACTTTGCCTCGTAGAATGGTCCTCGACGATTTACCAGAGTCCGCGTATAATCCACAAATTTCGTGATCCCCAAAGTACGTCCTCCCCCCCAACCCAATGCAATTCGTAACGTCGGATATTAATTTTCTCCTTCGATGATCGTTAATCGAAGATTCGCGAGCAGCGCTATTAGATCGAGCACTCGAGAATCAAGAGGAAGTGCGAGAGAGGGAAGGAGAGACTGGGCAAGCCGGGACGAGTGTGATCGAGAGAAGCGAATCACTCGACCGGATATCGATGGGATATCGTCCCTCGGCCATTGAAGTGAGATCCCAGCGGCCAAATCGTATCGCAAAAGTGAAATCTCGACTGGCTTTAACGTTTGATACATGTATAATTCACAGTATCGCGAAGCGCGGCACAATTAATTTTCTTTCTCCTCGCCTATTATCCATTAACGCTCGCAAAAACCTGACTGTTCACTCTCTCGTCGAAAACCCCTTTCGCTTGACGAATGGTACTTAAGTTTACAATTTCATCAGCGGCCATTTTGTCGTGATCCGGAAAGTGAACAAAAAAAAACATATAGTAGTCACAAATCGGCTGACAATGAGCGTATCGAAATATATCTGAAGATACTTCCAATGAAATAGCGCTCAATGAGCTTAAGGGGTTAGGCCACTCTACAGACCAAAAAAAGAGCAGATTTCGTGATTTTTCTCGGCGAAACTATTTAATAAATCGGATTTGCAAAAAAGGTCCGGAACGATTTTTTTTATGTCATTTCGCCGGAAGTCAACGTAAACTATTTTAACAAACGGCATTTTAAAGAGGAAGAATTCGGCTTCGTTTCCTGTTTTTTGAAATTATTTTTAAAATTTGTTTTTAGATTTGGACTCTATTTTGAAAACAACTGTTTTTCGCCTTTTTCCCCTCTCTTCAGGTGCACCCATCTTCTAGAGAAATTTTTTTTAATACATTTTTACGATTGGATTCATAATGGGGAAGGTTTGAGCTTCAATTTCCTTTTATTAAATTTGAACAATTTTTTTTCAAAGGCATTTTGTGTTTTGTGGAAAAGAGGAAATTTGAAAAATCCCGTATCACACGATAACAAAGAGGATTCATGAAAAACTTCAAGATAGCAAGAAGTTGCGTCTGTTTCCGTTGAGTTCAGAGAAATTTTTTCAGATTTTTTTCCAATTTTTTTTCTTCTCATTTTTTGGGTGGATCTCAGATCATTCAATTGCCATAATTCGAGAACTATGCGATTATTGACAAAATTTCAAGAGGGGAAAGTACTTTATTTTACCATTTTCAACACAATGGATTTTTTTCACATTCTTTTCCCAATTTTTTCCCCTCCATTTTCAATCGGAAAAAAAAATTTTAGAAACAAGAATCTGAAAAAATGTCTCCGAATTCAACAAAAACAGACGCAACTTTTTACTATCTTGAAGTTTTTCATGAATCCTCTTTGTTTTCTTGTTATAGGGGATTTTTCAAATTTCCTCTTTTTTCACAAAAAACAGAATAACTTTGGAAAAAAAACGCTCAAAGTTAAAAAAAAACGAAATTGAAGCTCACACTTTCTCCTTTACGAATGCAATCGAAAAAATGTATTAAAAAAATTTTGTCTAGAAGATGGGTATACCAGAAGAGAGGGGCAACAATGCGAAAAACAGATGTTTTCAAAATAGAGTCGAAATCTAAAAACAAATTGTAGAAAAAAAATTTAAAAACAGGGAAAACAACCGGATTCTTCCCCTCTAAATTGCCGTTTGTTAAATTATTTTACGTTGACTTCCGGCGAAATGGCATAAAGAATGGTTCCAGACCTTTTTTGACGTTTTGTCCAGTAACTTTTCGCCGATAGTGTATGTCACAATGGCGACTGTGCAGCATTTTTCCGATGACGCCTTTATTTCTGGAAGGTTGACGACCGAACCAACAGCTCTTAAAATTTTTTAGTTACGATGAGGCACCAAAGTTTGTTTTATTAAATACAAAAATAGAGTTATAGGAGTACGTATGATTTTTTTGATATGTTATTTTTTGTAAAAATGGTGCATTTCTAAATCAAAAAGTATAAAATGCCATGCGAAAATCGTCAGCAAATTGTTTATAAAAAAGGAACTATGTAATATAATGAAAAAATCATAGAGTGGCCTAACCCCTCAATAAAGAATTTAATACCGCATCACATTGTAAAAATTATCCAGGGCCCGTGAAACAATTACAGTGCACATTGTAAGAATTGAAAAGAACGTAGTATATTTCGCGGTACGTTTTTGATTTTTCACTGAAAATACTGCAATTTCTAAAATAAATTACAGTGTAGTGAAACGTTTCGATATTTGAATAAATTCCAATTTATTCAAATATTGCAATAAACCGTTATTTATTCTCGCTCAGACTCATAACTACGAGGGCTCGTACTTGACTAATTAGTCGTGAGATCAATTAATGAAGCGAATTTAGTTTAACCTCGCACCCATAAAGAGCACGTGCGTCACCGAAATGCAATGGTGATCTGTTAAAAAAATGTAGTCTTCGGTCCATAGGACTGCTCGACCACAGAATGCGGGTGTTCCAACAATTGTATGCCAATTGAGGACGCCGATGTTGATAATACATCGGACCTTATAGGTGCTCGGTGGCTCTCTCGCTGGCGCGAGAGAGCGCGCCGTCCGACGCCATCTAGCGGATCTTGGGCGAAATGAAGAGATCGTGGCCCGCCGCAGGTCGTCCCGTTACAGTGCCACACTGTAAAAATTGAAATTGACGTTGAATATTTTGCGGCGCGCATTTTATTTTTCACTGGGAACACTGCAACTTCTAATTATGTGCTTTGAACATTCTACAGAGACCATTGTAAATTTTACAGTTCAAACACAGTGGATTTCATCGTTTCTGCTTGTTATTTCTACTTCGTCATTTTTTTGCGGTGAACATTGCATTTTTTACAGTGTAAATCAGCATTTATAATGATTTGAAAAGTAGAAACTAAATTAAATCCATTAATTTATAATGGATTCCCAGTAAAACGCCTGAATTACAGTTCTGAACCGTATATTCTGCATTGAGCTCAGTAGTTTTTTAAATATTACACATGAATTGTCACTGATCATTCCCAGCCTACGACTATTCAATCATATTTTTTTGCGTGAAAAAATTATTTCCATTTCAATTAATCGCTACCCAACTACATTGACACTAATGATCTCAAAATGATTCATAATCACAAAAGACTGACAATTATCCTTCTCGTTAAGCTTCGTCCAAAAATCTCTGTCCAGCAAAAAACAATTTGATGCAAAAAACCTAAGTTCCTTCGCGAAACTGCCATCCCGGACGACAGGAGGGAGAAAGAACAAAATATAGCAACTATTATACGACGAGCTTGTCGGGTGTGTGTGTGTGTGTGTGTGTGTGTAGGAAAAACGTACGTGAGGAAAGTTAAGCGAGCCGAAAAGCTGGAGACGAAGCGTCATCAGAGTTGCGGTATACGTTGTAGGGAGTCCTGAATGAGAAAAGCTCAGATGCGAGATTGTAGATGAAAAAGAGTGGAAAGAGGAGAGAAAGAGAGAGAGAGAGAGAGAGAGACAACGGAAAGGCTGTCCGGCAAACTAGCGGATGGCACGCGGTTGCCAACGGACGAAACAACCCGTCCATGGAGTGAGAGGGTTGTTAAAAAAAATTATTAAAAAAAAAAGGGAAAACGAAGAAAAACTGCAAACTCTGCGCCGTCCACGAGCTTTCGGAGTGTCTGAAATGCCGGTGACAGTGTGCTACTCGTGCACTCTCGTTTTAGTTTGCGAATTCGTTTCTAGTTGTCCTTCCCGAGTGTAAAACACACACATACTCACATATATGGTGCCTTATATATGTATATATGCTGATGTGTTCCACAAAGAATGATGCAGAGAGAGAGAGAGAGAGAGAGAGAGAGAGAGAGAGAGAGAGAGAGAGAGAGAGAGAGAGAGAGCGAGAGAGAGAGAGAGAGCGAGAGAGAGAGAGAGAGAGAGAGAGAGAGAGAGCGAGAGAGAGAGAAGGAGAGAGGAAGTGGGTAAACGAGAATGCGGCCTGCAAAAGGGGTTGAAGCAAAAGGGTGGGCCATACCACCCTCGACCGTAGGACGGATGAACGCGAACACCGCGAAAACTACGGAAGCGTTCTCCGACCATTTCTCTCTCTTTTTTTCCTTTCTCATTCCGCCATCATCGCTCCCGACAGTTTTGCATTTCGCTTCGTGGATCAATTCTTTCTTGTCAATGTGATTGAACTTTTTTCCTTGACTATAGGATTCTCCAGACTTAATCGCAACTTATTCGTAACTTAATTTATGAACAGTGATTATGTTGATGGAAAGTTTATCCAAAATAATATCCCTCAATATTAACAATACCATTCTACAAAATTCTACAAAATTTAAACGCGTTTATCTCAGAACTACATTTTTCAAGTTAGCCGAACTCATAACTCAAACAAATATCAACCGATTCATTTGAAATTTCAACTGTACATTCAAAATAACGTTCTCTAAAGCACTACATAGGATTTGTTCATGATGCTGCATAGTTCCTTTTTTATAAACAATTTCCTAACAATTTTCTCATGGCATTTTACACTTTTTGATTTAGAAATGCGCCATTTTTACAAAAAACAACACATCAAAAAAATCCTACGTACTTTCATAGCTATTCTTATATAAAATTGACAAAACTTTGGTGCCTCATCGTAACTCAAAAATTATAAGAGCTGTTGGTTGGGCCGTCGATCTTCCAGAAATAAAGGCGTCATCAGAAAAATGCTGCACAGTCGCCATTTTGACATATATCGTTATGAAAAAATAATTTTACATTGCTAATCAAATATATAATAAAACACCATTTTTGTAAATCCGATTTATTTTATGGTTTCGCTGAGAAAAAAAAACACGAAATATGCCCTTTTTGGTCTGTAGAGTGGCCTAACCCCTTAATAGTGCAGCGGGCATTTCCATTGGCAATTTCAAAACATAAATTACAAGGTCATCAGGATCAAAGCTTTTGCCTCGTATCTGAAAATTCGTTTGAACGAAATTTGCGAAGCGAATGACGTAGCAGGAATCGTATCGAAAATGGACGAATGAAAATGGACGCATAAAATATAAAAATATACGGTTATGCAAAATACTATTTACTTGCCAGAGCCTTCTGCTTACAAAAGACTCACTAATAGTGAACGCTTTACCAGCTCGATAATCATCAATTTTTTTCCATTAGCATAACGCAGCTTCAAATAAAAGCCAACAAGTTTTATGGTCATACCAGATATATATTTTGTTATTTTAGATCATGATTACATTGTTTTTTAATGCAGAATAGAATTGAACTTTGAAGAGAAAGTACACTGCCGTTTCCAAAGAAGCATTTTTCTCGAAACGTCCTCAACTTCTGCAACCAAAAAAGGGATTTTTGTTCTCGTTAGTAAAAATCGTTCCGATATCTTGCCTAGTTATATTTGTCATTGTCATCAAATGAATGTTATCGCATAAAATAATAAGGTTTTCAAATTTTCGCAAAAAAAAAATGGAAAATAAAGTTGACAATCCAAAAAATGGCACGTTTACAACTCTACTATTTATTTAGGTAGGCTTGTAAAATGGAAGAACTGTCGAGTGGCAGAGAAATTTTTTTTTTTTTAGAACTGTTTACTTGGAAACTCGCTTTATGGTAGAAAGATTTTTTAAGAGATTTGTTGTTTGGTGGCGATTTATTCTGGGCGAGAAATAAGTAGTAATGCTATAAATGTGCCAAAAAGCTATTATCACTAAATCTGAATGATTTTCGAGAGAACGCTGTGGAAATGATCAGAAGGACAAAACAAGGCATGTTGAAAAATAGTATCGTACGAAATTTTATTGTACGAGTGCGGAAAGTGCCAGTTTGAGCACGCATAGCGTGCGCAAAGTGTCACTTTACACACCGAGTGCAATAAAATAATATTAGGCTAATAAACAGCGCGCATGAAGCAAAAAGAGACTTACCCGTTCGATCGGTAAAAACGATTTTACTCTTATCACCATTTCCACTATGGACAAGTGCATTTTGGTGGTGGATCGGTCGGATGACTGTACGGCATGTTGAAATATGTTGGTTCAGGTGCAGCCTGGACAGATGCGTCCATCGCCCCAAAGACCATCAGAATAATCGCAGCTACGACCAAAAAAGCGTATTGTGCACCTGGTAGCTTCATTTTTCCTGCTTCTTTCTCGTACTCGATTCGATCACGTTCAAAATACTACGACTTAATGTTTGATTTTTACGATTTGGCTCTGTCTATTTATACAAAAAAAAACGAATGAAAATCGCTTTCTCCTCCAAGCAACTGTAATATATCATAAATGCATATCGCTCGAATGTTGAAATTTATCAATCGAATAGAGTTTACCAATGTCGCAAAGAACTTATAAATTTTCATTTTATAGCCAACGTAAAAAAAAAACTAATGACGTGTCAATGGTTTTCATGATGCATCGATTTTTTTTTATCTCGAGCAAATATTATGAGGTGGCAAAAGCTAACCTACATACTAAATGTGAAGCAAACAAAACAACCATTTGTTTTGTAGCGTTATTTATGAAGTTTTTCACATAAATCTCTTTAGACTTTGAGAAATATGTTTACGAGTATCTTTGATATTTTTTCTTTGAAAAAGACAATCAGTACTTTGCTGTTAACATCAGTGCTTGGAAGCGGATAACCGAAAATGAGAAATTCAAATCGATTTAGTTTTTGTACAAAACAAGCTGATCCTTGAGCGAAGGATTTTCTAAAATATTTATTGAGGGAGAAAGGTAAGTGCAGTAAGAGCGAAAGTGCAGGATTTCGTTTTAAAAAACACTTGATTTTCGTCAGTAAAACTATCGATTTCGAAACTAAAAATCGACGCAAATTAGTCCTACTTTGAAGAACGATTTTTTTCGTATCTTACTAACGCCCGCATTTTAAGTTCTTAAGTTCTATCTTAAGATCGTTCTTATGATAGAACTCCATCTTATCGATCCCTTAAGATAGATTCCATTGAACTCAAGATGGTATTTAAGATCGAACTTGAGTTCCAATTTAAGATGGAACTTAAGTTTGAACTTAAGTGTCATTGTAAGTTCAAACTTCAATGCGAACTTCAGATCGATCTAGACTTCAAACTTAAATTTGATTTGAAGTTTGATCTTGAGTTCCAACTTGAGTTCAATGGGAAGTTTGATCTTGAGTTTGATTTTAAGATCGATCTTAAGGCCGTGTTCTAGTGTAGAAAGCCAAAATTTAGGGATTTTTCAACATGCTATGAAAAAAAAACTAAACATGTTTTTGCATTCATTTTTTCACCACATATTTATTGATTCTTCAATATTCTACAAAAAAAATTGGCGAAAAAAAAATCTAATATCTTGCCAGATACCGTCTGATGAAGTGGGGGTGGGAAAAAACGTCGGTTATTTCCACCTCACTAATTACTGCTATAACTCCGTTAATATTTGGAATTTCTAAATTTCCTTTGGAGGGTACATTCTTGAGACATCAAACACTGAAAATATGCCAAAAAAATAGATTTTTTCAAAATTCTACACTAGAACACGGTCTTAAGATTTAAAAATTCCGTCCTAAGAGCAACTTACAAAACCTGCATGGTGTAGCTTTATGTTGTTGATGTATGGTGTAGCTTTATTTCAACGCGAATAACTCAGTCGATTTTTCTGGAAACAGGTCGAAATTTTGACCGATATTTTCGGAATATTACAGTGTAATAAACCGACGTGACAGTGTAAGCGGATTTTTTAAAAACTGGCCTTTATTAATGCCTCAGTGGTGCTAGAAGCTTCTCCGGTTGATTTTCAGCATGGAAATAGTAAAGTCCGAGTAACGTACAAGCAGTAAAATCGAAATGAAACGAGAATCGTATAAACACAATGCTCACGATAAACTGGAGCTCGGATTTGTGTTATTGAATTTTTACTCATCGAACTGTAACTCTCGGGACGACTATTAGTTTCTACAATAACTGTGGATGGTAATGCAGAATGCTTCAAAAAACACTTTAGCAATGACATTTACTGCTCGAAACGAGAACGTTTTACATTTTTTTAATATTCCGAGCTCGAAGCATAATGATTACAGATTCATATATTTATTTATGCATTTTAATTTAACGAAAGAAGCAATTTAAAATCGTTCGCTGGATGAAATTTATTTCTCAAAGCAACAAAAATTGTGCGAGCATTTTTATTAATAACAACGTAGATTACGTTCGAACTTGCGGAGAGGAAGAAAAAGCGAGCAAGTGATTTTGAAAGGTTGTCAAGGAGCTCATGAAGATCCTGTTGGTTTTGCCGGGTAACAGGGAATTTTCTTATAGCGCGTCCCGTCTCTCATTTTATAGCGGAGTCCTTGATGCCAATAAACAACTCTCTCGGCTACGTTCGCGAAGGTTTCAAAGGGTATATGTTCTTAATTTCCGGCGACCATCTCTCTTGAGCGACCGCGACAAAAACTCCACAGTTTTTCATCTCTCTTACCACTCATTCTCGTATTTTCTTGAAATATGTGGGTCATTCCATGTCAAATCGACCAATGGCTGGAATCGACCCCCCTCAATTTTGATGAAATTTTGTCGTAAGTTTTCTTTTATCATAAAACGAAGTTCTACCGAAGGAAAAAAATTGGATTTTTTTTTTTCGAAAACTCGAAATTTCACTATTTTTGCAATTTTTCAAGTTTATTTTTTTAATATCTCAAAAACTATTATAGTTACGATAAAATCATTCTGGGTTTGTCTCAAAGAGTATACTTGGTGCTACAAAACAAAAAATATTCCGAAACGAAATTTGGAAAAATGATAAATTTGGAGAATTTTGAATTTTCAAAAATCGTGGAAATCAACGATCAACATTAAATTTTTGATTCAGTTTTTTTAATATAACTTGTACTGATCTTAAAAGATCCTGGAATTTTCAGATTTGTCTTTTTTTTTAATATTAATTTTTAAATTTTGGTAAAAAAGTTTTTTTTACCTCTAAGTTAAGTAAAGTTGAGCAATCATGTAATTTGTACTGCTCAAAGTAACAAAATTACATAATTGCACAACTTTACTTAATTTAGAGGTGAACGCAATTTTTTTTTCCGAAAATTGAAAAAAAATTTGAAAAAAACCACCATTTTCAAAATTGCATTATCTTTTGAGATCAGTACACGGAAAAAAATGATCTGTAAAAATTCATGTTCAATATTTAAAAATTACTGAGTTCAAAACAGGTTCAGAATTGTAAATCAGGCGTTTTACTGGGAACCCATTATAAAATAATGAATTTAATAAGATTTCTACTTTCCAAACAATTTTAAATGTTGAATTAAACTGCACAAAGTGCAGTACTTACAGCAAAATGTTCACAGTTTTTTTCGTGGAGACGCTGGTATTATATGAAAAAAAAATTAAATCCAAAATTTAATGTTGATCGGGGTTTTTCACGATTTTAAAAAATGCAAAATTCTCCCAATTCATCAGTTTTCAAATTTTTTTTTTTTTACTATTTTTTTTTTTTGCAGCCCCAAGTGTCTTCTTAAGATGAACCCGGAAGATTTTTTTCGTAACTACAACAGTTTTCCAGATATTTAAAAAATAGACTTGAAAAATTGAAAAAATCGTGAAATTTTGAATTTTGCATAGCATTCGAAAAAAAAAAAGATTTTTTCCTTTGGTAGAACTTCGTTTTATGATAAAAGAAAACTTTTGACCCAATTTCATCGGAATTGAAAGGGGTCGATTCCAGCTATTGGTCGATTTGACATGAAATGACCCATATACATATACATCATCGAGAAAGAAAAAGAATGCTAGAAACATGAAAAGATGCTTTCAGTAAAAAATTGCGAGTAGAAGATAAAATCCGTTTCATCAATTTGATATCACGTCGATGAGATTTTTCATGTCATCAAAAATCATTGATGTGAATTGGATAAAATGAATTAATTCAATTTTGCGGATTTTTCAAATAATGGAATCAAATTAATGGATTTACATCTTCATGTAGTTCTTCCTCCAACAATTGCTCCACATTCTTTTTCACGAAAAAGTTCAGTAAAATTTTTCGCAGTTTCCCCCAAGTCACATTAATTGCTCACAGTGAAATATGCAAATAAAATAACGCAAATTCGAGAGAACACTCATTTTTTCCGGTGTAACGTCGTTGAGAACGATTGTGAATTGCCATTCTGGCACTTTTAATGACGCCTTAACCGACGAAAAAAATCGCACAAGTACACACATATTTAATAAGCATGATCGCTGCAACATGGTAATTTTTATTTTAAAAAATTGCAATTACGAGTTCGTTTAACTATTCGCGTTTATTTTTGAAAATAAACGCGAATACTTCAACGAACTCGTTGTTTCAATTTTCGTGCAGGTTGTTCGCATGAGGTTTTTCGTACTTTGTAAATTCTGCAACGTGCGAAACATATAAAAGTGTGTAAATGTGCACTTCAGTGATTTTTATCGTCGGATAAGGCGTCATTAAAAGTGCCAGAACGGTAATCTCACCATGTGGTGAGATTTTTGTTAATTGTCGCGATACGAGAGACCCAACGTGGACGGAAAATCCATTGCTGGAAATCCCATTCCAATTTACGACTGCGACGAAGGTATAAAGAAAAATCGTTGGATATCGCAGCGTGAAGACAGAGCGAAACTTTGGTATACGTATATGAACGTTCTCCTATTTCCCTATTCGTCGAATATATGCAAAAAATGTTGGGCAGAGTCTTTCGGTGAGATAAACTGCGTCAATACGGGACTCGAAGCAACGACGTTATCCTCTCGTAAATTCTCGGCTGGGATTCGTCTTTTCTGACTGTCGTAAAAGTCGAGATTTCTCCGGCATCTACACAAAAAGTAGCAACCCGCGTCTGGCGCATGTCACCATTATACGATCGTCCACACATATGTTTCGAATGCTGAGAATGAAAAGGGCGTAAGTTTGCCAGTTTGATTCCATGGGTTACGCCGGTTTTTTTTAGCTGAAAATCGATGATTGTAATATCACGTTCCTTCGAATTCACGACGTCACGTGCCGATTATGATAGTCAGCACGAGTGAGCTACCTGGTTTTTTTATTCTTGACGTTTTTTTCCATAATATTCTTCTCCATTGACGAAAAGACGAGAGTAGATAAATGAAACGTTAAAATTTGCATCTAAATTTTTGTACCGCAGCCGTTTCAAGCAGGAAAACACTGGCATGAAACTCCACCGAACATTGCTCTACCTGAATCCATCTTCACCGATATTACGACCAAAGGCCGTCGACAAATTGTAAAAAAGTTGGGTCAAAAACTTGCAGTCGTGACTCCATGTCTGCCCAAATTAATGTCAGAAGCAGATCTCTACCGATTTACAAGTCTATGCAGACGCTTCCCTCTAGAGTTCCCATTCTTCCAGGCTCAAGGTTGCAAGTGCATGGTATTACCATTTTAAGTTACCACGACTTTTTTCACTTTGGACACACGCAAAATGCCGTCGGAATTATTATTTTGACGCGCTGGTTTATATGAAGTGAAAATAATAATCATGCGTTCATCCGAAACATGTTATACACATCCAGATTTTTAAAAATCCATCGGTAACTTATCGACAGACAATAACAATGTTCTAGGTGACATAAACCTTGAACAGGAAATAACAATGTTCTTGGTGACATAAGCCAAGGTCTATGTCACCTAAAACATTGTTATTGTCTGGACCAAAATATGTCCCTCCCAAGTTTCTCTTTTCTAAGTGACATTACACCTAGAAAAGGGAAACTCGGGAGGGACATATTTAGGTAGAGTTTTAGGGTCATATAGCTTATGGTTTGACCAAAAAAAAAATCAAAGATCTGAATCTGAACATTTTCGGTAAAGTTGTTAAGGCTACCATACATTGGAAAACGACTGTATGGATGGTAATTCAAAGAACCCCTGAATTTCATATCTGGGGTAATCATTTCTTCAATTGAAGTTAAAAATTTTGTAGTAGCCATTGAATTTTCACAATTATGATACTTTAAGTTAGGATTACCATAAAGTGGGATCCCTTGATTTATGATAATTTATTGTTAAAATTATTACGATGAACATAATTTCTTTCGGTACTAATTTCAATCATTCGATTTTATCGTTGCAGGCTTTGGTGTACCGCGATGGAAATCTGGTATCGGGCTCGTTGGAGGCTCTGGTACAGCACATGGTGCCTACGGAGGAGTATTATCCCGATCGGGCATACCTCTTTGCCTTTTTGCTGAGCGCGAGGCTCTTCATCAAGCCCCACGAGTTATTGGGCGAGGTATGCGCTCTCTGCGAACATCAGCAAAATCTTAACGGCGAGGGCGGCAAGGTGAGTGTCTTGGGTCGCGTGAGTTGGCGATCGTGCATCCCTCGCTATTCCAAATCCAACCAGCACACAGCCATTATTTTCCAAGTGGTGCTATTCGCACTTGGCTCGGATAACAGGGTTGTGGGTTCGTCTGTTATCCCTTCGAACTTTAAGTTTCGCATGCACTATCGTTTCATCGGTATACCGGAAGTTTCACCCCCTACCAAACGTTTTCTCCATCGTGAAATCCACTTCCGAAACTCTTGGCACACAAACATCCAACGCCGAATACATAATGATGATACCTGCATACACAAATAAGGACGTACATATGTTTTAGGTACTCTGCACCCAAGTCATATAAGTACGGTATTAATCAACGTGTAGCACGTAAGCTTTCACAGTATAGAACAAGTCTAGACTCATCGCGTGACCAAAGTTTCGCGAATTGTCCGAGCTCGGTTTCCCAAAATCCAAGGTGAATGCTAGCGTGCAACGTTTCTTGGGTGTTGAAGTATTTGATCGATGTCTTCATCTCGAAGCTTTCGGCAACCCTGGGTCTTAATTGTCAAATTATAATTTTTTGTGCACTCGAAAAATTGTTCTGCCAGCCTTGTTCAAATCTATTCAAAAGTCGTTTCTCATTCTTACCAAATACACAACCACATAAAGAATGAGGAAACGTATAGTCTGACAACTTCTTTGTGCCAGTTTCTCATCAACAAACAAACGTAGTAGTCGCACGTTCCGTTGATGACCTGTGCAATTGATACGGTGATGACAACGACAACCCTTTTCTCCCTCCTCAGGAACGACTGCATCGGTTTGTGCCACGTCTCGTGCAGCTTCTCGCCGAATGGACGGAAACTTTCCCATATGATTTTCGGGACGAGAGAGTGATGGGTCACGTGAGATCCATAACCCAGAAGGTGGCTGCGGTTGATGCTGCAGCGAGACAGGAAGTATCAGCTCTGTTGCAAAATTTATTGCTACGACTAACCGCCCTTGAGAGATACGAGGAAGGACTGACGAGGCTCGCGACCGAAGCAGCCACCGAACAACTTACCCAGGTGAGCTAACGCCTTTATTTAACTTTTCATTATCGGTTAAGCACATCCAGCAGAATGACAATCACATATATTTGGCTCTCCAAGAAGTTTAAATTTGATGGTCTCATCTCTGTGACGATGACGAGCTGAACGATAATCATTCTCGAGTAATATCGTTGGCGGTACGTCCAACGAACTTTCACAATGTCATTATGAAACCAATTACCTTTGTAATTCTTTCGTTCGTAGGAAACAAACCAAGTTTCATTGTTTTACCGCGATACTGAAACAAGAAACACCGGACGAACTCATTGTGCGAAAGCTCCATTGTTTTCTTCTCTTCATATCCCCTCCTTTGGCCCTTAAAATCTCGCTTCTTCCGGTAAAACTGCGGAGGTAAACGACTGTTCCATTGAAATGTTGCTCGGTGTTAGTTTTTATTATAAAATTAGGTCAGTGGCCTACAATGATGACCAGGGCTCAGGGAATCCGACTTTATTTGCTATATTCCAGCTGTTTGTGTGTTTGTCCACCCCAAACCAACCTAACCCAGATCGAACGACACTTAGGTTGAGTTAACTCAGTTTAGATTACATCGAATAGGTTTAGGCTGGCTCAGACCATATTTGATCAGTTTAGCTTGGTTATGATTATATTTCCGAGTGGGTGAGGTTATATTCCTGACCTTATCCACTCTGGCAAGGCCTAAGCCACTTTAACTTCAAAAATATTGGGATCAAAGCTAACTATCGCGATTAAATTATCAGTGCTGAATGAAAAATACGGAGTTAACAACTAAAAACACTAGCTTTGAAGAGTGCTTCCGTTTTGTAGAATATATCTCAGCTTGCGTGCGTAAATTCTCTCTTAACTTCTCCTTCTTCCTAACCATGCTTACTTTTGCAACATCAGTGGCCATTTTGCTCAGCATCATGCTGAAAACCGAGGGTTGCTGCGAAACTCTCGGTACTATTCCTATTACTTCGAGTAACACTATGAACTCTGTCAGCGAGAACATACGAACGTATGTGTATGTATATATATGTATTGTAAATGTATATATAGACGTGCACTTTGCGCAGTTAGTCTAATAGAGTTAGGGTAGGCCGCTTCAGCGCTTGGTTTCGAGCGCGCGATGTCCACGGGAGACAGTAACTGTACGACGTTAATTTCATTAACATGGCGCCTATCTGCCACCGCGTCCAACACCTGCTAATAGCTAATTTGCAACTGCATTAGCGAGTTAAATATTCGGCGTGCGGCCAATGTTCGCTAATCACTTTGAAATCGCTCGGTTCCTCGCTGGTTCTCCGCTTCCCAAACCCTCTTTACCTATCCCGGACGAAACCGCACGCCACGGCAGTGTTACCAGACTATGTGCTACGGTAACGTCCGATTCTTGATGCATGTGCGGTCATTAAACGGATCCGAAAGTTCTACGGAAAGGACCCAACCCCAGGAACGGCATGTACGAGATCACTGATATGTCTGACCCCGGGCCAAACTTTTTATTCCGGAAACTCATCCGGTGCCAGGAAGTTATGATATTCATGACGGAGTTTACGTCAATATTATGCACGTAGCTTATCGAGAAACCTTTGCCTTACCCCTAAAACCTCACTCCTAGCGCTACATATTGATAACAAAAAAATTATACGGAATTGCAACTCAAATAAATGTTCATATTTTTTTTACATCATTACACCGTGTTTAGGATTATAATAAGGATTGGAGAATCAAGTTCCTGCGTTTTGCTGTTTTCGATTGAATGTTTCTCGCAACGATCTCAACTCCTGCAAAAGAAGAAGTTTGTTTTTGCTCCTGTTAGCGCGATGAACCTTTTAGAGAGACTACTTAGCGTTTAAGGTAACATAAAAGTTTTGATGATGAATTATTTGGAACGCCCAAATAGTTTTTTAAAAATTTACAAAGTTTTTGTGCTCAAAGCCTTGAACGTTCGGGTCAATGAAAAGTAGATTTGAGGTGATAACCAACTTACCTGTTCATCATCGCTGACCAATTACTGTCCGCATACTCCACCACCACCTGCGCACGTCTTTTTTGGGAGTCTGTACGATCGTTTGTATTTTGTGTGTTCGGATTCGGATGCAGGTGCAGAAATGGGAACGGCTCTTTTAGGTGGACTCTTCGGCATATGGAAATATGTCGGTTCAGGCGCAGCCTCTGCAGCCACTTCCATCGCCCCAAATATCATGAGAACAACCGCAGCTAAGATCAAGAAACCACAATTTACACCCAGCACTTTCATGTTTTCTGCTTATTCGTCGATTGGGTTCACGTTGACGACTCTGAGACTTGTTTGATCTCCACCGTACGAATCTTCCTATTTATACCAACAAAAAAAAAAAACGTCGCGAATTTTGCCCAGTGCGCAATTCACAATATAACACGAAAACATTCCACTCAACTGTTTAAATTTAACAATCGATAAGTGATGATCAATGACCCGGTGACAGTTCAAAAATATTTATCCAAAAGTCAACGCTCGTGTACGATTAGCAAAGTGTGTCATCGATTTACGTGACTTATACGTTTTTTTATCTCTACCAAAATTCGATGAACAATCTCATAGCGTTTCAATAAATAAAAACGAACGATCTTTCACTGTCGAAATAATTTAGTGTTCGATAAGCTGTACCTGGGCTTCAATGTACATAGATAAGAGCCACGCAAGGTCATAAAAAACATGATAGGGAACACGAAAAATGATTGGAAAGTGACAATACGTTTGTCGATCGTTTGGTGAAAAAAAATACATTCCATTCGCAAAGGTCATCAAAAAAGTGCGACTTAAAAAATTGCTGAACGAATACTTGATATAGAGGGCAAAATGTTTATCTGAAAATAGGAAAGTATGATAAAATACATAAAAATTCATCGCCTCCGTTTCATGAGTCACTGACGAGCAGAGCTGGGCAAAGTACCGGAAAGTACTCCAAGTACAAAGTACCGGCAGTACTTGAAGTACTACGTACTTATTACTTGAAGTACTTAAGATTCGAAGTACTTGAAGTACAAGTACTTGAAAAATCAAGTACCAAGTATCAAGTACTTCCCAAGTTTTCAGGTATATCTCGTAAGTTCTAGTACGAACATTTTATTTCTTATTCTCGTTTAATTTTTATTCGAGTACTTTTTGTATCAAAGCATGTTTCACCTTGTGCAATACACTGAGATTAGACTTAGACAGACTGGAACAGAAGTATTTAAACGAAGAATTGAAAATAATTGAAAAATAGCACTGATCATTGTAATTACGATTTATTTTGATACAGGTTTTTAAAAAATTAATAAATAATATAATACATAGATTGTTAAAACTATTCCAACTTCGTGTTCTTCTTCAAAAAATTATCGCAGGCGACAGTTGAAGGACATTATGTCCATACATCACAAAATATTATTTTCAATTACATATTCAAAGGCTTTGTGCATGCAACCATCAGCAAGACACATTCAAAAGTACTTGATCCTCGTACTTGAAAAAGGACTTGAAGTACAGAAAAGTATTTGCAATTTTATGTACAATACTTAAAGTACTTTTTAAGTACTTGAAAATTCAAGTACAATAATTCGAGTACTTTTCAAGTAATTTAAGTACTTTTAAGTACTTTTTAAGTACTCTCAGTACTTTTTAAGTACTTTTAAGTACTTTCAAGTACTTCAAGTACTTTTAAGTACTTAAAGCACTTTTTAAGTACTTGAAGTACTTCAAGTACGTCGCAATTACCGGGTACTTCAAGTACTGACCACACTGAGAAATTTTTTTTGTTGAAAATGCAAAAATTTGTTTGGCTCAACCACATATTTGTTTCCGGACGTTCAACGAGATCATTTTGCTAATTCAACAAAGATACAGTGGAAGTTTTAGTTAAACCGGTTAAATCGTTGGTTGAATGGGCAAAGTTTCAGTTCAATCAAATAAATATCTTTGTACCAAATAAATTGTGTGATTGAAAAAACGAATTGTTTTTTTGTTACAGCTAAATTTATTTAGTTAAAATATACTAGAAATCAACGAAATATTTCTGTACAGCAACTCAGTAACGTGTAAATTGGACTAAACTGTATCTGGAAATTGACCAAATAATTTCGTTCACTTCATATCTTATGGTTAACCAAATCCATTTGTTGAATTAATTATAGTTTCATTATTTCAAACAAATTAATATTGAATCCACTAAATTTTTTTTCAACTAAATGGATTTAGTTGTTTTAAGTGAACTTTCTTCTCAGAGCAGCTTTTCTGACGAGTTATAAAGATTTCTTCTCAACTCTTTCATTTTTATAATTTTTGCTTCAAACTTTTATCGTTCTGTTTGTCCTCGATACATCAAACGTTTTCTCTCCTATACAGCACTTATTTTTTTTAATAACTTTTTATACATTTCTACAATCATGACACCTTCCAATTGGAAGGACTCGAAAAATATCCGACACTTTTCAGCGTCGAAAATCACGACGGTCGCAATCGTGCTTCCCCGAATTGGCAAAATTAATCCAACTCCAGATTCCAGCAATTCTGCAGAGTTTATTTCTACCACACGAGATTACAAGCTTGTGCCTTTCTGTGACCACCTAACTCGCAGTTTTTCAACGTTGCCTTCCCGAATCGATTGCAATTGATTCCATTGGGATCGTCGTTGCTCTTTCGTCCTTCTCGAGGTCGACGAAGCTTTTTACGACACGTGATTGCACCAGAGCTATTGGGACTTTCCTTGAAGTTTCACCAAGTCCCGGTCCACAGGGTTTCGAGTCAGGAATATCGTGTCAAAGATCCTGGTAGAAAATACACTCGTGTTCCTTTCTCAAACGGTAGGCAATCGACTTTTCTCTCTTGCCCCAAGTGACAAGTACTTATAAGTGTGACGAAAAGTCCCTTCGCTTGCCTTTGAAACAAGCTTCGAACAGGCGCTCACGGTGCTTTTCCGAACGTCTTATTTTAATAAGACGTTCGGAAAAGCACCGGCAAAACTTCTTACCGCTACTCGTTGACTCTAGTGTACATAACTTTTGACTTCCACGTGAAAATGTCACGTCGAGTTCCATTGGATTCCGACGATGATGTGAATCGCGCGAGCTTCTCAAAAACAGCGACAACAACCCGTCAAAAGGTTCCACTCGTTTGGGAAAACACGAAAGTGTGGCGAAAGTTCAATCATTAACGAAACTCTCGAAGCGTCGACGCAGCTCGTACACAACTATAAAATATTCCCTCCGGGAATCAAACCTTTGCCGTCACGAAGTTCATCCAAAGATTCTGTCCAAAACTGCGAGCTGAGAATAAAGATCTGAACTCATTGCGGATCAATTTTGTTTTTAGGATTCCTTCTCAGAGCTAGATAGTACTTGAAGTACCCGTTACTTGGGATGCATTTCATTAATTTTTTTAAATAACAAAATACAATGCGATCGTTTTGATATTCTTACATGTTGTTATTTGTATCTTGAGGAGAACAAAAAAAAATTGTTTACTTATTTTTACATGAATTTGTTTATGATTTTGTACGTCAAAGTGGAGTCCTCGAAAAAAAGGTGACGTGTTTCGGGGAAGCCTTCCGTAGTCATCTGAAATAAAAAAATTCAAAGATATTATTATTTTGTAGGCTTAATTCTAGGTCTATAACCTATAATATGTATATTTTAAGAAAAAAAAAATGAAATGGCGGACTTGTGAACAAAAAAGTCTTCGAAATCGATTTTTTTTTTTATAAATTGTTTAAAAAAAAATGATTTATTATTAAAAAATTGAATGTTTCAAAGGTTGGGTATTTAGTCATACGTGTCTAAAATACCGGGTAAAATTTTTAGTCAAATCGGTTTAATAGTTTTTAGTCAGTACTTCCTCAAAGTTTCGAAAACGTAGTTTCGAGAAAAACGCGTTTTGACAACAGATTTTGTATTAAAAAATTATACGTACATTAATCAGCTATTCCTGAAGCACAGAGCAATTCTTCCGTTTCCTCGAAGGTATCTCAAAGCTCTCTTAATTTCTTCGGAAGATTTACAGTTTCTGGTGATTGCCAAATTAACTTATTAGTTAATTGCTCGCTCCTTTTGGCTATAACTTGAAGAATATTTTAAATATCGGTCTGAAACTTTTACAGTATATTCTTAAGATGATTATCTTGCGAGAAATGTAAAAAAAAATCGATTTTTTGAACCCGTCACACTGGGCCACTACTTTAAAAAGTACTTCAAGTATTGTACTTAAATTTTCACGTACTTGGCCTGACCTTTAAGTATTGTACTTAAAATTTCAAATACTTTTATGTACTTCAAGTACTTTTTCAAGTACTAGTATCGAGTACTTTTTCAAGTACAAGTATCAAGTACTTTTTCAAGTACAAGTATCAAGTCCTTTTGAATGTGTCTTGCTGATGGAATGCACGAACAAATCCTTTCAATGTGTAATTGAAAATAATATTTTGTGACGTATGGACAAATTGTCCTTCAACTGTTGCCTACGACAGTTTTTTGAAGACGAACGCGAAGTTGGGATAATTTCAACAATCTATGTATTATATACTTGATTTATTGTTTTTCAAACCTGTATCAAAATAAACCGTAATTACAATCATCAATGCTATGTTTGAATTATTTTTAATTCTTTGTTCAAATACTTCTGTTCCAGTCTGCCTGAGTCTAATCTCAGTGTATTGCAGAAGGTGAAAATACGTTTTGATACAAAAAGTACTCTAATAAAAATCAAATGAGAATAAGAAATCAAATTTACGTACTAGAACTTACGAGATATACCTGAGAACTTGAAAAGTACTTGATACTTGATTTTTCAAGTACTTGTACTTCAAGTACTTTAAATATTGAGTACTTCAAGTAATAACTACGTAGTACTTCAAGTACTTACGGTACTTTGCACTTGAAGTACTTACGGTACTTTGTACTTAAAGTACTTACGGTACATTGTACTTGAAGTACTTACGGTACCTTGTACTTGAAGTACTTACGGTACTTTATACTTAAAGTACTTACGATACTTTGTACTTGAAGTACTTACGATACTTTGTACTTGAAGTACTTACGGTTCTTCGTACTTGAAGTACTTACGGCACATTGTACTTTGCAATTGAAGTACTTTCCAGTACTTTGCCCAGGTCTGTTCCTTCTTAATTCAGTTTTGCGTCTCATTGTTGACGTCGTTTCTGAATGTCTCTGGTGTTTTAGGCAGATTCTCCATCATTCCTCGTGCCTATATGAATCCTCTGAGGCAGGAACTCAGCTATTTTCGCGCTTAAAACTCGTTATCCGTCCCTCTTTGCTCGATGAGGAAAAGGAAACGCAGTTTGCCACCGTTGGATGGTAACAGGTCGACGTATATGACTCAAATGATGGGTGGCTCTGCCGCGGACCCACCGAGGGGGAGTACCAGAGCGAGGCGTTAATTGTGTTTGCTCGTTATTAGCGACAGCGCGAGCGCCGCTATCCTCCTTCCCTCTCTTTCTCTCGGTCTCTCTTTACTAAAGGGCGCACAGCCACGAGGTAAAACACATTGCGCGAGAGGATGGTTCGCCTCGAAGGGAATTGTGTCTCTCAGACTATGAGGGAAGGAGCGCAATTGTGAACGGGGGTGAAGGTGCGCGCTGCGGCGAGCGGTTGAAATCGTTCCACTCGATTTTGCACCAGTCACCGCCAGTTAAGGAGTTTTGCTTTGCCCCCTCAGTCCCTTCAAGCCCTGGCACTCCCAAACTATACACTTTTATCGGCTTCATCACCTCGATGTATACCTTCATATAATAAAATATATGGGGCATTCCATACCAAGTCGACCTGAGCGTGACCCTCGACCTCGCTGATTTCGTTTACGTTTCTTCATAAAAACCTAAAATCGAGGTGGAAGCAAAAGTCTGGACATCATGAATTTTGGGTAAAAAATTTTCATTCTTGACACCGGATTTTTGTGAATTTTTTCAAATTTTTTAATTACGGCCCTCGAAGTTTTCGAAAAAAATGTTCAACAAATCATAACGTACTCAAATTTAATTTTAAAAATCTGAAAAAAATTCTGAATGCTATTTTGAGTTGGTAGAATCATATGAAAAATCGTAAACTAAATCAGCGAGGTCGACGGTCACACTCAGGTCGACTTGGTATGGAATGCCCCATATACACTCTTGTCCAAACGTTTGGAAACAATCGCCCCGATTCCATTTCACACAAAAACTTTCACTGCTCTTTAAAAAATGAAGATATTTCAATTCAACAAGCGGCGTTTCAAAGGGGACGTATTCAGCTTCATTTCGCTTTTTCCAAAAAAATTTTGCAATTTTTTTTAGCCCGGTACGTTCTTCGAAACATGGTCGGTTTTTGGCCTTTTTGGCGTAAAAATTTTGGCGCACGATCCATGAAATTTTTTAAAATCTCTTTTTCGAATGGAAAACTTGTAGCGGGAAATGTAAGCTTCAATTTCCTCTTTTAAAAAGTTTCGAATGATTTTTTTGCGCAAAAATATTAAGTTTTTCGCAAAAAACTATCAGATTTATAAAATGGAGCGTAACTCTAAAACTAATGGGTTTCCGTGAAATCACTAAGGGGGTTAAAAGTTGCATAGAATTATTCTGGATATAATGAAATTTTTTCATAATTTTTCTTCGAGATTTTTTTTTCAAAAATTTTTTCGATTAACGAGATATTTTTTTATCTTAAACAATCGGGTCTCTTACCTCATCTACACGGGTTTTCCGATAAAAAATCCATGTAGATGAGGTTTTTCGATGAATAAGCCGTGTAGATGAGACCCGATTGTTTAAGATAAAGAAATATCTCGTTGACAAGAAAACATCTCGAAAAAAATTTTGAAAACAAATTCTAAAAAAATTTCATTGAATCCAGAATAATTGTATGCAACTTTTTACCCCCTTAGTGATTTCACAAAAACCCAGTAGTTTTAGAGTTAGAGTAAGAGACCCGATTGTTTAAGATAAAAAAAATATCTCTTGGAGAAAAAAAGTCTCGAAAAAAAAAATTCTGAAAAATTTTTATTCAATCCAAAATAATCGTATGCAACTTTTTACTCTCTTAGTGATTTCACAAAAACCCAGTAGTTTTGGAATTACGCTACATTTTATAAAAATCGTCGTTTTTTGCAAAAAATTGAATATTTTTGAGGAAAAAAAATCGTACGAAACTTTTTAAAAAACGAAATTAAAGCTTATAGTCCCCTCTACAAGTGTTCCATGTGAAAAACAGTAAAAACAAAATTCCTTGGGTTCTGTTGACATTTGCCATTTGTCATTTGACATTTGACATTTGCTGCAAATTCTCTGAAATTTTCAAAGTGGGGACTTTTCGTTCTCTATATTTTTTTTTCAATTGGAAATTGTTTTTTTTTTAACTCAACTAATTTCTCATAATACCACTCTGGAGATTTTGAGGATGTTGAAAGAACCTCAAAAAGATATTTGAAAAATAAAAAGCCAATTTTTTAGAAAAATTATAACTTTTTATTGGTTGGGTACAAAAATTTGAAAATATTCTGAAAAATGTTTTTGATAGATTAGGAAAAGATAAAAAAGTTTCAACCCAATTGAAAGGGGTCGGAGTCAAAAGTCGTCGATTTGACATGGAATGCTCCATACAATATTTGTAATATATAGGATAGATACAGATATATTCATCTCTTCCTGAGTCGATCCCGGTCCGCACCCCATCAGTCCCGTTTCTCACCCTGTACCAGCCGATTAAAGTTTAAGTCTCATCGCTTCTCTCTGCGCCTTGGACGATGCTTGTGTAGCTTTCTAGCTTTCTGCTGCATAAACGACCAGAAGCCGTGAAACTCGATAATCTTCAACGGAGTTTTCACCCACTCTCCTTATCGCCAAATTCTCCATCTTCCAAAACTCTCTCTCTCTCTCTCTCTCTCTCTCTCTTTTCCTCTCCCTTCGTCGACTTTGCCAATATACAGATATTCCACGACGTTACAATCGCTAATCCGATATAAATGCCGCGCCCGGAAGAAGGAAGTGAGGGACGAAGGAAAAGTGGAAAACGCCGGGGATGGAGGATTCGTGGCAAATGCCATGAATCGTTTTATTGCCACTCTTCTGGAGCACTTATTTCTGTACGGTAAGACGGATACATCCTCCGATGTGTATAGAAATTTATACACGTATACACCGTAATCCGATAAAGTAGATTCTCGTTTTTGATCACTCTGCGCTCTATCAGTTATTACCAGTCATCAAACGTCTCTTTGTTAGCCGGAGTCGTAACTTCCTGACTCGACTTTCCACTCCGGCGAGTCATATTTTTCCCTCGAGTGTGGTCGGCTCTTCAATTTGTGATTAGCTTTATTGAAAGTCGAGATGTGGGGAACGTTTAATCTGTTTTCAAAATGTATAAGATATAGTCTTTGCTCTCTAATTGATTGGTGATAATCACCTGAATTCGTCGTGGGAAATTTATTTCAATCTTGAGAGTCACATTTGATTTTGGGAGATTTCTCGACGTAGGATTTTATCGTAAATTATGATAAAAGTGTAGTTAATTTCACAATTTTTTCAATTCTTCAAGTTTATTTCTTAAATATCTCGAAAACTATATTATAGTTACGAAAAAATCGTTCTGGGTTCGTCTTAAAGAGTATACTCGGGGCTACGAAACAAAAAATATTCCGAAAAAAAATTTGAAATGTAATAAATTTTTTAAAATCATGAAAATCCACGATCAACATTAAAATTTTGGTACCATTTTTTTTTTATATAATACCTTGCACTGATCTTAAAAGATTCTGAAATTTTCACAAAGGTGTTTCTTTTTGTTTCAAAACTATGAACTGTTGAATTTTGGTAAAAAAAAAAAAATTTGTTTTCCGCTAAGTTAAGTAAAATTGAGAAATCATGTAATTTTGTAATTTTGAGCAGTGAAAATTACATGATTGCTCAACTTTACTTAACCCAGAGGTAAAAAAAAATTTTTTGTTTACCAAATTTCAAAAATTCATATTTTTAAAACAAAAAAAACACCTTTCTGAAAATTTCAGGATCTTTTAAGATCATTACAAGGTATCATATAAAAAGAAATTACGCCAAGAATTTTATGTTGATCGTGGATTTTCATGATTTTTAAAAATTCAAAATTCTCCAAATTCATCATTTTTCGAAAAAACTTTTCGGAATATTTTTCTCTTCGTAGCCCCAAGTATATATAATCTTTGAGACAAAACCATAACGATTTTTTCGTAACTATAATAGTTTCCGAGTTATTTAGAAAATAGATTTTAAAAATTGGAAAAATGCTGAAATTTTGAATTTTCGACATTTGCATTGAGTATTTTGACAATAAATATTCCTTCTTACCAACAATTTAAAAATTTTAACGTCATTTTAATTTAACGACCCGACTCCGAAGATACAACAAAAACCCCAAAAATAGCAAGTTCTAGAGTTAAGACGTCGACTCTCGAGCTGCGTGCACATTGAACGAATCAACGCATAAAAGAAACTGGAAATCGCTATGAGAAGAGAAGGTAGAGAGATTCGCGCATTGTCAGGTAGCACGTACCATTGCAGAATGCAACGAGAACCCTGACTTTGTGCTGGATCAACGTTGGACCCTCTTTCTTCTCTCACTTCCTCGTCTACGTTGTCATCAACGTTTTCATAGTTCCTCTTATATGTCTCGTTACATTCCCACTCTTTGAACCTCCACCCATCTATGTACGGCACTCAAGAGGGTTTTTTTTCTTCTCACTCATACCTAACCCTCTTCCAGTACTCTTGACGATCTACGTTTGGACGTGAACGACCCCGAGCACGTAGAACCGTCTCCCCTTCCGGAAGGAACTCACTTCAAAGTGCCTGCCATCTTGACATCGGCTACTGACAAACAAAATGCCGTAACTCCGTACAAAATCAGTTATTGAATCATAAAGCTGAGGTGCCTTTTTGCTTGCCAACACGGAAAAAAATCATCAGTGACAATTCATGTGTAATATTTAAAAAAAATACTGAATTCAATGCAGAATATACGGTTCAGAACTGTAATTCGGGCGTTTTACTGGGAATCCATTATAAATTAATGGATTTAATATAGTTTCTACTTTTCAAACCATTATAAATGCTGATTTACACTGTAAAAATGGAATATTCACCGCAAAAAACAAGACAAAGTAGAAATAACAAGCAGAAACGACGAAATCCACTGTGTTTGAACTATAAAATTTACAATGGTCTCTGTAGAATGTTCAAAGCACATAATTAGAAATTGCAGTGTTGCCAGTAAAAAATCTGATGCGCGCCGCAAAATATGCAACGTCAATTTTAATTTTTACAGTGTGGCACCGTAACGGGACGACCTGCGGTGGGCCACGATCTCTGCATTTCGCCCGAGATCCGCTAGATGGCGTCGGACGGCGCGCCCTCTCGCGCCAGCGAGAGAGCCACCGAGCACCTATAAGGTCCGGTGTATTACCAAGATCGGCGTCCTCAATTGACATACAATTATTGGAACATCACTCGCGTTCTGTGGTCGAGCAGTCCTATGGACTGAAGACTACATTTTCTCAGATCACCATTGCGTTTCGATGACGCTCGTGCCCTTTATAGGTGCGAGATTAAACTAAATTTGCTTCATTAATTGATCTCACGATTAATTAGTCAAGTACAAGCACTCGCAACTATGAGCATGAGCGAGGATAAATAACGGTTTATTGCAATATTCGAATAAATTGGAATTTATTCAAATATCGAAACGTTTTACTATACTATAATTTATTTTAGAAATTGCAGTATTTTCAATGAAAAATAAAAAACGTAACGCAAAATATACTACGTTCTTTTTAATTTTTAGACAAGACGAGACAAAACTTCCTCTATGAGGAAGCGAGGGTCATAAAATGGAAAAGGAAGCTTTTTTCGGAACAATTATGAAAAATTCCCTCAACTGAAAAGTATTTTTTCCTCTAAGTCGTTCATTCCTGCCAGATGTGCCACTGGAGACATTTGTGACGTTAACGACTCTCGAAATGATTCCGATATTCCTATTCACGTCTGCTCTAGGGGATTTCACCCCCCTCTCTCTCTCTCCCTCTCTCTCTGCCTCTGTCTTTCTCTCTCAACCTCGCCCCTTTATACTCCTCGACCTTTCTTAAACCCTAGACATTAAGATGTCGACTCTCGAATCATGTGCACATTGGACGAGCCAAACCGAAACCCAAACTGGGGGAAGTCAGTGCGAGAGATTCAGGCATTGTAAGATGGCACGTAGCAAAGCGAGATTCAACGAGAACTCTGACATCGTGCTGGATTAACGTTAGGGTCGTTACCTTGACGTCTACCTTCACCCTTCTGCCGTTCTCGTCTTGTCGTCACCGCAGTTCCTCTTATGTGTGTCGTTACGACCTTTCCAAACCCTCATTCCCTACCGCCATATGGCACTCAAGAAGATTTTCCCTCCCTTATATATAGGTAGTATATGTATTCATACGTGCACGATGCTTCTCTGATAGTCGCAAAGAGATGCGAACGTACACGCACCTGTCTAAGCACGTACAATCGTCTCCTTCCTGAAAGCACTTGCTTCCTCCAATCTGCCCTCTCCAGCTTCGATTGCTGACGAACAAAACGGCGCAAACTACATCAAATGGCGCCTTGAATCGGGTCGATCACGACCTTGTGTGTTCGACCCCATCCATGTGCCTATTGATGGGCCATTCCTTTCTACACGTTGGTTACGAAAGCTGGATCTAATGGTGAATCGAATCATGAGGTTCATTTGCAACTTGGCACAGAGTGGTGAAGTCAAAATGGAGGAATCGAAGAGAAAGGTGGCGAATATGCGATGCTATGCCCAAGTGACTTTTTAGGGGTTGAATATAATGATGGAGGGATTCAACCGAATATCAAAGAATACTGAGGGACGGAATCTAATTGCAGCCTTCAGAGTGCAGCCTTCAGAGTGTAGCCTTCAGAGTGCAGCCTTCAGAGTGCAGCCTTCAGAGTGCCTAAAATCAAAAAGATAAAAGAAGTCCTTTAAACTAAAAGGTACTGCCCATGTAATGACGCAGGATCATGAAAAAAGAATTGAAATCCAAAAAAATGGTGGAGTTCCGAAAAATAAGTTTTTTTTCATCTGTCATGAATATTGTGTTCTTCTTCATCGCTTTTTCTCTCGATTCTTTTTCAACATCTTTATGCCAACCAATATATCGGGCATTCCATCCCAAATCGGACAGTTTGAAAAACTTTTTTTTAATTTCCTCATTTTTTTTATATTTTTTAGTACCCATCAAAAGACCCTTCCTGTTAAATTTTGAGATTTTTTTGATTACCCGTTCAAAAGATATTAAATTAACAAAAAAACCGCTCTTTTTTGGTATTTTGGTCATAACTTCTTTAATAATGGTCCAAATTAAAAGTTTTTTTTTCCAAATTTTTGTTTTTTTATGGCCTTTTCAGAAAAAAATAAAACAAAAATATTCGACGTGTTTTTGAATGAGTTTTTTGAGTTTTAAACGTTCAATCGCGTTTTTAAAAGTGAATGTCATTTTTTATTTTTTAATTAAATTTTTTGTTTCAAACATCTATCTGTTCAACAATTTTTAAGACTATTGCGATCGTGGGATCTCAATAACTACTTTTTTTCGATTTTTGAAAATTGAAAAAAAAATTTTTTAATAAATTATTATGAATACCAATTTTTGTTACTGTATAGTATTTTTTTAATCATTTTGAATTGATTTTGACATTTTTTCATTCTCAACAGATTTTTAAAATTAATAATTAATCGATGAGCAAATAACAACAGTTCAAGAATTGTATGAGTGGGCATTGAACCTAAATAGTCTACCGAATATTGCTGTCAAATTTTCACAGAGAAACATTATTCAGATGCAAAAGAAAGATTTTATTTGTGATAAAATACTGCGAAGTCATCACAGGGGGACACAAAAATTTCATTCAATTATTCCAATGAGCAACGGAAACGTACTGGCAAAGGAATATTCTAATTCAGGAAATAATCGTATATGTCAGGTTTTCAAAAAAATACGTGAATAAATAAAAACTGTTATTATTATTGTTCGTAAACAGACTTAACGATTAATTATTAATTTTAAGAACCTGTTAACAATAAAAAAAGTGTCAAAATAAATTCTAAATATTGAAAAAAATACTATACCGTAACAAAAATTGGTATTCATAATAATTTATACGAAAAAACAAAAATTTAATTTTTAAAAATCGAAAAAAATAGTAGTTATTGAGATCCCACAATCGGATTAGTCTTAAAAATTGTTGAATAGATAGATGTTGGGAACAAAAAATTAAAAAAAAAATCAAAGATGACATTCACTTTTAAAAACGCGATTTAACGTTTAAAACTCAAAAAACTCATTCAAAAACACGTCGAATATTTTTGTTGTATTCTTTTCTGAAATGGCCTTAAAAAAACAAAAAATCTGAAAAAAATAACTTTTAATTTGGACCATTATTAAGGAAGTTATGACCAAAATACCAAAAAAAGAGCGGTATTTTTTGTTAATTTAATATATTTTGAACGGGTAATCAAAAAAAATCTCAAAATTTAACAGGAAGGGTCTTTCGATGGGTACTTAAAAATATAAAAAAAATTGAGGAAATCAAAAAAAAAGTTTTCCAAACTGTCCGATTTGGGATGGAATGCCCCATATATAAGAAGTAAATAACAATTCCTCTCTTTCTCTCCCTCTCTCTCTCTCTCTCTCTCTCTCTCTCTCTCTCTCTCTCTCTCTCTCTCTCTCTCTCTCTCTCTCTCTCTCTCTCTCTCTCTCTCTCTCTCTCTCTCTCTCTCTCTCTCTCTCAGGAGTTTCTATAGTCACGCATACGTTTTCAAGAGAGACAAGAGACAAACTCGAAAATCTCTGAATCGTTTCACAGACTGTGGGATTGCGCTGAAAATTTTCGTTTCAATGACCGTGCATTGGATCGATGGCAATAAAGAAGGGCGCAACTCCGAGCAAATCCCGCTGAATACGAAATAGACATTTACGGGAGTTTCGCCCTTTTGCTTCTAAGCAATCGGCATTTGAATACATAAACACCTAGTCCATATGTTTTTACGTTTATGTGCCACATACGGTGTCCGGAAAATCCAGAGAGGGAAAAGAGGGAAAGCCATCGAATTCACCGAAACTGTTTGTCGCATGAGAGAAAATTTTGGCACGCAATCCCCAAATCCTAGCTGATACAATGTCCATATGTGTTTATTGAGGGCTAGAATATGTGCACAGTGGAGATTCAAAACGGTAATACTTTGGCAAGCGATCCCGGCTATTAATACAGATTCTCGTATATTAATATATTCCAACGGATACAATAGTATACACTTTTGTCATTGGACTTATCTTTGGGAGTTTCTCGCTTGTGGTGTGAGCTCATCCTGTCGCCAATTAGCTACTTTGAGCCCCGCTATAATCTTCCCACCTAGAATTCGCATAAACGCACTTTACGGTCCCGTTCCAACCCTCTCGAATTTCCAAGTGACAAGAGGGTGGAAAATTTGACGATTAAAGAGACCGACAAAATCCAATATCAATGGAAAGAACCGCTCGTTCCAATTCGCAGAGTTTCTCCAGATCCCAAAATAGCGAAATTACATTATTTTATTCAAAAACTTGTCGCTTAATCCGTATGAAAAAAGTTAACCTCGTCGACTTTCCTTCTTGATCATGTTTAATCATTTTTTTTCCACTCAATTTTGGCACAGTTACAGCTCTGCCATTTATTTCTTCATCAGAAATACATTTCCTGTTTTACAAACCTACCAAATTACAAGTAGAGTCTTTAACCCTGCGATACCTTTCTTACCGACAGAGTTGGGCAGCATCAATTACATTTTCAATTGAATTACGTATTTAATTACGTATCTTTTTGAGCCATGTACTTGAATGGGATTCAATTGCTAATTATTTCGGTCATCGATCACCGAATGCATTTTAATTACATGTAATTCGGAAGCATATCATACAATTACTTGTAATTGATGCTGGAAGTAATGCAATTACTTGTAATTGATGCTCAAAGTAATTCAATTATCTATAATCGATGCTCGAAAATTTTCATGTATTTGAAAATAGAGAAGCGCTTCGAACATTTCAATGTTACACTCTGAGGATGGTTTACTATGACACGTTGGAACTTTGAAACTAATTTAATTCAGCAAAATAATTACCCAATTATTTTTCCAGTTGCTTCACTAAGTCACTTTAGTTATTATGATTTTTGAACTATTTCTAAAACAAAGATCATCCCTTTGGGGGACACAAAAGTATTAATTAAAAATGACATCGGTCCAGTAATCAAGTAATGATTTTTTAAACTTTATTTATATGCTCTTGATGAGTTCGCCTAATATAGAAGTTTTAAATCACCTGTGGAAAATAATGTAAATTTTTGAAAAATGATGAATTTGGAGAATTTTGAATTTTTGAAAAACGTGAAAATCCACAATTAACATCGAATTTTTTGTTCAATTTTTTTATTATAATACCTTGTACTGATATGAAAAGATCCTGAAATTTTCAGAAAGGTATTTTTTTTTGTCTCAAAAATATGAATTTTTTTAAGTTGAGCAATCATGTAATTTTGTAATTTCAAGCAGTCAAAATTACATGATTGATCAACTTCACTTAACTTGGAGGTAAAAAAAAAGTTTTACCAAAATTTAAAAAAATTCAAATTTATGAAACAAAAAAAAACACATTTCTGAAAATTTCAGGATATTTTAATATCAGTACAAGGTGATAACACCTATAAAAAAAATTGAACCAAAAATTTAATGTTGATCGTGGATTTCTACGATTTTGAAAAATTCCAAATTCTCCAAATTCATCATTTTTCAAAAATTTGTTTCGGAATTTTTTTTTTGCCCCAAGTATACTCTTTAAGACGAACCCCGAACGATTTTTTCGTAACTATAATAGTCTTCGAAATATTTAAAAAATAAACTTGAAAAAATGGTGAAATTTTGAATTTTCGAAAAAAAATTTTAATTTTTTTCCTTTGTGCGAACTTTGTTTTATGATAAAAGATAACTTCTGACCAAATTTCATCGAAATTGAAAGGGGTCGATTCCAAATATTGGTCTATTTGACATGGAATGACCCATATTCAAAGGCTTTGCACATGCAGCCATCAGCAAGACACATTCAAAAGTACTTGATACTTGTACTCGAAAAAAGTACTTCAAGTACAGAAAAGTACTTGAAATTTTCAAGTACAGGAAGTACTTGAATAATTTAAGTACAATATTTGAAGTACTTTTTAAGTACTTTGTACTTGCAAGTACTGTACTCCAAGTACCTGCAAGTACCGAGTACTTTCAAGTACTGCCCAGGTCAGTTTTAATGCTATAATTACATCCCGAAATGTAATGGAATTCTTTACTAAATACAATGCTAAAAATAATTACCATCAAGATTCAAATTCCATTACAATGCTCAAAATATTTTATCATCGATTGATTTTATTTGAAAATTTGCCCAACCCTGCTTACCGACTGCAGGGAGACTGTGCAGGGTAACTAGGGCGAACTCGAAGGTCGATAAGTTACCGGCCGAGTTGAAAAGCAAGAAACTCGTAATCTGGTCTAGGCTAGGATATGACGGTAGTGTTTTATTCTGGTAGAGATGTATTTCTGGTACGAAAATGAGTGCTCGAGCTGTAAATATGCCGGAATTTTATTTCATCATCGAGTATATCGGTGGCGCGATATCGATTTTTAATCGTTGAGGATAAATCCAGATCGTTGACGACCGTGCGAGTAAATATCGTGAAATGAAAAACGTGGAAAGAACGTTGAAATATAATTTTTTTATAGCACCAAAAAAAAAACGTATACCAGCGAAAGAAAAAATCTTGATGCGTGAAATATGAACATTTTTATTGAACCAGATGGCGTGTGTCGAGTGCACTCTGGTGCTATCTATCGGCCTCTGGGGCCTTTCCATATGTAGATATATGTATATTTATATACATATGCGAATATATGATACATTTCGTCTGGCAAACTCGCCAAGGCCGACAGAGGCACACATAGATTGAAAGACACAAGCAAGAGCGAGAGAAGAACGAACCAACCTCCTGTCCCCATCCTTCGGGGCTTTGGGTACCGTGGATTCGATAAATATTCGACCATCTGGTATGTGGATGCCGGTACTTTCACAGCTTCTCGCGCCTCTGGCGAGAACACCTCAATATTTCTATATACATTCCGGTCCAAAAGTTTGGAAACACTCGCCCCGATTCCGCGCCGCACAAAAAGTTTCGCTGCCCTTTTAAAAATTAAGATATTTCGATTCAACAAGCAACGTTTCAAAGGGGACATATTCAGCTTTATTTCGCTTTTTCCGAAAAAAAATTTCGATTTTTTTTGAACCCGGTACGTTCTTTGAAACATGGTCGTTTTTTGGTTTTTTTTCTGCGTTGAAATTTTAATGCACGATCCATGAACATTTTTTTAAAAATGTTTTTTGTATGGAAAATTTGTGGACGAGAGTATAAGCTTCAATTTCGTTTTTTAAAAAGTTTCGTACGATTTTTTTTCGAAAAAATATTCAATTTTTCGTAAAAAACAAACATATTTATAGAGTGTAGCGTAACTCTAAAACTACTGGGTTTTTGTGAAATCACTAAGAGTGTAAAAAGTTACAGACAATCATTTTGGATTCAATGAAATTTTTTCGGGATTTTTTTTCAACATTTTTTTTTCGAAAATTGTTCCTGCCAACGTGTTCTATTTCTATTTTTTTTTACGTTTTCTTCATAAAAACCTAAAATCGAGGTGGAAGCGAAAGCCTGGACATCATGAATTTTGGGTCAAAAATTTTCATTTTCGACACCGGATTATTGAGAATTTTTTCAGATTTTTAAATTACGGCTCTCGAGGTTTTCGAAAAAAATGTTCAAAAAATCATAACGTACTCAAATTTGGTTTTAAAAATCTGCAAAAAATTCCGAATCCTATTTTGAGCTGGAAGAATCATATAAAAAATCGTAAACGAAATCAGCGAGGTCGAGGGTCACACTCAGGTTGACTTGGTATGGAATGCCCCATATATATAATAGATTTATTTAAAGAAAATCTTTTTCTGCACTCGGTAACCTCATAAATATAATATCCCGAAATGTCAAAAAAAAAAAAACCCTACATATTCGCACAAAAAACAAAAGCTGCTTTTACAGGCCTTCCCTCAAAACAGCAGAGCTAAAATGTTGCACAGATTTAAAAAAATTTATTTGCAATAATCCTGTAGAGCTTAATGGTTAAAAATCACCCACACTCAGTTTGTCTTTATGCATAAATAATGATAATAATAAATGCATATTTCCATTTTTCAACCGCTACAGAAAATTTATATATTTTTTCCTACTCCACTTTTTAAGTTAATTATCCCCTATTATAAAATCCAACTTTAAGGTGTGATTTCTTTTTACATCGGTACTAATTAATAATTTATCACTTTTAAAGTTTGAGGTAATGTCATTGACTTCATTTGAGTAAAAACAAATCTTGATAATCCCACATTTAACTCGGGTTGAGTTAAATGTCATTTCTTTTTATATCGGTACCAATTAATAATTTGTCACTTTTAAAGTTTGATGTAATGTCATCGACTTTATTTGAGTAAAAACAAATCTTGATAATCCCACATTTAACTCGGGTTGGGTTAAATGAAATTAACTTGTATAAAATAGATTGTCTAACAAAAATAGAATTTCCTTTTTTATATTTGATTCTAAAATTTCGGTCGTCTCAATTTTATGGATTCTAGACAGTCATCATATCTGACTATTAATTATATAATTATATATTTGGATATTCATTATAATTAATAATACGCACCCAAAAGTATGATAAAATGGAGAAGTACCGTAAAACGGGGCTACTTTGACTTTGGGGGTTACTTTGTTGATTTTTAGGGCTACTTTGCGCGAGCAGCAAAATACGGCAAAAACGTGTGCGCAGTGAACCCTCGTGACCTTGTGGGGCGGGAGGGGGTGTGGGGAGTGGGTAAAAGAGAAAAAAAAGTCATTCATAAACCAGGTACACAGATATGTGTAACAAGCCAAGAGGTCCGAACAATCAATGATGCCATTCGCATGAAGGAAATAAAGAAGGGCAAGAAGAACGACTCCGACCTCTGTTACATCTGTAAGGCCCAAATTTCAAGTCACAAGTCCTACCCTAAGATCGAACTTTCCATGGAACTCAAGTTGGAACTTAAGATCGAACTTAATTTCCAATTTAAGATGAATCGTAAGTTGAACTAAAGTGCCATTATAAGTTCATACTTAAGTTCAGACTCAAGTGCGAACTTCAGATCGATCTTAAGTTCAAATTTAAATTTGGTTTGAAGTTCAAACTTAGGATCCATCTTGAGTTTAAACTTAAGTTTGATCTTACTTCATTATTTTCACAACTAATTTAAAATAACACGGTTGAGGGAGGCGATGAAAGAAGTTTGATCGAACTTAAGTTCATGCTCAAGATGGATCTCAAGATCAAACCTCAAACCAAATTTAAGTTTGAACTCAAGATCGATTTGAAGTTCGCATTAAAGTTTGAACATAAGGATGAACTTATAATGATACTTAAGTTCAAACTTAAGATTCATCTTAAATTTGAACTTAAGTTCGATCTAAAATTCAAATTTGAGTTCAATAGGAATTTTGATCTCAAGTTTGATCTTGAAAACTCAAAATTCGGGCGTAAGTATTTGGTATTTTTATGTAAAATATTTCTTCAATAAAAATGACGAATTAATTATCAAAAATCGTTGTTTTTCATTTAATTTCATGTATAATGTATAAATTATTATTGTTTTTTATCAAAATTATTTCAAAGCTGCATTTACGATGTGGATCTTTGACATAAGTTGCATTTCATTGCCTCTCCAAAGTAGCCTCACACTCGGGATTACTTTGACTTTTTTTTTCTAAATATATAAAATTGTGAGGGTCTAGTAGGGCTTGATTTTATAGCCAAAATACACATTGTTCTGTTCGAGCAAAAAAAAATTAATTTTGGATGTTAAAAAAAAGTTACGACCAAAAAACTGCCGAAACACTAACAAAGTAGCCCCGTTTTACCGTAAATCAAAGCGCAGCATATAAAATGGAATCTTTCACAATCCAAGATGCCGCAAAATTCCTTTTATTCTCCTGGTGAAGACTTTTCATCCTCTTTCCCTTTCCTTTTTCTTTTCCACGTGCACTTTTCTCGTAACTATCTCAGAAAAGTGACAGGGCGCGTAATGTCAATACCTAACCTCATATCGTTTCCTCAATGTCGAATGGAATGAGACGCAGAGACCGGAAAAATATCACTACACTGAAAAGTAAGAGTCGAGGTTGAACGGTGAATGCGAAAAAGTAGTGGGCGCTAAAAGAGTGTTTCAGAGGGATTCTTCTTTGCCCGATTCTAAAGTGAAAGTGCAAGTGTGCGACTCCATTTTCCCTTTTCTTCGTTCTGCAATATCTTGTTCTTTTTTTTCTTCTCACTTCCTTTCAACATCGACTTCCTCTCTATCTTTCGATATTAAATCGAGTATTGCACAGTTTCTTTGGAAAAGCCATCTTTTCTTTTCGTTTCATTCTTCTTGTCGCCGCTGTCAATTATATTGATGCGATTGCTTCCAGAAAGTAAGAGGAAGATGCGATTGGGAACCATATTTTTCTACGTCGAAGATCATTCACAATAAAAGCCTTCGTTTCCCACGTTTCCATTGAAATGAGGAAATTTGTTAAATTGCAAAAATTGATTACGAAGACGTAACGCAATTTTCAACGCTATTTCAAATTCGTATTGTCAAAAATTCGTATTGACAAAACTTAAAAAAAGGTCTGGAACGTTTTTTTATGCCATTTCGCCGGAAGTCAACGTAAAGTAATTTAACAAACGGTATTTTAAAGGAAAAGAATTCGGCTTTATTTCCTGTTTTTTGAATTATTTTTACAATTTGTTTTGAAATTTGAACTTTATTTTGAAAATAACTGTTTTTCGCCTTTTTCCCCCTCTCTTCCCATGCACCCATCTTCTAAAGTTCTAAATACACTTCTACGATTGGATTCATAAAGGGGAAACTTTGAGCTTCAATTTCCTTTTTTTTAAAAACTTTGAGCGATTTTTTTTCCAAAGTTATTCTGTTTTTTGTGAAAAAAGAGAAAATTTCAACAATCCCGTTTAACACGAAAACAAAGAAGATTCATGGAAAACTTCGAGATAGCAAACATTTGCGCCTGTTTTCATTGAGTTCAGAGGAATTTTTTCAGATTTTGTTTCCAAATTTTTTTTTTCTTTTTTTCTGGGTCGATGTTAAGATCATTCAATTACCGTAACTCGAGAATTATAGGATTATTGATAAAATTTCAAGAGGGGAAAACACTTTATTTTACTATTTTCAACACATTGGAATTTTTTTCAGCTTTGTTTCCCAACATTTTTTTCTCCAATTTTCTATCGGAAAACAAAAATTGGAAAAAAAACCTGAAAGAATTCCTCCGATTTCAACGAAAACAGACGCAACTTTTTTTTCTCCTGAAGTTTTTCATGAATCCTCTTTGTTTTCGTGTTATACGGGATTTATCAAATTTCCTCTTTTTCACAAAAAACAAAATAACTTTGAAAAAAAAAATCGCTCAAAGTTTTTAAAAAAAGGAAATTGAAGCTCACACTTTCCCCTTTATGAAACCAATCGTAAAAATGTATAAACAAAATTTCCTCTGGGAGAGGTGCACCTGAAGAGAGGGGAAAAAGGCGAAAAACAGTTGTTTTCAAAATAGAGTTAAAATCTAAAAACGAATTGTAAAAATAATTTTAAAAAACAGCAAATGAAGCCGAATTCTTGCCCTTTATAATGCCGTTTGTTAAATTAGTTTACGTTGACTTCCGGCGAAATGGCATTTAAAAAAACATTCCAGACCTTTTTTGAAGTTTTGTCCGGAAACTTTTCACCGGTAGTGTATATTTATTTTCAAAAATCGGCGTTTTGACGCTGATTCGATCCCCTTAATTAATTAATTAGTACACTTAATTTGAAGCATTCGGAATCAGAATGATCGATGACGAAAACCCTGGATAGTGCACATATCAAAGACGAAAACCCTGAAATAGTGCACAGATCGTGCACTATATCAGGGTTTTAGCTGTTATATATATTAGGGTGGGTCAAATAAAATGACTAATTTTATTTCCGGGATATAATGAAAAATGTATTGTTTGGCATCTCAAAAAAACCCTCTGCAAGTATTAGCCCTTCATATTTAAATTAAGAGGTCCCTCATCGCAAGTTTTTATTTATAAATAACAGAGCCAATTTATTTTTTTAACTTTGGAATTTTATTAGACTTTAACCGTTGAGGTTGGGAGAGTTTTTTTAAGCACATTTTTGTAGAACATTTGATGCTCTACAAAAAAGCTCTCTTGTGGCTAATCGATAAAACTAACCGTTCAAACACAAAAGAGCTTTTTGTAGAGCATCAAATGTTCTATAATAATGTGCTAAGAAAACTCTCCTAACCTCAACGGTCAAAGTCTAATAAAATTCGAAAGTTAAAAAAAAATTCCTATGTTATTTAAATGGGAAATAAAAATTTGCGATGAGGGACCTCTTAATTTAAATATGAAGGGCTAATACTTTCAGAGGGTTTTTTTGAGATGCCAAACAATACATTTTTCATTATATCGGAGAAAAAAAAATTAGTCATTTTATTTGACCCACCCTAATATGTATTCGTGGGTACGTGAAACCATCGTTGCATATACGGTTGAATACGGATCCTAACGGATACACTCGGCATATATCAGAGTGAGAGAGAACTGCAGATTTTCGCAAAAACCCTTCGCCGCAGCCAATTATTGCCGGAGGCTCAATTATTTCGACACAGCCGCGGAATATTGCGAATCATCATTGACGAGCCGAACACAAAACCATTTTGTTTGGCATTGGCGATAACGAATATCCTGATACAACGTTAGTACACAATAAACCGTCATTGCCTTGTTTCCAGCGTAACTCACACAACGAGAAATTTACATTGTCACAAATCCCTTTCTACGTGAGATATCTGCGCTCTGCTACATAAATAATAATATGGAATATTCCATGTAAATTTACAGCTCACAGAGACCGAAGAATTAGAAAAAAAAATTCTAAAAACCGTTACTATAAATTAGTAAAAACATTTTCTATTGCAAATCTTAATTTATCTCTGTGGAAAAATGACGCATAATAAAAATAACAAATACATCAAGCATAAATAAAGATGGTTTTGACACTAATAAATTCCAAACAGAATGTTCCAAAAGAATTGATCACATACAAAAAAAATTAATGTCTTGGTTCAATCTTCTAAACCATTTTTTCAATTTATTTTTATTGGAGTGGTTTCAAAAATTGATAAACATTTCGGTTAAAGGGCTATTCTAGTCTAGAATTTTGAAAAATACATTTTTTTTCATATTCTGAAATTTTGGATCTTTAAGAATATATTCTCGAAAGGAAATGTTTAAAATCCAATAATTTACAGAGTTATAGCTATGTTAGTGACGTAGCAACTACGCTCGTCAAGTCGGAGCGAATCGGACTATAGAGACATTTTTCTCAAAACTACTTTTTTAAACACGGCTGACATGATATCTCATGTTCTACTCAACCGATTTACTTCAATTTTTTTACCAATCTGCAATGTGCGACTCTATCGCTCCTACTACTTTTGTATCTAAATTATTTTTCTACTATTGTAAAAAAAATTAAAAACTATTTTGCGCCATTTTGCGAAATTCCCGTTTTCTCTAATGTAGAGGCTATAACGACATTCTTACTAAATATTAATTAGTAATTAAGAATCTTTTTTCGTTTTGTATCGGATGACTAGAAGGGTTTTCAATCGTGTCAGTCAGCACACCCCTTTTTTTAGCCCCAACTTTTTTTGTTTATTGTTCACTTTTTTTGTTTATTGTCAAAATATTAATAAATATGGTATGAAAAAAGGATGATGAAGATATTTTTTTTTTGTTGAACTTGACAAAACGCCGAAAATGTATGTCTCTAGACCAGAATACAGCCTTAAAAAATACATGAAGGGTAAATAAATAAAAATAGTTTTGCCAAGAAAAATTTCCAAACAGGATTTCCGAAAGAATTTATCACGACATCCAAAAAAATTGAATATTTGATTTAATCTTCTGTACCAATTTTTCCCAATTTCCCTTCATTGGAGTATCCTGGTCTCCAAAAGTACTAAATCTTTTTAAATTACAAAAAAAAATCATCTATTTTGTTTAATCGAGTCTATTTGCGGGATGGAAAACATAAAAAATAATGGATTAGATCCGAGCTTGTTGGGTTGAAGAAATATTCGATTATGCGTGGAATTCTCGATACTATGTGGACTATTCATGTATCTATGCGCATATATATATATATCTATATATTTATATATGAAGCATTCCACAGCAAGTGGGCCACTAAAAAATCGTGCGATCTCAAAATATTATGAAACATTTTTTTAAAGGTCATTCGAGTGTCAAAAGCAAGCAGGATTTTTTTCAGACTTTTAAATCCGATTTTACACCCCTAATTTGGATACGAATGTTTTTATTTATTTTTTTTTCGATTCATTTTACATGCGAAACGATATATTGGACAAAAAAAAACACCTCTATATAAAATTTAGGTTTTTCAATATACTTTATAATCTCGGGTGGGGGTCGAAGAGTCGACTAACCAATATTTCGAACGGCCGAAATCCCGAATTTTACGATTACGAGCGTTAGAATAACGAAGCGCCGAAATCCCGATCGCCAGAAAAGAGAAAGTCGAGTGAGCCGCCCCATGCGTAAGAGAGAGAGGAAGCACATCTCTCTCTCTCTCTTACGCATGGGGTGGCTCACTCGACTTTCCCTTTCCTGGCGTTCGGGATTTCGGCGCTTCGTTATTCGAACGCTCGTAATCGTGAAATTCGGGATTTCGGCCGTTCGAAATATCGGTTAGTCGACTCTTTGACCCCCACCCATAATCTCATCGTTTTTTAAGCTATCCCGAATCCTTTTCGTGTATTTTTCAGTGAAACAAGAAAATAATATCTTTTTTCGTCGAGTTCGCCGTTTCCAAGTTTCCTACAACTTTGAGAGAACTTTCGGTGATTTCACAACAAATCACAGAAAAATTGGCATGATGGAGAATCCATACCTTCCAAGTGTTTACTGAGGTTAACTGATGAAACCACTTGCGACTTACGACGAATATTCGATGTTGTCCAACGCCCCCATTAAATTTATTGAAAAAACATTGAAAATATATTATTTACCGTGTATCAGCGTGAGGTCAAAGTATGATTAATTCGTTAATTGTTCGGAAATACCAAAGTATTTTATGAGGTCCCAACTTTTGACTTTAACCCCACGCTGAAACACGGTAAATAATGTATATTCAATGTTTTTTAAATAAAATTAATGGAGACGCTGGACATCATCGTTTGTCGTAAGTCGCAAGTGTTTTCATCCGTTAACCTCAGAAAACACTTGGAAGATATGGATTCTCCACCATGTCAATTTTTCTGTGGTTTTTTTGTGAAATCAACGAAAGTCCTCTCAAAGTTGTAGGAAAATTGAAAACGGCGAACTCGCCGAAAAAAAAATTATTGCCTCGTTTCGTTGAAAAATACACGAAAATGATTCTGGACAGCTTCAAAAAAGATGAGATTATAAAGTAGATTGGAAAACCTAAATTTCATGTAGAGGTGTTTTTTTGTGCAATGGATCGTTTCGCATGTAGAATGAATCGAAAAAAAAAAAATAACAACATTCGTATCCAAAAAGGGGGTGTAAAACCAGATTCAAAAATCTGAAAAAAAATCCTGCTTGCTTTTGACACTCGAATGACCTTTAAATAAATGTTTCGTAATATTTCGAGATCACACGATTTTTTTAGTGGCCCACTTGGTGTGGAATGCTTCATACATGGGTGTGCGTTAATATGCAGATACAGTAACCAAGTAAAGTTCTGCGCCTGGTGCTCGTCAGGCCTCCAGTAGTATAGGTCAGCGCTCGGTACGGCCAACTCCAAACAACTCTGTACCACTTCTGCTATAACATCCCTCTTTCTCCCTCCCTTTCGCTCTCACTCCGCAGTTGAGTATACATATTGAGTACATCCATGACCAGCAGCCGGCCAATTTCACCTGAGCGTTATTTCAGAACGTAGCCAGGGGTTAACGCAGGGGGTGGCTCCACACTCCCTCAATTTTCCCTCTCGTCCGTTCACCCTCTCTTTTCTCTCTATCGCTCTCCCTCTCTCCTCCTCTGTATTACTGTATTCTGGCGAGGATATAAATTTCAACGCCACGGTAACCGAGTATCAGTTGCCTCTCTCCTCTCTCTCCTCTCTCTCCTCTCTCTCCTCTCTCTCCTCTCTCTCCTCTCTCTCCTCTCTCTCCTCTCTCTCCTCTCTTTCCTCTCTCCTCTCTCTCTCCTCCCACTCAGGGGACACCGGTTCGATTCAAAATCGAAATATCTGTCGGGGGCTCATACCTTTCCTTGCACCCTTCCCCCGGACGTACAATTCCAGTCCGGGAGACATAAATAATTCCGGTATCCTGGCGAAGGACTCCCTCGAATTGAATTTTTCTCCTCCCTTCTTCATTCCCCTCCCTTCGTTTTTCTTCGTAATCTTTTTGTTCCTCCTTCCTTTGTTTGTTCATTCGTATTACACCTTTTTCCATTCTTTTCTTTGTTTTTTTTTTTTATTCAATCGATCTACGATACACTTTTATTTTATGCGCACGCACCTCGGCAATGATCCAAGACGACGTCCGCTGTCTATCGAAGCTCTATCCCTCCCTCGACGCAAACTTCTCCCTTTTGGGACTCGCTTCTCTCAGTCTCCTTACTTCTATCTCCACGCTCGCGAGAGATAAGAACTGCCAGGCTCTGCTCGACGAAGCGTGGCACGACGTAAAATTGAATGAGAATGGTCGTTTGGGAGGAGGAGCATGAACAGGAGGGTACTATCGTGAAATGTGTATCCTGACGATGAAGAAAAATGCTCGCGTGCCGGAGAGATATTCTTTCCTTTTTATTTTCTCTCCTCTCTCTCTTCTTACGAGCTTTTTCTTCAATTTTTTTTTCATTCAACGTCGCGTCTCGTGCGCGATATCGTTGTCTGATCACTGTCACGAGTTCACGCTCCTGATGACAACCAAATACGAAGGGGAAATGTTTTTTTTTTTTCTACATTTTGGTTTCATCGATCTTCGTTTTGGCCTCGACGAAAAATTTTCATTCTCCTTATTGAGAAATTGCAATTTCCCAAGGAGCCATTCACTTGTAAAATTTTGATGATCTTGAAAATTTCGTATTCAATATTTTTTTGCAAGTTGTATTTTTTCGTAATTTATTTACATCGATGCACTGAGAAAACAGTTTATTTGTATAATAAAGAAATATATTTAGTTGTTCCGTTTACTTAAACTGTTACAAAAATTGCTAGTCGTTAATAAATCTTTTATTTGTTTTAAAATAATTTATTAACTGTTGACAAATATTTATTTAATTTATTAACTGTTAAAAAATAATTTATTTCGCCATATTGAACTTTACATTTGTTAACAGTTAACAAATCCGGGTACACTGTTTTTTCAGGGTAGTTCCAATTATTTTATAACTTATTCACTAATAAAAATTCCAACAGGAAATGTAATTGTAACAAAAAAAATTGTTAATAAAAAATTGAAAATGTTATTCGTCAGAAAATAAAGACGTCCGTCTCAATTATTTTAAGCTACTATCACAAAATTTGCAGAAACTAGAGCAATCATATCCTCTTTTTTCCAAAGACTTTAAATTTACATTATCTCAACCCCAGAAATTCCTTGCAAAATTTATTTTCAAGCTTGATTTCAATTTGGAATCAAACCTCCGGAATTCTTGCAAAATTCAATTTCATAATTATTTTTTAAAGTATTTGTATAAATGTTATTAATCTGGTGTCACAGAATTTGCTGAAGCTGAAGTGACCACGCCCTTCGTTTAAATTTGAAATTTTCTAATATTTTGACCTCTTGAGAGATTTTTGCGAAATTCAATATGAAACCACTCAATCCTCTAGAGTCTGATATAAAATAAAATTGTTGAAGCCACATTGTTATATTTTGACGAAGAAAATTCAAAGTCAGATGAAACTTGCAGCCCTGAAAAAAATCTCACAGTAAATAAAGAAATGGGTTGAACGAATTTTTTTTTAAGTCAACGTTACCGAGCTTTTTGCGAAAAAATTCAAAGCAAGATAAAACTCGCTCTCCTTTAAAAATTGTCGCAGCAAATAAAGAGTGTTGAATGAATTTTTTTTTCAGGTTGACGTTACCGAACTTTGCCCCTCGGCGACTGTTCTCGCACAACAATTGACTCACGTTGAACTCGAGAGGCTTTCGTACATCGGACCCGAAGAGTTTGTGCAAGCCTTCGCCAAGGTTTGTAATTTTCTTCATATCTCTCCAAAGAAATGTAATATTTTTAAATATTCCCTAAAAATTTGTAATTTTTATAGTATTCTCTTCATTGATTGATAATTTTACATCTGAGTACATTTGAGTCCGAGTCATTTATCCGAAAGATTTCTTTTTAGGTACTAATCTACTTTAGAAGACCAAAAAAGCAAATTTCTAAGATTTTTTCTCAGCTCCTTTATCAGATATGGCTATAAAACTGTTCTTACAACATTGTTCCATCCTTCAAAAATAAAAAATAAAAACCTGCAAATTGGAATTTGCACATTGCTTCCTCATCTTTATCCATAGTTCATATAGCTTCCTAACACACAGTAGCGATCAAATTTGCCTTCCTCATAAAGGAAGCTTTGTTAACTATTGAAAAATGTTAGTAATCAATGTGCAAATTCGATCGATTTTCCTCAAATTTGATGGTAAATAACATTAATAGCTATACTGGCTCTTCACAAAATTTCATTGCAATATCTAAAAAATTTCAAAAGTTATAGCGTTTACGCTTCTTTTATAAAAATTAAAAATTTGATAAAAATTTAACCATTCGATCGACTTTCGCCAAATTTAATAACGAACATCCTCGATAGCTATATTACCTCTGTGTAAAGTTTCAGTGCAATATCTTAAAAATTGCACAAGTCAGAGCGTTTACGCTATTTTTCAAAAAATTAAAAATTTCATAAAATTTTAATCCCTCGATGGATTGTTGCCAAATTTAATAACGAACATCCTCGATAGCTATATTAGCTCTGTGTAAAGTTTCAGTGCAATATCTTAAAAATTGCACAAGTCAGAGCGTTTACGCTATTTTTCAAAAAATTAAAAATTTCATAAAATTTTAATCCCTCGATGGATTGTTGCCAAATTTAATAGCGAACAACCTCGATAGCTATATTAGCTCTGTGCAAAGTTTCAGTACAATATCTTAAAAATTGCACAAGTTAGAGCGTTTAGGCTATTTTTCAAAAAATTCAAACTTTCATAAAATTTTAATCCCTCGATGGATTGTTGCCAAATTTAATAGCGAACAACCTCGATAGCTATATTAGCTCTGTGCAAAGTTTCAGTACAATATCTTAAAAATTGCACAAGTTAGAGCGTTTAGGCTATTTTTCAAAAAATTCAAACTTTCATAAAATTTTAATCCCTCGATGGATTTTCGCCAAATTCAATACCAAATAACCTTAATAGCTATACTTATTCTGTACAAAGTTTGAGTGCAATATCTTGAAAATTGCAGAGGTTAGAGCGTCTACGCCATTCTTGCAAAAACGAAAAAAGTCGATAAAATCTGAACACCCGTTATAATTAAAACAACATTTTTTTCATAATGAAGAGCAATTCGTGCTTGACAAGTGTGCCAAATTTTAGCTTGATATCTCGAATCGTTTTCGAGTTATTAATTATTTACATCTGAAACTCAGGATACATACACACACACACACACACATCCATCCGGACATTTTTTCTAAATATGATTTCTCGATGTTTTAGGACATTTTGAACATATTGGCATAAAAATCGCGAAAAAAAATTTTTTCACGAAAACAAAGCTTCGTTTATGAGGAAGCAAAACATTCTTTTTTATTTTTATTCTTTTAATAATTTATAGAAGGGCCAAAGTCGAAAATGTCTGGTCCCATGGCCAACAGTTAATCTCAGGATTGGCAAGTCTGAAACAAAAAAATAAAAAAGCATATTAAAGAGGAAGGTTTCTTACACAACAATTTACCATCGTTAGTGAAAAGTCGATTTAAAAAAATGGCGGATGTTTGAAATGAAAATGAGAAATTGAATTTTTCACAATTTATTTCAAATATCCGCCATTTTTTAAATCAATTTTTTATTAACGGTCATAAATTGTTGTGTAAAGAACATTCCTCTTCAAAATGCTTCTTTATTTTCTTGTTTCAGATTTGCCAATCCAGAGATTAACTGTCGGCCATGGAACAAGACATTTTCGAAAACTCGACTTGGCACCTCCTAGAAATTATTCAAAGGATTAAAAAAAAAAAATTTCTATTTTCGAAGGATGAAACAATGTTATTAAAACAATTTTATAACCATATCTGATAAAGGAGTTGAGAAAAAAAAATCTTAAAAATTGCTTTTTTCGACCTTCTTTAAAAACTTGAACTTAAAAAAAATTCTTTGCTAATCAGGAAAATTCTAATTGCAGCCCTTAATATTAATAATTATTAACAATTATTTTCCAGGAATCACCACACCTAGAAACGTCCTTCAAGGACATGAAAAAGACGCGCAATCTCGAATCGTACGTCCAGTGGTTCAACAGATTGAGTTACTTCGTCGCTACGGAAGTCTGCAAGGTACTTTCAAATTACCAAATTTTTTACCTTCGAAATTGCCAAATATCATTCTCCATTGCAAACCCTATATTTTTCAAATTGAAGTAACTAATTGGAAAATAAATCCAGATACATATTGATCTATTGCTTTCCAATGTTTTGTTCTATTCTTTCAAGTAGCTTTTCAAGTAGGGAAAAATGTGTTTTTTCGCCAATTTTCCATCAAACGATTTTATCTCCACGAAGTAAAGATATCGTTGTTGTTTATTTTAATCTTAGCACGCGAAGAAAAAACAGCGAGTACGGGTCGTCGAATATTGGATCGAGACAGCGAGGGAGTGCTTCAATATCGGCAATTTCAATTCCCTCATGGCAATTATCGCCGGTCTCAATATGTCACCGATATCGCGATTGAAGAAAACGGTGAGTCAATGTACAATTATATTTATGATGGTTTCGAACATTTATTTAAAAAAATCGCATTTATTATTATCAATGAATCAATTTATTTCAATTAAAATCAATTCAACTGAAATAAAATTATAATTAATTGGAATATTATAATAAATTGTATTAATATATTTATTATAATATATTACAATTCTATAAATTATAAAAATTGGAATATATACTTTTTAAAGTATCGAACACTTTCGGGACATTATTTTTCGTAAAGTTAAAAAGACTTTACTGAGAAAAGCTTAATAAACTTGTCATACGGTCAATATATAAGTTAATAAGTAAATAAAATGAGTAAATATAATTTTAATATTGTATAATATCTAACCAAAATCATTATACAATAAATAAAAAAACAATGTTTGAAAAAAATACCTGCAAAAAAAAATTCTAAAAAAAAGAACATCTAAAAATAATTTTCGACCCAAAAGTCATTGCACAAATTCCTCTTCGAAAGTAAAAAAAAAAAAAAAAATCTTCAAAACATTCTATCTTTGACAATTGTTCCAAAAAGTATCAAGCACTTTCAGACATGATTTTTCTTTAAGCTTAAGCGACTTTCCAATGAGAAGCTTAATAATCATAATCACCTTTCCCCGGTTGAGCTCAACCCCAAATAATTCCTAATTCCCCCTCAAAAATTAGCTAAAAAAAAAAAAACTTTCGGTTTCTCGTCAAATTATCATAAATTTGCTGTATTGGCTCATTTTTAGGCCAATCCGCGATATCTGGGGTATAATAAACCACCCTAAAAAATTAGGTCAGCAAATTTTTATTTTTCTTCAAATTATGATGAGTTTTATGTATTCATCCACTTCGAGGTAACATGGACCATCAAAAAGAAAAACATTTTTGACCTTGAAAACAATTTTTGAAAATAAAAATATAGAAAAATTAGCATTTTCAGAGGGTAACCGTCTTGCCCCACCCTCCCCTACTTATGGCCGAGCGCCATGAACAATTGGTCAAAGAAATATATTATTTTCACCACTTTTTGGAGCTTATCGCCATTTTCTCTGCGTCAATGTCATCAGCGGGAAACGATCATATGGCGAGGAAAAGCAATCGTTCCGCACGTCAACCTGTCGCGTCGTAGCTCATTTCGACGGGTTCGGGTAGTTAAACGTTCTATTTAAAAAAAATAAATTATTTCCCTCTCTTTCGAATTTTTTAATTACGAAGCTTGGTGCTCGGGCGTTTCATAGATATTCCCGAGTTACTGAACCCCTTCGGTGACTGGATCGGGCTTCGGAACATTGCGGAATAGCTCGTGCGCAACATTATTCAAGGTTCATTTGGTTGCTACCACCTCTCTCTCTCTCTCTCTCTCTCTCTCTCTCTCTCTCTCTCTCTCTCTCTCTCTCTCTCTCTCTCTCTCTCTCTCTCTCTCGCTCGCTCGCTCTCTCTCCCTCTCTCTCTCTCTCTCTCTCTCTCTCTCTCTCTCTCTCTCTCGCTCGCTCGCTCGCTCGCTCTCTCTCTCTCTCTCTCTCTCTCTCTCTCTCTCTCTCTCTCTCTCTCTCTCTCGCTCTCTCTCTATCTCTCGCTCTTTTGATTTATGGCCCGGGGCCGAGGAAATAATTGCAAAAACCTTGCTTCCGCGCATAGAACCGGTCGTCGACGACGCCGGATTCCCCCGTCCTTCTTTACACCACCTAAAATTCGTGACCCGTAATTTCCGTTAATGAAAATTTACCGTATCGCAAACCCGGCTTTTGCCCTCCCCCACAGAGACATATATATCCGGTCAGCGGGCAATCGCGACTACTTTCCTCACGAATACTCTTTTGTTTCAAGCTGGTGCGATTTATCACGAGAGAGAGAGAGAAAAAGGGACGAGTTGAAATTCCTCTTTTCATCATTGCGTCAAGGCAAATTCAAATTCGAATTTAAAAAATACAATAAAATAAAAACTCTCCCCGCCGTGAAACTTTTGTTCTCTCTATAACGTGTGCCTTTTCCAGAATTGGGTATTTTACAAAATGAGCGAGGGAATCTGTCTTCAACGGAGAATCCTCATCCGCACGTCGTGAAGCGAAAATTGTCGAGGTGAACGGATAAAAGTTTCGGGGCCGTTAAATGTATTCCGCGAGGGAAAATTTATGGTTTTGACTCGTGGAACTCGCAGAGCAGAAGGGAGGCAATTATGACGTTGACGTTGAATGTTCCTGGATGAGATTACAACTTTTGATATCGTTTTAATCAGGGAAATGTAACTTTTACCAGCATCAGCCGTTTCATTAACGTCGATTGAGGATTCGTCCCGACGGTTTAATTGGCATGATTATTCGAGCAAATATGAGAAAATACTTTGAGGACATAGAAGCTTGAAAGCAGATGAAATTCATACATGAAGCATTCCGCACCAAGTGGGCCTCTAAAAAATCGTGTGATCGGGAAATATTATGAAACATTTTTTTAAAGGTTATTCGAGTCTCAAAAGCAAGCGGGATTTTTTTCAGATCTTTGAATCTGATTTTACACCCCCAATTTGGATACGAATGTTGTTATTTATTTTTTTTCGATTCATTTTACATGCGAAACGATCCATTGCACAAAAAAAAACGCCTCTACATAAAATTTAGGTTTTCCTATATACTTTATAATCTCATCTTTTTTTGTAACTGTCCAGAATCCTTTTCGTGCATTTTTCAGCGAAACAAGGCAATTATTATTTTTTTTTTCGTCGAGTTCGCCGTTTTTAATTTTCCTACAACTTTGAGAGAACTTTCGTTGATTTCACAACAAATCACAGAAAAATTGGCATGATGGAGAATTCATATCTTTCAAGTGTTTTCATCAGTTAACCTCAGAAAACACTTGGAAGATATGCATTCTCCATCATGCCAATTTTTCTGTAATTTGTTGTAAAATCAACGGAAGTTCTCTCGAAGTTGAAGGAAAATTGGAAACGGCGAACTCGACGAAAAAAATTATTATTGCCTTGTTTCGCTAAAAAATACATGAAAAGGATTCTGGACAGCTTCAAAATATATGAGATTATAAAGCATATTGGAAAACCTAAATTTTATGTAGAGGTGTTTTTTTTGCGCAATGGATCGTTTCGCATTAAAAATGAATCGAAAAAAAATAAATAACAACATTCGTATCCAAATTGGGGGAGGGGGGGGGGGGGTAAATCGAATTCAAAAATCTGAAAAAAAACCTACTTGCTTTTGACACTCGAATTACCTTTAAAAAAATATTTCGTAATATTTCAAGGTCACACGATTTTTTATTGGCCTACTTGGTGTGGAATGCTTCATATTGCAACAGTTTATTTGTAGTAAAAAATAAGAAATTGGCACTTTTACTTAAATATTCCTTAACTGTCAAAAAAAATTTGAGTCTTCAAGAAATATTTTATTTGTGTCAAAATAATTTATTAGCTGTTCAAAAATATTTATTTAATTTATTAACTGTTAACAAATAACTTGTTTCGCCATATTTAACTTTAAATTTGTTAACAGTTAACAAATCCTGGTCCATTGTTTTTTCAGTGTACTTTTTATTGTATCTTTTCTCATTTTAAAGCGTCAAGGCTTTGCAATTGGGACAAACGAGTTCGTTTTTTGGTATCTACGAAAAAAATTCAATCTAAAGTTCAATCTTCAGTCTTGAAGTTCTGTTGAAAAGAAACCGACATTTTTGCTTCTTCCTTTGCAGTCATTTATACCTTGAATTTTCAAGGTATTCAAGGTCATTATTTTTTAGCGTTATTGATATAGCATTTGGTATTTATTTAAAAAAAAACGAAACCTTGAGTACTTCAAAGGAAGCTGAGTTGCGTTTCCTCTAAACATCAATTTTTGACGTTTTTTTCAAGGGTCGACAAAAATTATACAATTTTTTTCATGAATTTAAAGTAATCTTAAGGCTCCGAATGATTTCTCGAAAAGTACAAACATAAGATTAAACATTTAGGGGTCTGCACTGAGAAAACAATATATTTTTGTATACCCGGATTTGTTAACTGTTAACAAATGTAAAGTTGGATATGGCGAAATAAATATTTTTTAACAGTTAGTAAATTATTTTGACATCAGCAAAAAATCAGCAAAAAAATCTCTAAAAACTCTCTTCGTGTTTCCCTTAATTTCTGACGAAACAAAACTGTCGAAATTCTGTTGATATTGAAAAAAATGTGCAATTTTTGCAGACATTTATTTTTCAATTGATTATTTTTTTCCAATACAGTCAAGAGCTTGAGAAATTCGTTTCTTAACCGTGATTTCCGTAACTTCATCGCCTTATTTCTCAAAGAAAAACCCACGAAATACCAGAAAAAGGTCCTTTTTTTCTTCCCTTGTAATAAAATGGGAGAATCGTCGTTTTTGATCCATGAAATTTTATCATGAGACGAAAGTTGTCGTTTTGGTTTTACGAAGGAGATTTTTGTGCATGGAAAAACGAAAGATCGGAAGTGGAAAATGCGACATGAAAGGTCCATCAAAGACGTCGTGTACTTAATTTACTTCATGGACGATAATCTACGAGTCCAGGAATTTTACTCCGTCCTCTTTCTATCCCGACAAAGATCCTATCTGCTCAAAGCTCTCAACGTATACAGAGAACTAAAACTCAGCAATCTCATATTATACGTCTGTATCCGTGACTTCGTCAAGTTTTACTTTCATCTCTCAAAGACATAATTAAGTTCATCCGCGAACATTTCGTCAAAGTCGAATGATCACAAACGCTGTTATTCTTTTCAAACTCTCCTTGAAAACAAATCGATGCAGAATACTACAAAAATGTCTTTTGATAATCCTATATACGATGCAGGGTTGCAAATAATGCATTACTTTTTTTAATGCATTTGCATTTTCATTAACCATTAAAATTTAATGGTTGATGGAAATTATTTTCATTGACCATAAAAAATTTAATGGTTAATGGAAATTATTTTCATTGACCATTAAATGTTAATGATTAATGAAAATGCAATTGCATTAAAAAAAGTAATGCATTATTTGCAACCCTGCCCCTTACAATGTAGTGTGTAATAGAAAAAAATTCTATTACCCATTGCAATGTAATGTGTAATGGACAAAACTTTGATTGCAATTTTGGGAATGGAAAAATATGGATGAATTATTGCAGTTTTGCATTACATTTTATTGACTTAGGACTTGGATTTTTAGAATTATAATATAGATGCTTTTTAGAATTTAATGTGAAAATCTAAGTCCTAAGTCAATAAAACGTAATGCAAAATTGCAATAATTTATTCATCTATATTTTTCCATTCCCAAAATTGATCAAAGTTTTGTCCATTACACATTACATTGCAATGGGTAATGGAAATTTTTTCTATTACACACTACATTGTAAGGGGCAGGGTTGCAAATAATGCATTACTTTTTTTAATGCAATTGCATTTTCATTAACCATTAACACTTAATAGTTAATGGAAATAATTTTAATGGTTAATGAAAATAATATCCATTAACCATTAAATTTTAATGGTTAATGAAAATAATTTCCATTAACCATTAAATATTAATTTCATTAGCCATTGAAAAAGTAATGGTTAATGCATTACTTTTTCATTAAAAATTTCGCAACCCTGATCCGATGCCGAAGCTTTGAATTTTCATCAAAGTCATAGAAACGTAAAAAAAGCTATCTGCAGGAGTAAAATAACTTAATCCTGGATTTCATTTAATTATCCTGGAAGTTGTTAATATTTGCAAATATTTTCAAAAATTACGGCTTATTAAGATTTTTGAGACTTTTGACCAGCAAAAGTTCGATCTGGCTTTTTAGGTCTCGTTAAAATTAAAAAAAAACAATTTCTGCAATCTTTTCAGCCAATTTAGATTTTTTTTTTTTAACGATTTCAAATTAATTTAATATACGATGCCAAAGCTTTAAATTTTCATCGAAGTCATGGAAACGTATTCTTGAACTGTTTCGCAAAATTTTTATTACAAATTTGCTTGAAAATTGTTTTGCAAAAAAAAAATGTTTCGCAAAATTGTTTGCAAAAAAAATGTTTTGCTAAATTTTGTTTACAAAATGGTTTTAATCAATTGATTTACAAGATTTCTCTACGAAAATTTTGCGCAACAGCCTTTTTTCAAAAAAATTTCTGAAAACATTTTTTTGCATAAATTTTGCAGAAAAATGTTGCAAATTAATTGTGTGAAATAATTTTGTGTAACAAATTTTGCAAAATAATTTTTTTTGCAAAAAATTATGCGAAACTAGATATACATCACTAAACTAGTTATTTAACATCATAAATACTAAAAAGTAAAAAATAAACAAACGAAAAAAAACAAATTTTTAAACGAGCTTTTATTAGTTGTTCATAAAAAATAAGTAAAAAGTAAAAAATAAAGCTATTCCGATTGGAAATAAGTTTTCAAATAAAAGCGTGTTACATTTTAACAGCAAGAGAAAAAAGAGGGTGTAACACGCTCTTATTTGAAAACTTATTTCCAATCGGAATAGCTTTATTTTTAACTTTTTAGTTATTTTTTATTAACAACTAATAAAAGCTCGTTTTAAAAAGTTTTTTTCTTCGTTTTTTAGTCCTGCCGTAAAAACATCAGTCAAAGAATGCCACGAGGATAAAATTATATTTATGAAGAAGCGAAATAGTTGAAATATTCATGCGTGAGTGCTTTTTAATCGTTCGAAAAACACCGTCGAAAGCTCTCTTTTCAAAGTGTCGCATATTCGTCCCTTGAGGGTCTCTCGCTGGAATGTTGGACATGAGGTAACGTTTCGACGTGCACATCCAGGCGAAAGCACGTAGTAGCCTCTTGCTCGGTTTGACGAGTACACAGCAACTATATCCTCTTCCTCTTCCTCTTTCTCTTTGCCTCTCTGTTTCTCCTTCTCTCGCAGAGTGTAGTCCAGCGATACGTTAATTCGTGAATTAAAGCCCTCCGAGAATGCACCAGACGGAATTAATCCTTCGCGGATCTCGTGGCACGCGTGACTCCCCTTTCCTCTCCCGCACACGCACATAGTTGTCACGACAGTTTCGTCGTTCTCGAAGTTAATTCAATTATTCTCGGAGTCGCCGTCCACCAAACTTCCTCCTCGCTTGTACATGTAAACTCGATGACTTACAAAACGTCGTAACTCCCACGATTTGTCAGGCAAATGTTTTTGCAGTTGCACCCTTTTGCGCGCTCATACTAACAATTCATATGTATATACATATATATTTTGAATATATATATTTTCTCGCATGAGAATGTGAGCGACAGAATGTTCGAGAATTCTGGGCTGAATTATTTTGGACCACGTCGACCCCAGGCTCATTTTTCATGTCAACAAAATTCATGACGACTATCAAAATATAACTAACATATGACAATTATCAGAATACTCAGTAAAAATTTCAAGATGATTAGGAAATTTGTTATTGAAAAATCTTGATTTAACAAATTCAAATACTACTCGAAAAAATTGATCCAAAAAATTGCCTAAATTTTTAATGGTTTTTAACAATTCAGTGAAAAATGGTCGTATCGAGGTCTAAAAAAAAAACATTTTGAAGCTTCAAGTTTCTAGTTTCAAGATATTTCAGCAAACAAAAAGTCGAAGCTGCAGGTTTCACGCAATCTGGAGAAATAGTGAGAAAGAAAAATTTGGCAAATTTTTATTACTTTTTTTTTTGGCTGCAGTTACTTGGAAATTTTTTTTCCAGCTAAACTATTGCATGGACCGGATAGCTTGTTTATTTAACTTCAATTTGTTTTTTTTTAGACCTCGATCCGACCATTTTTCACTGAGATATCGGACTTTTAATGAAAAAGGATCCTTTTATGTTTGACCATTGATATCTCAGCAATCAATAATCGCACAGGAATTGAAAGGGGGGTTTCAAAAACTCGAATTAATGCTCTACAAAGATTGACGATGGTTTTTTGAAAAAAAAAAAAATTCCCTCCTTGCCATGAATTTCAAAAAACAGAAGAAAAAGAGCTATTTATGGTTTTTTTATAAAATCAACGGCTACATTTGAAATATTGACAAAACGACTAATGTTGAGCGTGACTTTTCCAGCTCAATATACCCACGAAAACCCTGTAAAGTTTCAATTTGATCTATCGAACGGTTTTTTTGTTTCAAGCAATGAAATTTTTGAAAAAAATTAAAGGATCATGTTTATTGCCCCTTAAAACTTCATAATCATTATTAAAATGAAAAAATAAAATTGTTTTCAGCTTTTCCCCCATTTTTATCGCAAATAGCGTTTGAATTTATGGAAAAAAAAATCAAAAAAAAATTCAAAACAATTTTTGAACATTTTTTTTTTTAACAAAATTCAAGGCTTATGTTTATTGCCCCTTAACACTTTATAATCATTATTGAAATGAAAAAAAAAATTGAGATTTTTCCACATTTTTAAAAAGATATTCTGAAAATTATCATCTATGTACTTTAAGGGGACCGAGTAAGTATCAAAACGCCGACTTTTTAACATAAATAAAATGCGTGCACAGCATAGTGAAACTCAAAAATTGATTTGAGTTTACTAGTATTCAACGAACAACGATATTTATCTTCAAACATCGGCGCTTTGACGCTGACTCGGTCCCTTCGGTACGATTTTTCCAATGAAATTTTTCCATTCGTGCCATTCCAGCAACAAGCTTTATTTTCACGAAGAAAAAGTTTCTAAATGTTCACATAAAAATATTAATATTCTGAACTTTGCAAAGTGACATCATACGACGAAAAGATCTAAAACTTTTTTTTTTCGTTTCGATTTTCAGTGGTCGAAGGTACAATCGGCGAAATTCTCAATTCTCGAACATCAGATGGATCCGAGCAGCAACTTCAGCAGTTATCGTAGCACACTTAAGGCGGCGATGTGGAGAAGCGCCGGGGCAACAGATGAGAGGCAACGAATTGTCGTACCGTTCTTCAGTCTCCTCGTTAAGGATCTATATTTCTTGAACGAAGGTTGCAGCAACAAGTGAGTTGATTTATCAATTTTAAGGATGTTGAGGGTGGGGGTCTAAGAGTCGACTAACCAATATTTCGAACGGCCGAATTCCCGAATTTCACGCTTACGCGTATTCGAATAACGAAGCGCCGAAATCCCGAACGCCAGAAAATCGAAAGTGGAGAGAGCCGCCCCATGCGTAAGAGAGAGAGAGATGCGCCTCCTCTCTCTCTTACGCATGGAGCGGCTCTCTCGACTTTCTCTTTTCTGGCGTTCGGGATTTCGGCGCTTCGTTATTCTAACGCTCGTAATCGTGAAATTCGGGATTTCAGCCGTTCGAAATATTGGTTAGTCGACTTTTCGACCCCCACCCGATGTTGAGTCCCTGTGAAATCTTGTAATGTTAATTGTTCAATAAATAGCTTCTTAATCGTCGTGAAATTTTTACACGACCTCCTGAATACTTCATGTAAAAACATATTAAATTTTCAGAATTCTATCATAATTAGGGGAGCGTGGGGCTAGTTGTAACAGTTTTTGGAAAAAGGCCTGTAACACCTAAAATATGTGTGCTTTTAAGATTGTGAGTAAGAGGGTTTGTAAAGTATATATCTGAGCACTGATTCGAATTGAAAAATAATTTTAAATCTTTACCCATCCTTTACATCAGACGTTTTTTGATAAAATGGGAGCTGTTACAACTTACCCCATGTCTGGGGCTAGTTGTAACAGGCTCGGGGCAAGTTGTAACAATGAAAAGACTGGCAATATTTATAAGAAAGAACACGTTTTTATTGGTTCACAGTCTTGTATTATTCATCGTGGTTCATTCTTGTGATGATTACAATCTTTGGTAGTCTCTCGTGCTAAAAAAAATACAATTAAATAACTTGGCATATTTTTCTGGGCAATATTAGAGTAAAGAAGAGTAAAAGAATGCACAAAAAGCCGCAAATAATTTGTAATACTATGTAATCACTATACTACAAGTTGTAATAATATTATTTATACAAATAAATGTAGAGAGTAGAAAAAAAAATACACGCGCATGGGGCAAGTTCTAACATGTTACAACTTACCCCAAGGGGCTGATTATTTCTACTTAATGAAATATCTCAAAAACTTCAAACTTTAGAATAATTAAAAAAAAAAAGCAAATGAAAGCCAGTTAAATTTACGATGTAACAAGGAAAAAATAATAAACAATTAATTCAATTTTAATAGTCAAAATCAAAATTTTCGTAACTATTTTTTTTACGAAACCTGGCCGAAATAGAGCTCGTGTACATATCCTCTACATTATGCTGCATGTTATCAGAAGCACATTCAGCAAAAAAATTAAATCAAAATGTTTCAAATTCCCGGTCAAAATTGAGCGTTACAACTTACCCCTGTTACAACTAGCCCCCCGCTCCCCTACTTCAACCTCCTTAAGGGTTAAAATGAAAAATGATGAGAAAATTCTGAAATTTTGGTATATTTTTGTATGAAGTATTTAAGAGGTCGTGTAAAAATTTCACGACGATTAGAGACCTCGTTATTAAAATATTAACATTTCGTTAAGAACAATTTTTTAAACAAATAAAAAAAATATTTATCAATAAACTTCGTTTTGTTTCCGTTGCTTTCAATACATTGTAGATATTAAAAAATTGAGAGGTCAAAAAAAACTTATCGCAAAGTTATATCAGTTTCCATAAGACGACATTTAATTTCATTTGTTAATGTTAATTGTTCGATAACAAGCTTCCGAATCGTCGTGACATTTTAACACAACCTCTTAAATAATTCATTCAAAAACATACCAAATTTTCAGAATTTTCTCATCAATTGCGATTTGGGTCTCAACATCCTCAAAACTTGACCCTCGGCTCTGAAAATTAAGATATCAAGATGAATCCTACGGTATTATCTGCGTCAATCCTGTGAGAAAAAAAAAGAATAAAGAAATTATAATCTTAACCCTTACTTGACACACTTCTGCAGAGTACTTAACACACTGGGGTCGTTTGTACCCCAGCGATAAAAATTCTTTTAAAAAATATACCATTTGATATATTAACTTGCAAATTTTTCTAAAACTTCTTAAGAGGCTACTTCCCAAAGTTATGCAGGATTTATAGTAAAATATTGAAATTAAATATGATAAAAAAATTTAAATATCCAAAAAAACTGAAAAAATTACTACTTTCACGAAAAAAAGTAATAAATTTTTTATCTTTCAACAAAGATGGTTAAAAATTTAACTGAGTTTACTTAATATATAGCAAGAAAAAAAATATTAGTAGTAAAATAATATAACAGGGATGAGTCGTTTAAAACGTGAATTTATGGTTTTTTTCGTTTGTTTATAATAAAATACAAGTTTCCTGAGAATTCGACAAAATTCTTCCAAGATTCTCAATTATATGATTCTAGTGATTTTGGATTTTCATCCAAATGACAAATCAATCCTATTTCATATGCTTCAATGAATATCCATCGATTGCTGCTCTGGTATTCAATAAATCTTTCAACTATGTGCCTTGAATTTTTTCACAAATTCAAACGAATTCGTCAATTTTATTCCAAGCGCGAGATTCATTATAAATTTTTGCACATATTCGCGGGCATCATCTTCGTGCATCAGAGTTATGAAAAACAAAAATTTCGATCACGCATATACGAAATAGACGAAGTTTAGAGGAGGAAAAATGTTGTTGGAATCTCTGATCATGCACACGTGATGCTGATGTATTTGTGAATCCTTGGAGAGTTTTCACAGCAGCAATATAGCTTATCGTACGAGAATCCAGCGAGAATCCTTCGAAGACCCCTCTTTGTCCCCACCACCGTCAATTTTCGCTCGCAAATACGTGTGTAAACTTATTAAACTTGTAATGGCAAAAGTTGTCCCGATATGGACGATCGAGGGTTTCAAGAAGACGTATATAAGCCGATCGCTGAATTCCCAAAGACGAGCGAGAGAGACACGCGACGTATATAATAACGAGTGATCTTGTGCAAACTCGTATCGCGATAAACCAGATGAATCAGAATTCAATTCGAGACACAGTGATTGGCACATCGATGGCAAAAAATATAAAGATAAATTTTAAAAAAATAATAAAAACATTGTATTAGAAACAAAAAATTTGACAAATTTAAACTTCACCATTTCCTCCTCCAAATCAGCTTTTTCGGTTCCTTTATGACTGCCACTTTTTAAAGATTTAAGGATGTTGAGTCCCAAATCGCAAATGATGAAAAAATTCTGAAAATTTGGTATATTTTTGGATGAAGTATTTAAGGGGTGGGGGTCGAATAGTCGACTAACCAATATTTTGAACGGCCGAAATCCCGAATTTTACGATTCCGAGCGTTAGAATAACGAAACATAAAAATCCCGATCGCCAGAAAAGAGAAAGTCGAGAGAGCCGCCCCATGCGTAAGAGAGAGAGGAGGCGCATCTCTCTCTCTCTTACGCATGGGGCGGCTCTCTCCGCTTTCACTTTTCTGGCGTTCGGGATTTCGGCGCTTCGTTATTCGAACGCACGTAATAGTGAAATTCGAGATTTCGGCCGTTCGAAATATTGGTTAGTCGACTCTTCGACCCCCACCCAATTAAATGTAGTCTTATGGAAACTGATGTAACTTTGCGATAAGTTTTTTTTTGACCTCTCAATTTTTTAATATCTACAATATATTGAGAGCAACGGAAACAAAACGAAGTTTATTGATAAATATTTTTTTTATTTGTTTAAAAAATTGTTCTTAACGAAATGTTAATATTTTAATAACGAGCTTCCTAATCGTCGTGAAATTTTTACCCGACCTCTTAAATACTACGTACAAAAACATAACTAATTTTCAGAATTTTCTCATAATTTTTCATTTTAACCCTTGAGAAGGTTGAAGTAACGACGATAGAATTCTGAAAATTTGGTATGTTTTTACATGAAGTATACAGGAGGTCGTGTAAAAATTTCACGACGATTAAGAAGCTATTTATTGAACAATTAACATCTAAAAGTTTCATAGGGACTCAACATCCTTTATGACTTTTTGTTTCTCACAGGATTTTGCTGACAAATTTGTGCACGATGAGCGGCATTTTTTGTTTTTGTATTGTTTACAAATTTTGATTTATAATTTGACCTATCAATTGCCCACTAGATTACATTTTTTTTATGATAGATATCTATGATATTTTTGAATAAATTTTGAATTTCATACAATGGCAATTTTTATAATATTTTGCAATATTTAACAATATTTTGTACAATACCTCGAAAATTGCTGAAGTTATACTGCAGAGAGCCATTTAAAAAAAAAATCTAAAGTCTGCGCCTTTTATTCGGTTGGTCAATTCGCCGCAAAAAATATCATGATAAATTTTTAAAAAATCAAAATCATTGTATTAGAAACAAAAAGTTTTACAAATTGAAACCTCCACATTTCCTCCTCAAAATCACCTTTTTCGGTTCCTTTATGGTTGCCACCTTTTTAATATTATAATTTCTTCGTTCTTTTTTTTCTCACAGGATTTTAGGACTTATTATTATTTCAGGATTCATTGTTATTTTAGGATGATAGATATCTATGATATTTTTGAATAGATTTCGATTCTCATACAATGGCAACGTCTTGTTCTATTTCAGCCAATTTAGTGGAAAATTTCTCCATACATATTTTATACGAAAACCTCAAAAATGGCTGAAATTATATCGTAGAGAGCCATCAAAAAAAAATCTATGATCTGTCCCTTTTATTCGGTTGGTCAATTCAGTAGCGGAAATTCTACCTGATGATCTATCTGTGAAAAAAAAATTAGAACAAAATATCCTGAATTACTCGAGTTACTCACAAATAATATATGTCTGCAAAATTTTAGCTGGATATTCAACAATTTTCAAACACTTTTACTCAGACTTTATTTCCAAATCTTTTTTACGATTTTTTTTTGATTGAGTAATTTTGCTGCTCAAAAAACTAGTTATTTTTTTTAATCATCACAAACCTTTTTCGACCACACAAAGTATTTTTTTCTGACCATTTTTGCTATTCTAAAAAAGCCTATTAATGCTGTAAATCAATCAGTTTCGAAATTTATTGGACTATTTGTTCAGATAAAAATCAATGATCAGATAGAATTTTATCTATTTGAAAAAAAAATTATTATTTTTAAAAAAATCATATTTTCGCATCGACAAAATATTCCATTCACGATACTGATTCTCGCGTGTATTTGGAATTACGAATACGACATTTCCGCGAATTTTCAAGAACTTTTCAAGATTCAAAACTTTGTCCCTTCCAGATCTCGTTCGCGTCAACGATTCGCGATTTACAAATTGGCCAAGTTGTTCGTGTAATTTCAAAGACGAGCAAGCATTCGAGAGCGTCCTCAACTTTTCCGCGTCGCTCACGATTTACGATCAACATAAATATAACCCACGAGATTCGAGTCACCCGTAAATCATTTTTTTTTTTTTCGTATAAGTGGAAAAATAAATTTTTTCCATCGCCCCTTTCGATAAAATACGTTTTTAAAAAAAGAACGATTTTACGATAAAGAATTTGTTTCTGTCGACGCAAAAAATTTGCCGTAAATTTTTATAACTTCCGGTGTCAAAAAAATTTTCAAACCACATTTTGAGATACTCCTGATTTTTTTAAATTTTAATTTTTCGATTTAAACAAAGTAATGTAGAAATCGCCCAAATTGGAAATTCTTTAAACTTTCTTTATGAGGACGCCAATTACTAATCATAAAATAATTCAAGCAACTGCTCATAAAAGAAACTTGACGAATAATGAAAAAATAACGAAGCTATGAGCAAACTTCTAATTAGTGAAACTTCAAGACAATGGAAAAAAAGTCAGGCGAAACTCGCTATATCAGTTCAAGTCGTTTGTTGATAGAAAAATATATACATGAAGAAGGAAACCCAATATCTCGATGTTGTTTCTGAAAGTATAGTTAATATAATGATGATCGCATTCTCTAGTTTCTCAATCGTTTCTCGGATTTTCCGTCCACTTGAAACATCGCCGAGAAACTGTTTCGCAACTTCAAATAGGATTCTCCGTAACTACCACTTTCCTTTATCCATTATCTTTTTCTCTCAATCGATTTCCCACTGCGTTTCGTTCTATTTTTCCTCAGCTTCATCGTGCCCTCCACTTTTTTCCTCCACATATTTCCTCTCGATAACGAGAGGTTGCGGTATCGTGCGGATTTTTCTTACCTTCTTACACCCAGAAAAAAGATCTAGTACATTCAACTAAATCCTAGTCAAGCCAAATAAATTTTTTTAGTTATAGGCCGGCCTAACACAACTCTATTCATGTCAACGAATTTTTTTTTTTTTTTGAATGACCTACCAGGAAAATATATTGCGATCTAATAAATTTTTATTTAATATTAATAAATATTATTTCAAACTGAACAAATATGTATTTAAATGAAATAATTTTTTTTTAAATATTTACACAATATATATTTTTAAGCATTTCAATCTTTGAATGTATAGCTACACATATGAAGTCTACAATTTCGTAAAGCTTCGTCTTTTCTTTAACAGAAGGGAAAAGAAAAAAGATCCTTTTTTGTGGGAATCCATTTCGGAAATTCGACCATCTTGCGTTTTGCCGCAATGTTCAATGTATTTGATATCCATAATGAAAAATAAGGATATCAAACATAGACGAGCTTGGAAAGGATATAGGCGTCGAGAGGCAGGTTCGCTTGTGCGAGAGGTAGCCACCTGGCGGATTTTTGGGGTACTGACAAATCTGCAGATATGATCGAATGAGATTACGGGTGAATAGGTATTTAGTAACAACGAATAGAATATTTCTTCAACCCCTTTTTCTCGATGACCGGGAATTCAAATAAATAAATATAGTGGAAGTAAATATCGCCCAAAATTGGATGGAAAGAAAATTTTCTTTAAATCAACTAAAAAATAATCAAATAAACGATTATAGTATCTACGACTAGATTTTTTTTCTGGGTGTATTTTTTCCATCGCGTTAAATATATGTGTATTTATTACAGTGGAAAAAGTTCAAAGTTATTACCATTCCATTTGTCTATCTGCCTTTCAGACTTCCCAACGGACACATCAACTTCGAAAAGTTTTGGCAGCTCGCCAAACAAGTGACTGAGTTCATCGCCTGGAAACAGGTGGCCTGTCCATTCGAGAAGAATTCACGGGTTATCGCCTTTCTCCAAGCCAGTCCTGTACTCACGGAAAATGGTAAGTTGAATAGAAAAAAAAAGAAAATTTTCATACATTTTTTCTTCTCAAGAGTCCTTAAACATCCTGGATTTGATAGAAAAAAGTCTGGCGATCAAATATGGCTTCCTCATAACGAAAGCTTTGTTAACTATCGAAAAACATGAGTAATCAATGTGCAAATTTGCCAACTTCGTTCGGATTTACTTTTTGCCAAATTTAATTTTTGCCAAATTCAATAGGGAACAACCTTGATCATTATTTTGAATGTATACAAAATTTCAGCACAATATCTCGCACATAGCCGAAGTCGAAGTACGCTATTTTTCAAAAAAACCGAAATTTGATAAAATTTTAATCATTCGATCGATTTTCTCCAAATTTAATAACGAACAGCCTCGATAGCTATATTAGCTCTGTGCAAAGTTTTGGTGCAATATCTTAAAAATTGCATGAGTTAGAGCGTTTACGCTATTTTTCAAAAAATTAAAAATTTCATAAAATTTTAACCCCCGATGGATTTTCGCTAAATTCAATAGTTCCTTACAAAGTTTCACTGCAATATCTTGAAAATTATGCAAGTTAGAGCGTTTACGGTATTTTCCAAAAAATAAAAAATGACATAAAAATTTAATCTTTCAATCAATTTTTGCCAAATTCAAAACCAAACAACCTTTATAGCTATACTAATTATGTACAAACTTTGAGTGAAATATCTTGAAAGTTGCAGAAGTTAGAGCGTTTACGCCATTATTGCAACAATGAAAAGTCTGAACACCCGTTAGAAATAAAACAAATTTTTTTCGAGATAAAGAGCAATTCGTGCTCGACAAGTGTGCCGATTTTCAATTCGATATCTCGAAGCGTTCTCGAGTTATTAATTATTTACATCTGAAACTCAGGATACATACACTGTAAAAAAATGTTGTATTAAATTTAATTTAAAAAATATGACGTTTTTATGCATATACAGTATATTAAATTTCATGTACATTTTCAACCATTTTCATACGGGAATATTAATTTTCAATGTTTACTCTTTTAATCTTAATATACAAATATTAAATTTAAGATAAAATTGTTAATTTTTGAATACCATGTATATTAATTTCGATTTGGTATACTTGTTATTGAAATTTCATATACTTTTGTATATTATATTTAATAACATTTTTATAGTGTACACATACATCCATCCGGACATTTTTTCGAATTATGATTTCTCGATATTTTGGGACATTTCGACACATTGGCATAAAAATGTTGAAACAAAAATTGTTCACGAAAACGAAGCTTCCTTTATGAGGAAGCAATATGTATCATTTTCCAATACATACCTTCTCATTAAAGCAATGAAATGCCTGGAGCAAAAAATTCTTAAAAATTCAAAAAAATTGTTATATATTTTTAATTTATGGTTCCTGAATTATCATTATTTCTTCGTCACATGATTTTGAAATTAATATGATATTTTTTTTTAACAGCATTGGCCCTAGCATCCTTTGAGTGCGAACCACCCGATAACAATCCAGAGAAGGAGAGATACAAAGCTTTGAAGTGAGTAAAAAGAGCATTTTTTCGTTTTCATTTCGTTATTGGGATCAAATTATTTTACTGATTATTTAATTTACAGATCCGAATTGAACGCCCAGTGAAAACGAGCTGCCAAGAACTTCGCCCAGTGGGAGAGATACTAAAAAATAAATACGTTTAAATATATATATATAAATAATATATATAATACATATGTATTGATATATTCGTAAGAACAGAAATTAAGAGAAAAATTAGGGAGTCCTTGCCACCGAAGGTGGGAGAGATTCGACCCTCTGAGGGCTCGTCAATGATAATGATTGTTTTTTTTTTTAATTATTCGACTGATTGCGAAACGAATATCGATATATGAATTAATCAAACGAATTAATTCTCGGATTTGATCACGAATTTCAGATTCGTGATTAAATTTTTTCATTTATACTTGAATAAGTATTTAAAAGAAAAAAAAACTTATCCTGAGTGATTGGAGAATATCGCAAATTTAGGATGTAACAAGTACATCCAGCAAAAAGAAAAGGAATCACTTAAATTGAAAAAACAAAGGTGAAAACAAGAAAAGAGTCTAAAAAATTGTAACTCGACGATCGAAGCCGGAATTAGATCGGGCAAAAAAAATGTTGACGCTAATGTTGGTTCGAAAAAAAAAATTCCGAATTACAACATCCACCCTTTCGAGAAAAGTGATTTTCGTGGAAAAGCGGTTGGATCGTGGAAAGCACGATTGAAAAAAAAAAGTCCGCTTAGAAGATTAAGCATAGTTCCTAAGCCTCGCGTTGATCTGCGTGAAAGATTTGTAAAATTGTCAAATGTCGTTCAGCGAGTTCTCGTTTCGTGAATAATTTTCGAGAATCGTGGAAACTCGAAGGAAAAAAGTCAATGAAATCGGCTGATCGATAATTGCACGTTTTGGAAACGCTAACGCGCGAGTTCCTTTTGTAAATAAACCTTTTGATATACGATAAATGTAAGAGAGCGTAGATTTTAAAGGGATGCATTTTTTCACAAAAATTTCCCGTTATTTAAGTTCATGTACTTATTGACAAACGCATACACAAACACGCACACGTAAAAAAAAAACACACGCACACACGTCCCATGCCAATATGTTCAGACTCGAAAAACAAATAATTTTGCCAAATTAAAGAGGATAATTATAATCCCAAAAAAGAAAACGAGACACGAGAATAGAGGGAAAAAAGTATTGAAAGATTCACTGCAAGAAATCGTCACTGGAATCGAACACGTTTGAGATCTATTTTGGAAAAAAATGTATTCTCATCCCAAAATTTAATTCCCAGACAGTCTTCGCGCTACTGTCAAGTCAATGAAGATTGAAGATTCCGAAAATTGTTTGCCCACATTGTCAAAAAAGAAGCCAATGTCAAATAAGGTTGATCTGGGTTTAACGATTTTTACTTAACGTAGAAAAAGTATTTACAACAATAATTTTTGGTCATTTTGGGTCATAAGTCATTTTACTGAAATTAAGTCATGGGCATATTTTTACCTCGTTTTTTAAATTTGTAGATTTCGAACTGACTTGAAAATTTTTCTCCACAACAATCGTAAAAAAATTCGTGCGGATTTACAACACTAAACTGCGTTACATTTCAATAAAATGACCTATACATTTTTTCCTGTGCTGATAAGAAACTGTTCAATCTAGATCCGCGTTAATTCGAATTACTATTTTAAAAAAAAACGTTGGCACACAATTTCCGTAATCACAACTCTCCACCTTGTGACTGCTCTCATATTTTTCAATTTCCTCGCGATAAAATTGCAAAAAAGTGCGACATACATCGATTATCTGACGAGAAAAAGCTCGAGACTTATCGCGCGGATAGATAAAATTATGATTTTAAAATCTATCGAATAAACGACGAACGAAAAAAAAACAAGACAAGGATCATCGACGATTTATACGAAGGGATCCGTAGTTTAGTGAAAAAGTTCCAAAGCTCTTTTTAAGATTTGGAAACCGATCGAAGTTTAAATTCGTAAATAATAGGGACCAAGAGTTCGTTTCTCCTGGGCAAAATGATTTAAAAAAAAATTAAAACACGAAGAACGAGACTATTTTTACCAGTTTCGTGAGAAAAGAAATAGAAAACAATTACCGAACAAGAGCAAAGAACATCGGAGTAAAAATGTAAGGAGGAAAAAAATGCGATTTTTTGGCAACGCAGACGATCGATTCTCGTCAATTCAAAGTGACTGCAAAATGTCAATATTTATCACTCATTCGCATCCCTGAAACTCAAAATATCATCTCACATTGGGAGATTCAAAGAAACGAAAAAAACCGTTCTAACGTATTTAACAGAAAAAAAAGAAAAAAAACGAAATTGCGATTAAACGAAAGTAAGTCATTTGTCGAAAAAAAATAATTAAAACGTTCATTACTGTCACGCGGATTTTTTCGTCATTGAGCTGAGACTCATTGCCGATTAAAAATACGACTGATTTGTCAAATTTCATAGTCGATAAATTGTACGAAATTACGAAACTAAAATTGCACCATGAAAAAAAAACACCCACACACTTACACGTTAATATAGAAGAAAAAGATTACAATTACGACGTCAACGTGTACGAGCATCGTTGTCCCATTGTCGAATTTTCACGTAGTCGTAAATCGCGTTGAACTAAACGCGCGAGTTTTAGAAATCGTGGATTTTTCAAACTCCTTACAGTGTCTTTGTTTTTGTCTTTGATATTTTTTTAAAATTTATCTTTTATCGCCCTTTCGTCGACCGCTACGATGAAATTTTTGTAGAACAATTTTCTTCACGTCCCCACTTTCCCTCTTTTATCTACGGATTTTACAAAAAAAAACAGAAAAGAATTCGTTCATTTCGTATAAAATTTGTACAAGTGAGATGAAACGCGTTTGCTTTGTACAGTGCGGACCAGAAATGCCTGCAAATCTTTGACAGAATCTTGAAAAGAATCTTAGATTCTTTCCAAGATTCTAAGACCCGAATTTTAAGATCTTAAGATCTGTATTAGGATCGATCTTAAGATGAAACTTGAGATAAAACTTTCCATCGAACTCAAGTTGAAACTTAAGTTGAATCTTAAGATGAATCTTAAGTGTGAACTTAAGTATCATTATAAGTTCATCCTCAAGTTCTAACTTTAGTGTGAACTTCAGATCGATGTTAAGTTCAAACGTAAATTTGGTTTGAAGTTTGAACTTAAGATCCATCTTGAGCTGGATCTTCAAATCAAACTTCAAGCCAAATTTGAGTTTGAACTCAAGATCGATCTGAAGTTCTCACTAAAGTTTGAACTTAAGTATGAACTTAAGTTCGATCTTAGGTTCAAATTTGAGATCAATTGATAGTTTGATCTTAAGATCAATCTTAAGATAGATCTTAAGAACTTGAAACTCGGGCCTAAGATTCTTTCCAAGATTCTCAGATTCTTTGGAAGAATCTTGAAAAGAATATTAGAATCTTGGGAAGAATCTAGGGCCTGAATTTTAAGATCTTAAGATCTATCTTGAGATCGAGCTTAAGATCAAACTTTCCATTAAACTTAAGTTCCAATTTAGAATGAATCTTAAGGTTGAACTTAAGTGTCATTACAAGTTCATACTTCACTTCAAACTTTAGTGCCATCTTCAGATCGATCTTAAGTTCAAACTTAAACGTGGTTCGAAGTTTAATCTTAAGATCCATCTTGAGCTTGAACTTAAGTTCGAATTTCGAATCGAATTTCTCAGATCGTCTCCCTCTACCGTGTTTTTTGACATTAGTTGTCAAAATAATTAAGTTCGTTCGAACTCAAGTTTAGGCTCACGATGCATCTTCAAGTTCAAACTTCAAACCAAATTTAAGTTTAAACTTCAGATCGATCTGAAGTTCATACTATAGTTTAAACTCAAGTATGAACTTATAATGACACTCGAGTTCAAACTTGAGATTTATTTTAAAATGGAACTTAAGTTCAATCTTAAGTTTCAACTTGAGTTCAATGGAGAGTTTCATCTTAAGATCTATCTTAAGATCGATCTTAAGGTAAACTTAATGTTGAGATAAACTTAAGTTGGAGCTTCAAGTTCGAAGATCGATCTTAAGATCTTAAAATTCGGGCCTAAGATTCTTTTCAAAATTCTTTCAAGGATGAGAAAATTCTTTTCAAAATTCTCTCAAAGATTTGCAGGCATTTCTGACCAGCTCTGTACACGCAATTCGCGTTTAATCTCGATTAATCACACTGGACTGAGATTATCACGTTGAAGTAATGTGTGTTCTGTTTGGCACCGAAAAAAAAAAATAATAATAATAATGAATTATAACACCAAAGGGACACGTAAAAAGAAGAATAATCAGTCGTCTCATCGCTCTCTCGAACGAGAGACACTGTTCACTCCCACATCTGTAAATAAGAAAGTCTTGTATATACGTATACATAATACGTACACTATACGCTCGTTAAAAAAAAAAAATGACATAAGGATAGTTTGTAATTTACTAAAGTAAAGTACCCACGATACGATAATTTCAATGTGAACTTTTAGTCCCAGTCGTTCGGATGAAAATTCGTTGAGAAGAAAAAAAAATATTCGGCCGAAAAGAACGATTGGAAAATTCGCGGATTTCACGGTGGAAATTCTCGTATTCGAGGGGGAGAAAAAAAAAGCGAACATTTGGAAGGTTCTTGCGCTCCATCCTAGTCACTAGACTTTAGAGTTCAATCTGAGCTTTCACGAATGCCTGGTGAAAAAAAAACCTATGTGAGAGAAAAATGTATGCCAAAAATGTATCGGGAATTAGGGCAATTTTTTATCGAGGGGAATTTTTGAGACGAAATGCGAAAGAAAAACGTCTCATAGGCCCGAATTTTAAGATCTTAAAATCAATCTCAAGATCAACCTGTCCACTGTACTCAAGTTGGTACTTTAGATCGAATTTAAGTTCCAATTTAAGTTGAGTCTTGAGTTTCAACTTAAGTTTCATTATAAGTTTATACTTAAGTTCGAACTTTAGTGCGAACTTCAGATCGATTTTAAGTTCAAACTTAAATTTGGTTGAAGTTTGAACTTAAGATCCATCTTGACCTTAAACTTAAGTTCGCACTAAGGTTTGAACTTAAGTATGAACTTATAATGATACATAAGTTCAAACTTAAGATGCATCTTGAATTGGAACTTAAGTTCGATCTTAAGTTCCAGCTTGAGTTAAATGTCAAGTTCGATCATAAGTTTGATCTTAAGAACTTAAAATTCGGGCCTTAGTTTTTAACTCTGCAGAATGATCGTGCAAGTTCTCGATTCGACAACGCAAACGAAAATGTTTTGATCCCGATGTAGAAAACTGTGATTGAAGTTTGTCGAAAATTGATTTTTTTTGTCAATCGTAGATCCGAAATTTTCATTTGCCCGTCACGAATGTATTTCAAACAGTTGCTATTTGAGATTTGGCGGGGAATATTTTTTTTTTCTGAGTTTGAAAAATCGAGGAATAATGGCGTGAAACGTGATAATTGAAGAATTTTGCATTTTCAATCGACCGTGGGAAAAAGAACGACTGTTCATCAGAATTTTCACCTGGCATAATGACGAAGCTCGGATCGTGTTTATGCCTAAATTAAGGCGTATAAATTTAGGCTTATATTATAAATTATATAATTTAATGCCGCACGTCGTATACATTAATATATATTATATACATATATTTTTTTTTCTCCACATTCCCTCGATAGAAAAGGACGAAAAGTTGCACGAAGCCTCTTCGATCGACGTTATATTTTGTCGTTTTAATTATTTACCTTCGATATTTATTTTAAGCTTGAGGAAAAAATGTCATTGTTTATCGACGATCGTTGTAAAAATTTGTCTTTCAATTTTTTTTTGTATTTCAAATACACGCACAATCACGATAGTATTATCATCGAAAATTACATCGATCATGCTTCTTATGTCCCCAAAAAGTTCAATCGATTTTTTTATGTTCTCATCATTGAAGATTTTTCGGTTTCAAGTCGCACCAATTGTGGTAAAACGTACGAGAAATTTTTTCATCGTCTTATATACGAGAGTGTCTGTGAGTGAGAATTGTTGATATGCACGTTTTTCAGTGTCGAACAAATTTAAACGAAAAAATTGTTTTTTATAGACTCATCAGCTTCTTATTTTGACCGATCAGCTCTCATCTGTCTTGTAAATACATGGCCTATTTCCATATTTTTTTACCTCAGTTTTTATTTCAATAATATTATATATATATATATGATATAGGATCGAATCCGTTTCGGGTATTGTATTGTACATAAACTCGATAAACGTAATGCGAGAAAGGAGAAAGATGAACAACAAAAAAAGAACAAAAATAACACGAATTACAATTATTGTAGAAACGATGATGTCTTACGAAATAGAGTCCAAGATTAACAGCTCACGATTTTACATTTTTTTTAAATATTTTATTTCAATCGTGTCCCGTTGAATCCTCCATTACAGGAATAACGATGAAAAATGTATTTCCTACTGCGGTGAAAAAAAACAAATCACGATTCGAATAATCGTGAAAGTAAACGAAAATAAAAATAAAAGTTCAATTTAATTGAAAACATGCCTTTTCGAAACTTTATTCCTCGATCCAAAATTCATGACGACTATCAAAATATAACTAACACATGACAATTATCAGAATACTCAGTAAAAATTTCAAGATGATTGGGAAACTTGTTATTGAAAAATCTTGATTGAAAAAATTCGAATACTACTCGAAAAAATCGATCCAAAAAATTTCCTAAATTTTTAATGATTTTTAACAATGCTGTATCTCAGTGAAAAATGGTCGTATGGAGGGCTAAAAAAAACATTTTGAAGCTTCAAGCTTCTAGTTTTAAGATCTTTCAGCAACAAAAATTTGAAGCTACAGGTTTCACGCAATCCTAAGAAATAGTGGGAAAAAAAATATGACAAATTTTTATTACTTTTTTTTGCTGCAATTACTTGGAATTTTTTTTTCCAGCTAAACCATTGTAGGGGACGGATAGCGAGTTTATTTAGGTTCAATTGGTTTTTTTTAAGGCCTGATGCGACCATTTTTCGCTGAGATATCGGACTTTTAATGAAAAAGGATTCTTTTGTGTTTGACCATTGATATCTCAGCAACCAATTAAATTAAAAGGGGGGTTTCGAAAACTTAAATAGATGTCCTACAAGGATTGACGATGGAACTTTGAAAAAAAAACATTTCCATCCTTGCCATGAATTTGAAAAAACAGGAAAAAGGGCTATTTATGGTTTTTTAGAAAATCAACGGCTAAATTAAAAATATTGACAAAACGACTAATGTTGAGCCCGAATTTTAAACCCAATATACTCGGAAAAACCCTGTAAAGTTTCAATTTGATCTATCGAATGACTTTTTTTCTTTCAAGCAATCAAATTTTTGAAAAAAAATTAAAGGATCATGTTTATTGCCACTAAACACTTCATAATCATTATAAAATAAGAATCAATTTTTTTTAGGCTTTTCCACATTTTTATGGCTCATTTTTATCGGTTAAATTTATGGAAAAAAAATCAACAAAATTTTCAAAATTTTGATTAATTAATTTTTTCCAACAGTTTATTTTCTATTAGTAAAATAAATTGGAATTTTTTATAACAAGCATTCTAATAATTGTGAAGCTTGTACGAAGTACATCGACGTGGAATATCTCTCGTTACTAATAATTTCATACTTCTAAAGCCAATTTGGTACAAAGATTCAACAACCCCAAATCACAAAGCTAAATGGAAACATAGTTTCTTGAACGAAATTATGGTTCAAGGTATGTAAAAAAAAATTATTTATCCTCGATTTAAGATCGCCCGAACAGTGATTCTCGAATTTTCTTGTCGATCCAATCTCGATAATGAGCAATGCGCACATAAACGCCCGGTTTGTTCGCTTTTCCGCAATGATGACCCCAACTCGTCACTCCGTACAGAGTAAAAGCTCCTGAAAAACGTTGAAAAATGTCATTCAATTTTTTTTTCAAGGAAAAAAATGTATTTTTTAAAATTTTTATTATTATTAAAATATTATTATTAGAATTTTTTTTTTTTCCTTAATTAATATTTTTCGTTACCATTGCTCTGACAGGCGAGAGGACCACCGGAATCGCCACCGCAGGCATCGACACCCTCGTCGAGAAAACCCGCACAGACCATTCCGTCGCTTATACTTCCATCGCCGTAAACGTAATCGGCACGACAAATCGTTTGATCCAGCAATGGAATCCAACCGTAACGAAGATCCAACGATTGAGCTGACAAAAATTATTTTCATTTCATCATTTTCATCATAAATTAAAATGAAATTTATTTATTCTTAATTTCTCCATGTTTCTCCATGTCTTGACCCTTACTTGACACCAGAGTTGTAAAAATAGTAATGTAAAAGTAACGCATTACCCATTACTTTAAACAATGTGTATTGGATAAGTTTGACATTACAAATTACAAAAGTAACGTGTAATGAATGAATTTTACATTACAAATGAAAATAGTAATGTGTAAGGGATGCGTGTTCCATTACAAATGAAAAAAGAAATGTGTAATGTATGCATGTTCCATTACGAATAATAAAAGTAATGCGTAATGGATGCATGTGCCATTAGAAATTACAAAAATAACGTGTAATGAATGAGTGCTCCATTACAAATTACAATTGAAAAAAAAAGTAATTTGCAGTGGAGAATATTCCATTACAAATTAGTGTGTTTCTACCACAATTTGGAGCAAGTATTGTTTTGTTCAAAAATAAGTCTATTAATTTTTCAATAGAATAATTTGTGTGTATCAAGTTTTTTAAACTTTAGTAGTGGTAAATGTAAAAATTGCAATTCAAGAAAAGCTTATAGGTGTCAGTGTATATTAACTTAATATACTACTATTAAGTTGACATACTCTGACACCTATAAACAGTGATTTTTTGGAGTAATTTTCACTTCATTAACGTAAAAATGACAATTCAAGAATGGAGTAAAAATTACTCCAAAAAATTACTGTTCATACATTTACCACTACGATAGTAAAGTTTACAAAAACTTTGTACACACAATTTTCATTGAAAAATTAATAAACTTACCTTTGAGCAAATTTGTTTCCTGTTATATTATTTTACTACTACTATTTATTTTCCTTATAGTGCTATATATTGAGCAAGCAGTTACATTTTCAACCATTTTTGTCGGAAAATAAAAAAGTTATGATATTTTCGTAAAAGTTGTCATTTTTTCAGTTTTTTCAGTATTTAAATTCGTTTATAATATTTAATTTTAATATTTTGATATAAATCCTATATAACTTTGGGAAGTTCTAGAAAAATTTAAAAGTAAAAATAGTAAAGAAATAAATAAAAAATAATAAATAGTAAATGGTTTACTTTTTATAAGAATTTTTGTCGCAGGGGTACAAACGACCCGGTGTGTCAATCACGTTATTCTGCAGAAGTGTGTCAAGTAATGGTTAATGTTCACTAATGATAGAATTTTTTTAATTAAAAAAAATTATCGCACCAGATTGTCCCGTTGCGATGCTACCGAATCCACTTATCGTACAATTAAGTCCCGGTGAATATTCGACGTTGGACGATGGCAAACAAATCGGCATGATGTTCTCACCAAGCGGTATGCCACGTCCTTTGAGCAAAACCAGTGCTATGTCATTGTTCATCCTCGGTCCTCCTTTACGAAAATCTTCGTGTATGTAGTAATCCTCGATGTTAGCCTCGACCTCGGTACCTTCGTCGATCTTGATCGAGAAAAATGATTCAAAAAAATATTTTGAAGTAAAATTCTATGAATTTTATAAATGTTATGAATTTTATGAATTTTATGAATTTCATAAATTTTATGAGTTTTATAAATTTCATGAATTATATGAATTTTATAAATTTTATGAATTTTGTAAATTTCATAAATTTTATTAATTTTATGAATTTTATTAATTCTATGAATTTTATGAATTTTATTAATTATTTCCTCGTCCTTATCAAGGAGACTTGGTATTTAATGATATTGAATTTTTAAGAAATGGCTGCAGGGGTCAGATTTTGAAAAATGTTACAATTTTTTGCTAGTAAAAAAAATGGTCCAAATTAAAATTTCGTTTACAGCATCCTGATTTATTTTCTTCGATCATTGATCTTGAAAAAAAATGTTTTGTTTTCGTTGATTTTTAGACACAACTTTTTTCATTTTATGGTATATCGATAAAAAAAAGTATTTAAACGTGAATAAGTAAAATATACAAATCTTTAAGTATTAAGCCATTGGCGAACTGGATTTTTTGTCGTCTCCATGTTTTAAAATTCCATTTTTTTACCTAGGAATCGATAAATTTCAAATTTGCATGATTTTAATTGATTTTAGTAAAAAAATTGACGCTTTTCGAAATTATTGAAATTTTTACGATCCAAAAATAAAATAAAATTTCATATTTCTAATTTTTTTTTCACCTACCTTTGAATTATAATCACCAGCACGAACGAAATAAGTGCCTTTGTTGTATCCCTCGAGACAATGTGCAGCGGTCAACACGTGCAATGGTGAAATAACAACAGCACCGCATGCATGACTTGATTGGCTGTGGCCTCGTATTCTTATACTTGCCTATTTTGATATATTCAATGAATCATAAAAATTATCGTATTTTTTCTCATCGCTAAAAATTTAAATTAATTTTATTTGATATATATTATATGATATATTCAATGAATTATAAAAATTATAGTATTTTTTGTCATTCCTAAAAATTTAAATTACATTTATTTCCTTATTTCAATAATTCATGTGAACTCAATTTTCATATTTCGTTTCAAATTTCAATTAAGTCTGATATAATGGTCAAAAATTTCTCTCAGATTTTCGTATTGGAATTGTAGATGAATAAATGAAAATTCAGCAAAATAAAAAAAAAGAATTCCTGCTGAAATAATTCATTAAAAAAATTATGTGAATATATATCAAATAAAATTATCGTATTTTTTCTCATCGCTAAAAATTTAAGTTAATTTTATTTGATATATTCAATGAATTATAAAAATTATAGTATTTTTTCTCATTCCTAAAAATTTAAATTACATTTATTTCCTTATTTCAATAATTCATGTGAACTCAATTTTCATATTTCGTTTCAAATTTCAATTAAGTCTGATATAATGGTTAAAAATTTCTCTCAGATTTTCGTATTGGAGTTGTAGATGAATAAATGAAAATTCAGCAAAGTAAAAAAAAGGGATTCCTGCTGAAATAATTCATTAAAAAAAATTATTTGAATTGCTACTCACTTGCCAGGGATACGATCCTTTTGGGGCAATCGAGCCACGAACGATTCTCTGGAACATTTCGTCCTCCACATTACCAAAATCCTCGGGCCTTCGACCGCAATCACTCGGTAAAAGTGTGCCGATGTCCACTTCCGGTACCGGTTTCGTATCGCTATCCAACTACACCGAGTAGGAAAAGAAAGGATTCTTCAAGGTCTTGAAATAAAATAGACGCTCTGACGATTACAAATCTTTTATTGTGCTTGTGAAACAAAAAAATATATATATATTATTATATTATTTCCACGTATTTTCAATTGTACATTCGTCCTAGAATTAGAATTACGTTTTCAGGCACTCCTTTCTTTATTTTACGGTATATCGGGAAAAAAAATTTCTAATCGAATGTGAATTAGTAAAATGTACAAATCTTTAAGTATTAAGCCATTGGCGAACTGGATTTTTTTTTCTTCCCATTTTTGTATATTCATTTTTTTACCTGGGAATCGGTTATCGGACCTTCGGTACATATTACACCCACGTCCTCCTCGTGATCGCAATTGTGACGTCCCCAATGATTGTGTTCGCACTTGTACAACTGTGTCTCGTTTCCGTGACAAAAAACCTGAAATATTTAAAAAAAAATTGTAACCGTAAATATATATATATATATATATATATATATATATATATATATATTATATATACTAATATTTATTAATTTAGTCGCAACTTAAAAGTAAGCCGCTGTAAATTAGGAAATCATTCGATTGATCGGACGAAAATTTCGTTTCTCGCGAAATTTTGATTATCAGTTCAAATTTGATTGTGATCCGAATTTGGTTTTAAATGTTAACGATATAATTTGTGCAATTTTCGAAAAATCGCGGGCTTTATTTACACAGAATAATACCAAAGGATGTTTGAAGTTGGTGAAGTTCGAACAGAAGTTTGTATAGAATTTTCGATTTTTTTCAAAATGCTTGTCAGAAGTATAACTCGAGTGATTTTCGTGATATCAAGCTCGTTATGCTTCCTCATAAAGGAAGCTTTGTTTTCGAGATTTTTATGTGTTCAAAATGTCCTAAAATATCGAGAAATCATATTTAGAAAAAATGTCCGGATGGATGTGAGTGTGTGTGTATGTTAGGGTGGGTTAAATGAAATGACTAATTTTTTTTTCCTCGATATAATGAAAAATGTATTGTTTGGCATCTCAAAAAAAACCCTCTACAAGTATTAGCCCTTCATATTTAAATTAAGAGGACGCTCATCGCCAATTTTTATTTCTCATTTAAATAACATAGGACATTTTTTATTTAACTTTGGAATTTTATTAGACTTTAACCGTTGAGGTTAGAAGTGTTTTTTAGCACATTTTTGCAGAACATTTAATGCTCTACAAAAAAAGCTCTCTTGTGTCTAATCGATAAAATTAACCGTTCAAAAAATAATCGGTGATAAGTGATAATTATCACCGATTATTTTTTTCTATCTTTATCTTTCAGGGATAGCTTTTCCCTGAAAGATATTTACAATTAAATTCGTTAACAATCAAATAAAAGATTTAATATTTAAAAATTTGGAACTTTCGAAGAGTCTCTCGAACTATTTTTAAAATATTACACTACATTTTTTTACAAACATTAGCCTAAATGTTTGTAATTGTTATCGCTAGAGAACAACGAGTGTGTGGAGGCTTAATTGTTTTTCTAAGAAATCAATGTATGAAAATAATAAAATGATACTGTTAATTGTGAATAAATCCTTGAGAAAATTAGTAACGAAAATTCCAATAATTAAAAATTGTATACTGGTTTTTTCCGATGTTGTAATAAAATAACCAAAAAAAGGCGTTCTGGGAGAAGCAAGCTCTCCTCAAAAAGCCTTTAAGGAAGAAATGTACAATATTTAATTTTCAGAATTTTTTTCTCAATTTATTGTAATCGATGATTAATACCTCATCGAGCCAGATCGGTCCATCGCCGGCTCCAAAATGTCTATTTTTTTTCGCAACTGCGGAGCCACCGTAGCCCAAAGAGTTGCATATTACTTTAGCAGCCGAGTCGGTAAAATCGTCATCGCAAACTGTTCCCCATACACCATGATGGCGTACCTCCACTCTGCCCTCAAGAGGGCTGCTGCCGTTTGCCAGTCTCAATTCAAATGGGGCCTTTAAAAAAATATTTAAAAAATTAATAATGAGGCATTCCACGTCAAGTCAGCCACCCTATTTTTTGAAATCATCAAATATCGCATACAAATTTTTAGAAAGTAGTTCCAACTATCAAGAAAATTTGTGATTTTTTTCAGATTTTTAAATTACATTTTTTAGCCGGAAAAAAATACAAAAAATTTGTTTGTCCCATTTTGTAACACACAAATTATTCATCGTACGAAAAAAAAGTAGGACATAAAATTTAGGATTTTCAACGTGCTTTTCACTGAAATTTTTTACAAACTCTTCCGAAAGCTCTGTATGCCATTTTCGGAGCAAATAATGTTTTGATATTTTTTTTCTCAGAATTGACATCTTCGATTCGTCTGTAGTTTTAACATTGTTTTACTTGGTATATTTACAGACTATAAAAAAATTGGCGTAGTGGAGAATCCATTATTTCAAATGCATTTTTATTGATACAATCTATCATTATAGAGTGATTTAACGAAACAGCGTAGATATTGATATTTTATCATTATTAATCGTAGACAGGGAAAAATAATAAAATCATCTCGTTTTGATACTGCGAAGACGATTCTAGGAACAAAGCAGTATCATTGCTTCATTCCCAAAAATCATGCCCAAATCGAACTAGAAAGGAATCATTGACCATAGAAACGTCGGTGTATCCAAAGAGGGTAAATTAATTCTTTTTTGCAATCGAGAGACCTGAGTAGCCTTTGACTTTAATTTGAATAGACTTTATCGGTGTACATGGGTCCATTGATAAAGTTTATGAAAATGTACAAAAAGATATTTAAAAAAATAAAAATGAAAAAAGTTAAAAAATTTGTAAAAGTACAAAAAATAAACAAAAATGCGGGCTTTAGAAAATATCTATAGATAATCTCAACCCTGTTAATGCACAGAGAAATTTGGGTAATCATTTGGGATGAAAAACGCATGGGAAGGAATGGATTCTCCACTAAGCCAATTTTTTTTATAGTCTGTAAATATATCAAGTAAAAAACTCTTAAAACTACAGACAAATCGAAGATGTCAATTCTGAGAAAAAAAATATCAAAACATTATTTGCTCCGAAAATGGCATATAGAGCTTTTGAAAGAGTTCGTAAAAAATTTCAGTGAAAAGTACGTTGAAAATCTTAAATTTCATGTTGTACTTTTTTTCGTACGATGAATAATTTTCGAGTTACGAAATGGAAAAAGAAAATTTTTTGTATTTTTTTCCGGCTAAAATATGTAATATAAAAATCTGAAAAAAATCACGAATTTTCTTGACAGTTAGAACTACTTTATAAAAATTTGTATGCGATTTTTGGTGATTTAAAAAAATGTGGTGGCCGACTTGACGTGGAATGCCTCATTACAAACAATAGATAAAATAAAAAAATTCATTGTAAATCGAAAAAAATTTTGAATTAAACAATTTGCCGCTAAAATATGTTTTGAAATAACTTTTCTATTTTCTCCCTTGTAGATTAATATTTTTTGTTAATAGTACAATTTTTTTCCAACTTACATCGCAATGTACTGGACTTTCGTCCGATTTATCCGGACAATCGACTACGTCGTCGCAAATAAACGCAGTCGGAATGCACAATGGACTTGTGTCGCATTTCCAGTGACCCAGTTTGCATTTGTTGACCGCGGATTTGCAAACGACACCGACGGCTTCCTCGGGAAGACAATTATGAACTCCCCATCTGACGAAAAAAAAGTCAATTAATAATCAATTTCAATTTTCGAACTCATTCTACAGGAAAATGAATTATATGCAAAAATAAATTTCGGAAGTCTAATTTTTCGGAGAATTATATATGGAAAGTATATTTTCAGTATACTTTGGATAATATACTTGAAATATATTTTTCATTCGCATATATTTGACATATTTTCTATTTGTTATTTAATGAAAATAAAATAATACTTTAAACATAATTGTTACGGCTTTTTCATTCACTTTTTTTACAATTCAATCTGTTAAATTTCATCAATTTCACAGTTTCAAATACATTCACTTTTGAAAAAAAAACACTGATGCAAATTGTTTCCAGTAATCCAATAATAAAAAATAAGGTTTTCCGTAGTTTTCTACGCTTTAAAATTGAATGAAATCAAATTTATGGTGCACCATTCTGTTCCTTCCACATTTTAATTTTAAGATAAAAAAAAACAAGAATTTGAGATTTAATTTATAGGCTAAGAGGCTAAAAAAAATAGCACACGAGTTTCAGGGGAAAATAAAAATGTTATCATTGTTTACCCGTCAAAGTCACATTCACGAATTGACGTCTCGTTGCCACGACATTTAAGCTGATCGACCATGAATCGATCAGCCGGTTCCATGTTACCAAAATATCCGCCTGGAGTGACTTCCAGTGCACCCAATCCAAAGCCCAATTCCTTACAAACGACATCGGCATCGATCATACCAAAACCGTCGTCACAAACTTGGCCCCAAAGCCCAAGAACTATAAGAAAAAGAAAAAAAAAATTTCCTGATGTACAAAAACAAACAAAAACAAGAATATCAAGACACTTTCTGGGCAGATTTTTTAAACGTCCACTTTTTAATACAAGTGCATTTTTTTCTTCAATTAACAAAAACAATGCAAATCGAGAATTCGTACATTTACTTCCTTATCTTTTGGAGGAAACCAAGCATCAATTCTTGCTTTCACTTAAAGGGAACTTTATGAAAACAATTGATAAAGAAAAGGAGACTTTGTGCAAATTTCGAATTTGCAGAATTTTGTACAGTTATTAATATGACCTTAAGCACAACAAACTGGCAGAGTGTAAGATATCTTTAATTTTGATAAAGTCAGGCTGCGATCAGAATTTATCATGAAATCAAAAATTTAATTAAATTTTAACCTCTCAAGCGATTTCAGTGAATTTCTGTAGTGCACGAACTTAGTCACCGTAATAACTGTCTAAAAAATTTCAATACACTTTTTTGAAAGTTTTTCAATTTGCAGTGTTCATCGCATATTTTTTCAAAAGAAAAAAAAATTCTTACCCTTTCTTCGATTTTTGCCAAATTCGGGAGTTAACAACTTTAATTATCGTAATGATTGTGGTCAAAAGTTCAGTGCAATATTTTATGAATTATCTAAATTTAATTTGGCCTATTTAAAAAAAAATTCAAATTAAAAAATCAAAAGCGACAACCTTGATCGCTATATTAAGAAGTTTCAGTGCAATATCTCAAAAATTCCACAAATAAAAACTTGTTTTCTTATATTTTATTTATTCTTGTTTTATTGTTGTTTGTACGTACTTTTGACCTCTACTCTGCCCTCGTGGGTATCATTCGAGCCCGCCAATCGAATCGCGTAATCGAGATTCTTGACCGTGCAAATTTTCTCATCCGAACGATCGCCACAATCGTTTTTGCCATCGCAAATCTTCGTCCGATTGACGCACTTTCGATTGTCGCACGAAAACATATCGTCGCAATTCACGCTTCTGTCGATCATCTCGTAATAATCGTACTCAACATCGAAAACCAAATCCCCGGTTGAACCGACATTAGTGTCACTCAAAAAGCAAATGTTGCCCTCGGACTTGTGAGAAAACGAGCGACAAGTGAAATCCGCCTCTTTGCATCTGAGTGCGCAAGCCTTTGGCGCTGTGTTCATCCATTTTTCCACGTCGTGACCGTCCAGACGTTGTTTTTGCATTTTTTTGAAAAATCCCAAATGCGACGAGCACGCCATCTCGTCAATGCCATTAGTGCAGTCCTTTGAAAATTATCAGAAAATACACAATCAAATACAATTTTAAGAACAAAAAATATCCTTAAGGGGAAATATACACCTGGCAGGGTCCAAAAAAACGACTTTTTAATTTTTACAATTT